>CM056168.1:64137897-64490897 GCA_029691765.1 Entomobrya proxima
GTTCACAATACTTTGCTCTACAAAATATGACTAAAGTTTGATGGCTTTGTTTTGATCCCATGCGTTGTTTTTTATGGATGGTATGTTAGCAAATTTTGGCACAAGAAAAATTTACCGTTCCGAATATTAGCATTTTTTTCAGCGAATCTTAACATATTACCAAATTTGCTTTGTTAGTCCTAAAAGCTTAAAAAATAAGCTTTCGATATTGCCCAAATAGCTTTAAAGTTAACGGAATAAAAATTCAACATCAAAGGTATGAACTTTTTAAACAAAATCTTCATCAAAAATTTACGTGAACTGAGATTTACAAAAACAGCCCTAAAGTTGATAGGGGTATAACTTTCATCATTTAACGAAATGGATGGTAGTTTATAGCTCATCTGAAAGCCCAATTTCTGCTGAGTATTCAAGCACTTAGCTTGTCTAAAAATCATTAAAATTGTCAAGCTCAGAAACTTATTTTCAAAGTCATACTTTAAAAAACCGGGAAAACTGTAAAAAATTATTGTTGTAAATAATTGTTTATATTTTTCCACTGAAAGCTTTAATCAGGAAGGGGGATTTTTGCAGTAAATATGCAAGGTTGTATGTGTCAAACGGTAGTTTAGTTTATGTCCGTGGATGTTCTTGAAAGATTTACCATGGACTTGAATTTAGTGGCTTTACTTATCGTACACCCTTTATATATATTCATGCTTCAAACTGATACACAATTACCATCAACTTTTTCAGGAATGAAGCTAATAACAAAATCAAAAAGTTAAATTGGTTATGGTAAATTACAACTGATAAATATCCCTAACCACAGAACCTGCAAGTTCATTAATACTTAAATGGGCTACTGAAATCTGATACAACAACATATATACCTTCAGTATGTCGACGATGCTTATTAGCTCGCTGCTTCAGCAGAGGAGCTATTGCAGATGTCGGTGTCCGTGTGTCCGTCTGTCTGTCTGTCTGTCTGTCTGTCTGTCTGTCTGTCTGTCTGTCTGTCTGTCTGTCTGTCTGTCCGTAGACTTTATTTTTAAACCAGGTTAAATCGGCTCTAGACCAGGCTAATCGGCTCTAGACCAGGCTAAATCGGCTCTAGACCAGGTTAAATCGGCTCTAGACCAGATTAAATCGGCTCTAGACCAGGCTAATCGGCTCTAGACCAGGCTAAATCGGCTCTAGACCAGGCTAAATCGGCTCTAGACCAGGTTAAATCGGCTCTAGACCAGGTTAAATCGGCTCTAGACCATAATAGGGTTAATATTATATGTTTGGATTCATATTATCGTCTTCAGCAGCGAGCATTTTTAATGGTTTACCATGGATGTTATATATCTGGGAGTCTCACTGACGCCACTTAAAAAGTTTGGTATACGGTAACTTCATTGCGAACACTTCATCGCAAACAGTTCATTGCAAACACTTCATCGCTGAAACACTTAATCGCAGAGTCATTTCATTGCGAACATTTCATCGCATGGAAAGTGCATCGCATGGAAAGTTCATCGCGGGGAGAATTCATTGCAGGGAAAGTTCATCGCAGGGAAAGTTCATCGCATGGAAAGTTCATCGCGGGGAGAATTCATTGCAGGGAAAGTTCATCGCAGGGAAAGTTCATCGCATGGAAAGTTCATCCCAGGGAAACTTAATCGCAGGATAAGTTCATTGCAGGGAAAGTTCATTGCAGGGAAAGTTCATCGCAGAGGAAATTCATTGCAAGGAAACTAAACTACAGGAAAAATTCAATGCAGAGCAACTGAAGTACAAAGATATGCATTTGCAAAACACTTAATTGCAAAGTAAACTAATCGCAGAGATCGGAAAACTTTGTCGTAGAGATAAGACTTCACAAGAAATTAAAAAGTATAGTAAGGCTTGATATTAGCTGTTAATGGTAATTACAAAATCGTGCGTCCATTTTCAGCTTAACGTAATCTTCCGTGTTAGATATTATATTTTATTGTTTGTGTACGTATGTTCTAATTTTTAGACAATTATCTTTTTATAAATACACGAATACGCTTAACCACCGGAACCGTCACGTCACGTCTTTGTAATGGATGTTTTAACCAAAAAAACTAAAAAAGTGTACAATTTTTATCCAACGGAATTGGTTGATATACAATACTTGAGACGAATTTCATACTACATCTAACATTCAAACTTTATTCTTGTTTTATATTATTTAATTGTTGTGCATGTAAAGTTTTAAAAGGTTTTACTTCCGTTCTAAAATAGATATACGTTGACTGTGCTATTCTCCCTATGATTATGTAATGACCAACATGACATATAAACTTGTCATGGACTATCAGCATAGTCAAAACCCTGGGACCCCGTCCGCAATTAAGTAGTCCACAAAATTTAAACATTCATTTTACAAAGACAATGTATTTTTAAGGAAGTTTCTACAATGACGTTTCTCTGCAATTAAGTTTCCCTGCGATGAACTTTCCCTGCGATGAGCTTTCCCTGCAATGAATTCTCCCTGCGATGAACCTTCCATGCAATGAACTTTCCCTGCGATGAACTTTCCATGCGAAGAACTTTCCTTGCGATGAAATGTTCGCAATGAAATGACTCTGCGATTAAGTGTTTCTGTGATGAAGTGTTTGCAATGACCTGTTTACGATGAAGTGTTTACAATGAAATGCTTGCAATGAACTTTCCGGTAATCAAAAATTTAATTTAAACAAGCTTATGTAGCTCTGATATTTTACATGGTTTTGGTTTTTAGAAAAGCATTTGATTTAAACTTATACTAAACATGTAACGTAATAAAATACAGAAAATTCCTGACAAACAGCTGTCTAATTCTACAGTGGCAGATATTGTTTTGTAAAATAAAATTTAAAAACTGGAAGCAAACATTATTCTTTTTCTTTTAATTTTTTTGACAATGTAATGTCGTGTAATGTACATCTGTTCATGTACTGTAATGAAAATATCAAGCATGGTGCAATTTACTAGAACTTGCATTCAGAATTTTATTTATAAAATCCTGGAATAGGAGGGTTCACATATTGTGTAGTCGCGTCATGTGTCGTTTAAGACTATCCTTGCGTGTCATTTCTTTTCCACAAATGTTACACTTGAAAACGTTTCCTTCGTGTTTTTGTGTGTGCCTCTTTAGCTCGTGTGTGTTGAAAAAGTTCATATTACAGGTACAACACTTGTAAGATTTCTCACCCAAATGCCTTTGCAGATGTTTTCGTAAAGAAGTTTGGATTTTGAATGCTTTTTCACACAAACTGCATTTGTAATTTCGGACATTAGAGTGTTTTTGATTGATGTGGAGTTTTAATTCACCCTTGGTAGCAAAACTTCCGTCACACGAGGGACAACAAAAAGGTTTTTCTTTTGTGTGAATAAAAGTGTGGCGCTCTAAAAAGGTCAAACTTTCGAATCGGGAATCACAAAAGACACAAGAGAAGGATTTGACCCGTTTTTCTGCACATCAAATCATATTTTATCATAAAAATTACTACTTTCTTTTAAACTTTTTTGAAAAATTAAAGATTGTAAATTTTTACCATGAAAACGTCTTCTATGCACCAATAAGGATTTTGATAGGGAAAATTTCTGATGACAAACCAGACAACTGTAGGGTTTTTCACAGGTGTGACTTGTCATGTGTTTAGTAAGGTCACCTTTCAGAGAAAAGCGTTTGTCACAAATTGAACATTGGTACGGTCTTTCTCCTGTATGTATTCTTGTGTGATGCTTTAACTCTTGTTTGGATCCAAACTTCTTTTCACAACGCTCACATTTGAAGGGCCGGTATTTTTCATGAACAGTTCTATTGTGTTGTTTCAAATATGATTTGGTGGTAAACCGTTGGCTGCAATTATCGCAATTATAAGGTTTTTCTTTTGTATGCATTTTCATATGACGCTGGAGATGACTCGAAACTCTAAACCCACAAATGCTGCAATTGTATTCTGCTTGGAGATTTTTTAACTTTCAGGAATTTTGATTTATTGTAATTGCTTACAAAATTCTTTGCAAGCATCAGAGCACAAATTTAACACCCTTAGGAACAACGCTCACGCCGACGCGATTTTAATTCCAAATGTAACAGTTATTTAATTGAAAAAAACAAACAAACTTGAAGACTTTGGCCTTTCCGAAATATTTTACTTGTTAGCTTGGTTTCTCAAACTGGGAACATTAATGCCGATGAGAATTGCTTATGCGCGTTGAGTTTCAATGCCACTTTTTGCTGCATAGTAATGTTAATGCAAAACGCATATGTTGAACAAATGTTTGATTTTTCAACAGAGTGATTTAGGTGCACTGAACACAGGATGGCTTAACTTCGTTAAATAATGACCTTGTTGTGGTGAAATTATTCATAGGTATTTCGAACATGTTTGCTTTAGAATTAATTTTGCAATGTTCAACTGCTTCTTTCAAAATGCATACGAATGTTTGCTTTTAGTGAATGCATATATCCTGGGTGTACCTCTCAATTTTGAGACATAAACTGTTTGAGTGCACTTGAATGTATTCTCAGAAGTTGTATGTAAACGTTAATATGGTAATCCGAGTACCAACGAAAGGTTTTCGTTTTAGATATTCAATGTTTCAGTTGCTGCGTAAATACTGATATGAAGGCCCTCACTATACTGCAATGCAGATTTGGGTGACCATTCACAAATTAAGTATCGGAAAACTTACTACTTAAGAGGATTATTTAAAGCCAACAATCCTACAGGAATTTCACCTTTTTGACAGTCTTCAACATATATTACAGGTAAATGGTGTAATATTTTAAATGTAACGTGGTGGGACAAAAAGTGTGTTTTACAAAAGCATGGGTTTTTTAAATTCTAACATACTAAACTAAGTCTCTGAAGAGAAAAAATATGAAATGCGGAAGGAACAATCCAGGGTTCGTTTTGTAAAACGAAGCAAGACCTCCATGCGTTCGCTGCATATATTACCAAGCATTGCACTTGCATTTTATCGTTAAGCAAAATGTATTTAGCATAGAACATAGGGAGGAAACTAGTACAAATTGAAATTTTCGTAAGGCCCCTAGACAGGGATTATTACTACTTGAGTGGTATTTTTTCAGTATCCATATCTAGATTTTGGTGTTGTAATTTTCGAAAGCATTTTTGCGGGTAACATGGGATTCATTATTTCAAATTGAACCTTTTATAGTTAGACAAATCAAAATTGGCATAGGTTCTTGCATATATTTCTCAGAATGTAAACTTTTGACTTCTAAATTCTTCCCTCATGTTGGAGTAAAGCTGCTTTATTATCTCTTCTCACTTTGAATAAATATTTTTATGAATTTTGTTAGCAGTGCTTCTGCATTATACTACCGACTCAATTCATCATAGAAGTGCCTTCACGTAAGCTTATATGAGTAGCTCAACTAAGCATTTTTCTTGGAAGACGATCGCCTAAATCTGCTTCGCACAAATGTACAAGTATTTTTATCTCCATGTTTTCTTCGTTTTACAAATTTTAGGCAGCAACTTAAGACTTTTGGTACGAAACCCTTTTTGGGTAAATAGGATTCAAATTTCAGTACGTGACAGGTAGTACTTAAAATTACAAAAGCTTTAACAACTTTCTATACATTGTGGGCATTTTAGGTTTCAATGGCTTGAAAAACGTTTACTGAAATATATTTACTAAATATAAGACATATTCTCTTACCAGAAGTATTCCGCAGAACGAATGCTAACAGCTTCCATAAACAGTGTACTACTACAACAACAGCAACTAAAAAAACACGTAGAATTTGTTTTCAAGCGAGCAAGCTTTGTTTGCAGTTTTGTACTCACTCTTAAAAAAGAAAGTAACAGTACAAAACTTTAGAGAAACTTGTTGTTTGCATTGTTATGACACGCTGATATATTAAATTCAGAAATCATATATGATATTGAAATCGTTTTTATCTACAATTTGAGAATTGAGCTTAATTGTTTCAGTTTGTTCACTACCGCTTGATAATAGAACCCTCACAGAATAGCTGCATGTCATAGATCTCCAAAATGTTCAAATCTGAACACAAGTGCAATATTTGTGGCTATAAAGCACAATGTTTTAGTGTACTCCAGCGTCATATGAGAGTACACACAAAAGAAAAACCTTACAAGTGTAATATCTGCGACAAACCTTTTACACGGAAGGCTGATTTAGCCAACCACGTAAACACAGTTCATGAGAACCACCGACCTTTTAAATGCGACCATTGTGAAAAGAAATTTGGATCAAGGAGTGAGTTGAAGAGTCATGTAATGATTCACACAGGCGAGCGGCCATTCCAATGTTCAATTTGTGACAGGCGTTTTTCGCACAAAGGGAATCTTACAACGCATATAACTTGTCACACTGGTGAAAGACCCTATAGCTGCAAAGTTTGTGACCAAAAGTTTCGAACTGTAACAGGCTTGAATACACATAGAAAAATTTATCATGGTAAGTATAGATCAACCTGTTTTATTGTTTCATTTTGGGAGTTTTGAAATTATTTTATATTCCAGAAGAATCCACCAAATGTTTCGTTTGCGTCTTTTGTGGCTATCGTTTTCGAAAAACGGCAAATCTTCATACCCACATTTTTATTCACACAACCGAAAAACCTTTTGATTGTTCTTTGTGCGAGAAATGCTTTGCTAGAAAGAACAACTTAACAACTCACATCAAGCATTTGCATTCTGAGAATTCAAGTTTTCAGTGTGATTTGTGTGAGAAGGCATTCAAAACCAAAAGTTGTCTGACGAAACATTTAAAAAGACATTTGGGTGAAAAATCTTACAAATGCTCTACATGTAATGAAAATTTTTACAATGCATCGGAATTGAAAAGGCATACCCAAAAACACTCCGGAGTAGGTTTCAAGTGTAATGTTTGCAACAAAGAGTGGACGTGCCAGGATTATCTAAAAAGGCATATGAAACGTGTGCACAATATGTAAAATTATGGAATTGTTTAATTAGAAATAGTAATGTAAAACCAGTTTTCGGCATAAAAAAGGATATTTGGTGTACATATATACGTTGATGGTTCCATGAGAACGATTATGTCTAAAAAAATATCACAAATACATACCCTTGGCTTGGGTTCCTTGAATTTGATAATGTGGCAGGGATTGTGTATAAATTTGTTTGTTAATGAATATCTTTACTCGTTCTTGTAAAAAGTTGTTCATTTAGCACCAGTTTATCACTAATTTAAACCTAAAAATGCTCTCAAATGTTATACAAGAATTCATTTACACAAACAAAATTTTTAATACTAAAAGATATAAGGTATCGTGTTTTTGATAATTTTTAACTTCTCGAATTCGTAAATACCGATTTGTTCGACATATTTTTAACAGCATCCGGTTTAGTAGCGTGTTAAAAGATATCAAGCTGCACCAAAGCACATGTCATGCAAGTAGGATGGAAGCCAGTAGGAGGCCAATTTTTGTTGCATTTGCTTTGGCAGAGCTTGTCAGTCGGCTAGACATCTTTTGTTTAGAAATTATTTCCACGTACGTGTGTACCCTGAAAAATGTTATGAATTCAAATCTTTAGTTTGATATGTTTGTCCCAAAGCCTCAACTTAACATTTTATAGCTCTAAAATTTTGCTGCACAGTTTGCAATCTGAACAGTTACTCAATCTTTACAAGATTTATTTTTTAAATTCAAGACCATTTTAAAGAATGCGTTATGGTTTAAAACAATGAACTTTCAGTAATGCTCTTAATAATTCTGTTTATGATTACAGCTATGTTGGGGAAGAACTGCTTACCAATTTACTTAAATTATCCTTATGGTATTCGTATTGTGTAAAAAAGTTTTTACCCGGACTTATCAAACAGAAGTCGCATAAAATAAGTAGCTATATATTAGATAGATAGGTACAAATAGGCAGTTATTAATTTTGCCCTTTCAAGCGGATTAAAATGTACTTATTTATAAACACACAACTTTTGAGATTGCGTATCAGTGTTACACCTTCAGGTTCTAAATGCATACATTCATGCTTTGATAACTGCAAATGTTTCTATCCAAAATGAAAACCTTTCGGTAGAAGCCAATAAATGCTTTGGTGGTAGTATATACATGCACCTCTACATTGAACTTTCAAATTTGTACCCAACTTTGTGTGTCACGTAGGCTAGTTCTCTTGATTAAGCAAACCTGAAACCTTTGTTGCAGTAATTCAAATAGGTTATATTATTAAGAAAGACCCCCCCTTCAAAAAGTATTTTCCATTTTTTTCTGATATTTTAACAAGCATATAACGTTTATGGAGCACAGCGAGCAAATAGGGTTTTGGGGAGAGCCTTCGTGAAGTTAGGCGGATTAGTACTTAAGCTGGTAAATACCACTACCTGTAAAAATTATCTATATTTGTATTCTGTACATGTTAGGTCTCAATTTGGTAAAACCTGCCTGATCACAGGATTATTACAAATTAACACGAACATTTCAAGAGTAACGCTCAACACTGGTTGTAATTTTATTCTCTGCAATATTCCAGTAGAAAGGCATAACCAAAATTTGTTCGCGCCTAGCGGAACTTGGTCTTGTTCCCCCATTAAGAAATGAGCCGACTGTGTAAAGGCTACTACTAAACCAGTTTAAATAAATTGTTTTGAGTTATACAATATTGGCATTGTTATTCGAGAATTCACCGCACAATTGTAAATTTTACAACAAAAATCAAGTTTTAGGAACTTGGGTATTGCTCCAAAACACTTTGAGTTTTGTCTACCCTTGCATCACAAAAACCCTGCTAACACTCATTAAACACTTGTTGACCCAAATAAAGGAAGTTCAAAAATGAACAAGGCAGAGTACAAATGTAGTACTTGTGTGTATAGGGCAAAATATTTTAGCATACACAAGATTCACATGAGAGTGCACACAAAAGAAAAACCTTGCGAATGTAATATCTGCATCAGTCGGTTCTCCACAAAGGGAAGTCTAGTACTTCATTTTAGAAGAGTTCATGAAAACCAACGACCATTTAATTGTGAACTCTGTGAGAAAAGGTTTCGATCAAAGGGAGAGTTAAATAACCACACGTATACACACACAGGGGAGAAATCGTATCAATGTTCAATTTGTGACAATCACTTTACACAGAAATGGGACCTTGATAAACACATGAGAAGTCATACTGGCAAAAAACCTTACAGCTGTCAGAAATGTGATCAGAAATTTTCCCGATCATCACATCTTTTGAGGCACCAGAGATATCTTCATGGTAAAAATTTGCTGCTATAAATCTTCAAAGAATCTTTAAACAATTGCATTACATTTCGTGCTCAACTTGATTTTTTTTAGTGTACAAAGAAACGATCAAAATTTTTCTGTTGTGTTTTCTGCGATTCCGGATTTCAAGATTTATCCAAGCTACAACGACACATTTTTAATCACACCAAAGAAAAACCCTATTGCTGTCTCTCGTGTCACGAAAGTTTTGCATAAAAGCGTACTTTAAAACTTCACATCAGTCGTGTGCACTCTGATGACCGACATTACAAATGTAGTTTGTGTGAAAAGGCATTCAAAATTCAATCTTACCTGCGATTGCATCTGCAGAGACATTTGGGGGAAATAGCTCACAAGTGTTCTACCTGCAGTGACAGCTTTCTCAGCGCACATGAGCTGAAGAAGCATACGCAGAAGCATGGTGGGAAACTTTGAATGCAGTATTTATTTCCAGAAGAGGAATTAAACGCAAGCAAAATCCTAAACGACACATGAAAAGACTACACAATATGTAACAAATAAGATTAATGAGTTTTCAAGTGAAATATGTGTGGAAACTATCTGGCAAGCAAGCATAGTCTTAAGGTACACATGAAACGACTACACCATATGTAATATTTCAGGACTTTATAATTAAAAATGCAAATACTCTATTATGTAAGTGTTATGTTTTAGTAAGATTGATCTACGTCTTTTTAAAATTTCAGAGTTTTTACAGTTGTGAGTATTAAACTGTAGATATAAGTTTTAGTCCACTATATCCAATTTCATTTTGAATAGAGTTCTTTTTTACAAAAAAATACCCTTTTTTCAAGTGTGTTACATATATTTGCAGCGGTTTATTCCATTAGCAATTGCAAATGTAAATTTTAAAACTTTTTAATTGAACTGTTTAACACAAAAAAATTCTAGAATATTGCATATTTTCTTCGTATATATATTAGCCCTATCTTTAATAAATGGTAATTTTTTTTACATATTCACACAAATACTCATAATCTACTTAGAAAACTATTACTGAAATATATGTTGTATGATTGGAGAATGGCGGGAAGTAATTTGAAAATAAATTTGATGCTAAGATTTCTTGTTTGAAGAAATTCATTTTAGAAACTCGTGTGGCTAATATTTATTTTTGCTCATACCCATATCGTTGACATAGTAAATAGCACTATCATCGCGGATTGCGTTCGGAAAGATTCGTTGTGTATTGTTTGGGTAAATAATACCTATTCATCATTGCACTTTTGTGTTTCAACGTGCATTAGTATATCATTACTCTATGTGCATACACTACCAGTGTGTACATTTTGTCATCCAAAATTCGGCGTATAATATGGTACGCATATCCAGCGAATTATAGAATTACAGCATACAGATACCCATGTATACAGTTTACAACGAGTAACATGCTTGCGATGCGTTGTACGATAAGTGCCAGCTGGAGAATATTTCTGAAACGACCCTGGCATTTGACTGCTTTGCGCGAACGTTCTGGTATTTTTACCACCACTGCTAGTATTGTTTCAAAATAGGCCAAGCAAGTGTTGGACGTCCGTGTATACAATTGGGTTGATATGTTTTACAAGTAAATTGCATCTTTTGATTTTGGAATGGCGTTTTAATGTATACATTTTTTTTGCAGCATAATGAATAATGAATTACAATTAGTAAAATATTTAGTCTGTATAAGTATGTAAACATCCATGGTAAACCATTAAAAATGCTCGCTGCTGAAGACGATAATATGAATATATATAATAATCGGCTCTAGAGCCGATTTAACCTGGTCTAGAGCCGATTTAACCTGGTCTAGAGCCGATTTAACCTGGTCTAGAGCCGATTTAACCTGGTCTAGAGCCGATTTAACCTGGTCTAGAGCCGATTTAACCTGGTCTAGAGCCGATTTAACCTGGTCTAGAGCCGATTTAACCTGGTCTAGAGCCGATTTAACCTGGTCTAGAGCCGATTTAACCTGGTCTAGAGCCGATTTAACCTGGTCTAGAGCCGATTTAACCTGGTCTAGAGCCGATTTAACCTGGTCTAGAGCCGATTTAACCTGGTCTAGAGCCGATTTAACCTGGTCTAGAGCCGATTTAACCTGGTCTTGAGCCGATTTAATCTGGTCTAAAGCCGATTTAACCTGGTCTAGAGCCGATTTAACCTGGTCTAGAGCCGATTTAACCTGGTCTAGAGCCGATTTAATCTGGTCTAGAGCCGATTTAACCTGGTCTAGAGCCGATTTAACCTGGTCTAGAGCCGATTTAACCTGGTCTAGAGCCGATTTAACCTGGTCTAGAGCCGATTTAACCTGGTCTAGAGCCGATTTAACCTGGTCTAGAGCCGATTTAACCTGGTCTAGAGCCGATTTAACCTGGTCTAGAGCCGAAATAACCTGGTCTAGAGCCGAAATAACCTGGTCTAGAGCCGATTTAACCTGGTCTAAAGCCGATTTAACCTGGTCTAGAGCAGATTTAACCTGGTCTAGAGCCGAAATAACCTGGTCTAGAGCCGGTTTAACCTGGTCTAAAGCCGATTTAACCTGGTCTAGAGCCGATTAGCCTGGTCTAGAGCCCATTAGCCTGGTCTAGAGCCCATTACCCTGGTCTAGAGCCGATTAGCCTGGTCTAGAGCCAATTAGCCTGGTTTAAAAATAAAGTCTACAGACAGACGGACGGACGGACACACGGACACGGACATCTGCAATAGCTCCTCTGCTGAAGCAGCGAGCTAATAATGTCGAAGGCAGTTATGGTGTTTTAACACAAATGTAGTATTAGTGCATTTGAAACACAAAATATGCGCAAACACAAGCTTCATATGAAAGTGCATACAGAAGAGAAACCAAACAAGTGTAATATCTGCAGCAAGTGGTAATCAACCAAACTAAATCTAGAACGTCACATTAGCACAGTTCATGAAAACCAATGTCCCTTCAAATGTGAGCATTGTGAAATGAAATTTGACACATTCGAACATGTCATAAAACATTCGAGCTGTGCAATATCCAATGCAAAATATCATTTTGTAGAAGAAATTCCAACAGGCTTTTTAAGTGAATTGCTACAGCATGTAATGTGTGCAATTTGAATGACAAAATGAATATTTAGAGTTAAAATGCTATGCATACAGGCCACCTTCTATCGGATTTAGATTATCCTACTATACAAAACTTGCAAGTTTGGTAGATTGTGCATAAATTATGAAAACTGTATGTCATAGCGATTTCAAAACAAATGAAAAAACGATGTACTAAGTCTTCTAAGTTTACTGTCTTCCAACGATCAACTACACATATACATCAAATATTGCTACAAACCCAGAAACGGATAAACAAATACGCCACAAGGCAACAGTACAAATTAATTTACCAGGCACTTAAGTTAAGGCTAATTCTAGTGAGTTTACAGTTAAATTAAATACGGCTCGCATATCTTCACACAATTCCTTATTAAATATCCTATCTATACAAAATGCAACTTTGTGAATGCTAGGTGTGCATGAAAAAACGTATACCACAATCTTGAGACAAAACTATTAAGAATATACTAAGTCAGCTAAGTTTTCTAAGTTTTCCAGCAATCAATTCTACTTACACATAATAATTTACGGCAAAACGTAGTTATAAAACGTAACAGAAATAAGCCACAAGGCAACAGCACCAATTAATTTAACAGGCCCTTAGATTAGGTTTAGTTGAAGGTTTACACTTTAATCAAATAGGGCTCGCATACTTCTTCACACAATTCCTTCGTTTCAAATCGGTTCCTATTTCCACCGCATCGTCTGAATATGAACGGTTCGCAAGAATTCGTAGTGGAATTGAAAAAATACATCCGGTGCCTAACTCTACATCTTCCACAACTTTTTGGAAGCAGACACATGCTGCTGTCATACACTTCTGGTTCGAGTGGTTCTGGGTAGTTGGTTCCAAACTGAAAAGGGATAACATTTCTTCTTGAAAACAAAATACGTTGTAACATTTGTCTTGATAATTGAAAAAATACTTACAGGGTATTCCAGTGGAAAATTGCCTCCAGATACATTATTCCAATGAAGGGACGCCAAAAGCCCCAAAGTGAGTAGAATGCCAACAAAATTCATTGCTCTTGATATGGGCTCTGGGATTTAAAAATTTGTAGCTACTTTTAAGTTTTACTTCAACCTGGCCAAGATAGTTATGTACTGTGTTAATGTGATAATTGCTTAATCGAAATTGCTCTGATATACAATTTTGATTATTTATGCACAACCACAACCTGGCATTCCGCAAACTTGCAAGTTTTGTATAGTGAGAGTATCTAATTCCGATTGTAGGTGATTTTAAGTTTTTATTTCAACCTGGCAAAGAAAGTTTCGTACTGTGTTGAGCATGTCCGTTTGCACCCGACTTTATACCCAAAGATTCACAGTTGAAGCATTAGCCTGGATTATAAAGAAATGAAAAGGTTGGTAGTGTGCTTCTCATTTTGAATGCAACTCTACTGTGTATACGTACCCATGTAAATTCAGCATTCTCTATATGCATAATATTATGCGTACCTATTAGGTACTACCTAATATTGACAGCCAACGAGGGATTAATGGATAGAACCAAAAAAGGATTGTGCGGACTGCGTATTTTCTTAAGGTGCTCTATTATTACCCTAAATGCCATTGTTGCTCGTTGTGGGTATATGGTTCAGAGTTTGCTCTTCCCGGAACTTTATATAATTAGCAGCTAGTAAGTATTTTTGTAGGCTAGGGGTAAAGGGTAAAATGCTCAATTTGGTTACTCCAAGTGTAAATTCCTTCTTCCAGCTTGCTCAAATTTGAAAGGTATAGCAAATAGGCTAGTCGTTTTGTAGCAAACACAAAGGTACCTAAACGCTGTGATATGTGTGTGTGTGCATTTGAAATTTTCTTAGAAAAGTTCTCACAATAGAGTAATATTTATGTAAAGCAAAGCAGGTGCTTTTTCTGAGAAAATATATCAACTCGGCTAGTTGCATTCAAGGTTGCAGGTTCGCTCAAGTAAGAGGATTAGTTTACGTGACAAAACTACTTACAAACAATGTCTATAGAAAATGCAAGAACAGTGTTGTTACCAAAATATTTCTTTAGTGTAAAGGCAATATGGCAATAGTATTAGGATGTATAAGTACGCACTTTTAAAAAGTGTATGTATAGACTACCGTTAAATATTAATCGGTTTGTAACTGAAAGGTTTTTATTTCGAAAGCAACCGTTTGCAATGAATGAATGTACACATTTGTAAACCCAAAGAGTTCAAATGCATCGTTTTGTATTCCCAGAAATTGTTTGTGCCTATGGGGTGCATATTTTAATCCGCTTAACTGCGAAAGCCTTCTAGTCTTTTATCTTTCTTTAGTTTGTTACCACTTGATATAAGCGTTTTCAAATACTAGAATGCTGATTTAGGTATGCTTTTGATTTAAAAAGTTGATTGAAACACCAATTTATCCTCCAGTCAGCGCAACGCTACAAGGTAATGTTTTCGAGTATTTTCAATTCTACTTATTGCAATGGCGTTTGCCATTGCAATATATATATACCTAATCGAAATTTTTGTTTGCCCTTCGATTAATTTACATATTGTTACACTTCTGTTTAAAACGTTGGTTATTGATTCTGGAACGTTCTAACGTCAGATGAGATTTCTATTTTCGTATGTGTCAAGCATTCTGATGCAAAAGCTGCTATATGTTAATTCAGAGTAATATAGTATCAAACGTTATGGAATTCGTGAAATAAATATCAGGCCAGCAAAACAACCTTCATTAGCTTACTGCTCCTGCAGGGAAACTATTTAAGAAATAGTTTTCCGTTTGTCTGTGTGTCCGTAGCGCATGGATGTATATTTTTATTTGGTCATTACTAGTTGTATGTTATATCGATTACCTTTTAACACTGTTGAAATTCCATTCCATTATCTATATTTTGAAACCATACTTGGCTTGAATTAGGCTCCATAGAAAATTCCTAGAAATGTGCAAACAGCAGTAACAGGATTATAAACAAAAGGTGTCTTGTTTCAATTTCTGATCCTTTTTTCATCCAAAAGGCGCACGTTTTAATAAAAAAGGGTTGAGTTTCTACTACCTGCACCTTTCAATATATGAGTATGAATTATTATTTCTTGAAGTAAAATATTCAAGTACTCTAAACCAAATCAAACAGTTGAGCTGTATTGAGTACACATACCCATACACCGACATCAAGAAAAGTATGAAAGCTTGTTAATCCTTTTCAAATTCTATATAATACTATCCTTAAGGCTTAAATCCTTCCCATTGAAAATTCTCAGAGCGCTCAAAAACGATCACAAATTTGCATACTGTCCCGTACCTTTGAATTTCCATACATTTAAAAAAGGGTACGTTGAACGTTGTATTGCTTACTGAGCACTGTAAAGAGTTATTAAAGCACTACGGGAGGTCAATGCTTTGCTACTATTGTATTCGTAAAAGTTCTGGTACTTTTCCATCAAAATTCCTTGAAGTTTTAACACAATGTATATTAGCTTCTAACTTTGTTGAGGGTAAATCTGTAATAAACCAAAAAATGTATTCCTTTTCAATCCCTATTTGGTTGTGCAATATTTACTGAGCTAAAAAGCGAATGTTTTGTATCACTAGGGCTTTTAAAATCACTTCAAAGCTCAAAATAGATAAAAAGCAGGCAGCCGGTTTTGGATAAATAAACCTCAGGTTTCCTTCTGAACTAAAATTGTTCAAAAGCTTATACATAATAACACATATATATAAAAACTCAAATATAAAAACAGAAACAAGGGAAGGGATCTCCATTTCTGGCATTTAACAGGCGTCATCTTAACTTCCAGCGAGACACTTTACACAGTAACGAAGTGAAAAGTTTTTAGCCACGCTGTAGCTTGCCACTGAGATTTGCGGTGGTAACTTTCTTGCGTAAATTTGCAACTGACTATAATATATAATAGACTATAATTATAAATGCTTAATTCACAATTCAATTCAGCCAGCATAACGACCCAGGACGGGGCGCTGGTGGTGTAAAACAAACAAACATACAAACAAATCTAGACTTATATCTTGAATCTTGCTTCCGTGTGCTTTTAAGAAACTCAGTACAGCATTCAAAAACTCCATTGCATTATGTTGTGCAATGATTTTTTCTTCGTCTGTCTCATCAGGTGGAGCTGGTCGTAATAAACTTACACTGCGAGAAACAAATTTATTCTCACTGCACAAATTGAGGTCAAGGTGAAATTTTGACACTTGTTCTGATTCAGTAGGTATAACGCAAGGAGCTCCTATGATGACTGTTGGAAGACGACCTTTGGCAGAACGGAGGTATTGCACCCGCTGCTTGATTTCTCTATAACTGCGAGGACGTAGTACTGTGTGTGACTGCAAAGTCTTGTCCACTGCTCTATTCCATTCCTTACAAACCAGACGACATGACAAAATGCCGTTACCAGATTCGGAAAATTGTGTAAGCAAGAGAGGCATCACCTACAAATATGACAAAAGTGGTACTCGTAAAATCAACATGAAACTATCAACATTAGATTCAAAATATTGTTTGAAACTTGCTGAAACAAGACTTACTTGCTCACAAAGCCATAAAGGTTTCCTGGCTTGAAAACTGGCACTAAGTTCTTTATTTGCCAAAAGCACGTTGTAAACACTCTGGCTGTGGCCAACATGCTGTAAGATTTTTTCCCATATCTAACAACAAATAAGCAATTGAAAATGATTTAGTTTTGTGTAAACATAAATTGCATTGGGAAAATACTATAAATGTTTTAATGAAAATCTTACTTCTTCCGGGAAAACTTCGTAGGCATGCTTTGGTTTTATATACTCTTTCTTGAAGTATACTTCATTTTGCGCGGAATTTAATTTCTTTCTCATGATGTTTTTGTTTGGTTATGATGGCGTAATACAAACTCAGCAATATTTCAAGAGTTTTTTATAGCAGGATTAAGATTCCAACACAAGATTTTGCAGACTGACAAGTATAAGTAGTTGTGTTGTGACTTTTAAAAACTTGAAATAGACAACTTTGAAAAACACTGGTGATTTTGTGTGGAATAGAAATTGTGGATAATTCGTTTTAACTCTGAATAAAAGAAATGAGATTTCACGTATTTCTGGAAAAGATCGTTTCACTAAGCCAAATTCGACAGGAAAACCAGCACGACGCTGAGTGCGGCAATGTAGCACACACGATGTTCAGCTTGGCACTGAAATGAGCACGATATTCAGCTCTGCTTAGTATAGGAATATTAAGTTTTATATATATTACTGGGGTTGAGTTAAATCTAAACTGCATAATGCGTAGATACTCTAGCAAGCGTACATGAGAAAGAGCTGGTTGTACTCGTTTAGATAGTCCCTATCAAGAGCTTAGTAGAATTGCGTCCTCTTGAATATAATAGTAATATATAAGAATGCATAATCTGTAGCCATCTTCACTGAGCACTATTTAAAACATATGTAATACACAAAAGGGCTGTAGCGTGGAAATATACCAGACTGTATTTAAAGCAATTTGGAACCTGGAAACTCTTTGGAATCCTTTGATCCTAGCGCAAGCCGTGAAAAGCCAACTTACAATACTATTTTGTACAATAGTTTGAAATTTTGAGCAACGGAATTTAAATGGTAAGGTTCTATTAATTGGCCTTGTTTATCGCATTTATTACCTTACCCATGCGCTTTGAGGTTACTGAGTAAATTTGTAGTGATAATGTTTATGGTTTAACTTATGAAACAAAATTCAATGTCAAATATTAATTGATAACACCGCATTTTATAATATAGTACCGGTATAATTTGTAGTTTCTAAAATAAGTTACCGTTAGAAGAAAATTTTCCAGGTTTCAGAATTTGCGTTTTCGTTTTTTGAAATTTTGTTAGTTTGTATGGTGGCAGTGCCTTAGTGCATTATAGTATAATACTATGGGCAGTCGTAAACACATCAATCTTTCATGCATGGTTTAATATAAACCATTTTTTTCACCTTGCTTTGCATCACGTAACATGTAAACTCAACGTGAGATCTGCAAAAGCTTCCAAAACATGTTTCCAAAAAGAAATTCATGATACGATTGTGGTTGGTGCCAGAATAAATTATTCAAAAAATTTCAATAAGATGAACCGTTTATGATTCATTTCGGGAAACGCATATTAACATGTAAATATATACCTGTAATTTATGGAAATTCACGTAACATCTTTTTTCCTTTAAAGTGACCTCTTAGTTTGTATTAGGAAGACATGAACAAAGTCACGTAGGCCTTTGGAATACATTTAGTATTTTAGTAATACCATTTTATAGGATTTTTTGTAGATTGTTTGCTAAAAAACCACAAAAACTTGACAAGGTACTTTTAGAACAGTGCATTGTAAAAAACTTGAGTTGTAACTTTTGAACAGTAAAGAGCTGGAATATTAAAAGCAAGAGAAGTATTACGAGAGCAATCGTTTAAACTCATGTATGTTTTCTTATTACAATGAATCCCTACACCAACAAATATTCTCAAGGGTTCATATAGAATGAGTGGAATTCGGAGAAATGCAGACTTGATACCACTAAGCGGATTAACTGTGCAGGTATGTATCTATTCAGGTAAATGAATAGAGGTACTCAACTACACCTGCAACAAAGCTAGGTTAGGTTGGTGTGCATGTAAATATCTATTCGTTTACTGAGTTTATTGTGAATGACCTTTGTTAAGCAGTGGCATCCACAAACTACCAGGCAAAACGAGAAGCAAGCGGGTTAGAATATATTTTAGGATACTGATTTGAGTTCAAACCAAAAACATTTGTTGTTTCATTTTAGCTTTGATTGGAGTCACATTTTCATTTTCACAATAGTAAGTCTGGTGACACATCAAATATTAAGCATATATTGTAGTGATGGACGTGAAATGTTAAATAATCCTCTACAAACAATATCAAAGAAGGTTCAATGGGATTGTGAATAAAGTTTGTTAAATTATGCTCTAGTGCAAGTTGAACAAAAAAAGAAACATACTATTTTACTAAAATTGGCAAATAAATTAAGCAGGGAAACAGTGTTTATAAAGAGTGCATGCAACGGGTTGAAATTCAATAGAAGTTTACAACACAAAGATGTTTATAAAAGTTTGTATGTAGTAAGATCTAAATACCAAGTACACAAAATGCCACAGCGGAAAAAGTCAAAGGCGCTGGCATCCATGCTCATGCCCAGAAATGAAACGATTTCTGTTAATTACAAAGACCATGCTTGCGTTTTACCGGAAGAAGTAAGCAATACTGCTGCACACAATTGATATATAAATTTTGTTTTATGAATTATCTTAATAAGTTATTTATAATAAAATTATTACTAATTTTTCCTCAGGTTTTGGAAATGGTATTCGCATACGTGGAAAAGTGCATTAAAACTAAGAAGGAAACTTTTTTCAAACTATGCTGCAGCTCTTTACAATTTAGCAGGATACTGCACCCTACCAAAGTTACCTGGTTGTTTGAAAAAGTGATAAAAAAACCAAATAACCCGCTTATACACTGGTGACACATTTGTTATTGCTTCGTTTTAAACTGGTATCTTAAATTTCAGGTGTTTCCCCAAATATTCGGTTATCTACCTAAAGATTCAGTACTTAATTGCCGTCTAGTTTGTCACACGTGGAACACTGAAGTTGATAGATACCTGCAAAGTCTAGTGCCAATCAGCACAAGTTGCCAAGGATCGGTCGAGAACCCTGTTACTCTTAGAACTCAATGCTTCTCAGAGATTGAAATTGAAAATATATTTGAAATGGAAGATTTCACTATTTCAATGAGCAATCATTTACTAAATGGTAGAAACCCTTTTGTGTTGCAAGCTCTTGCGTTGCAAAATTTTGACGATCCGTGGAAAGATTTTTGGAGGCAAAGTAGTGAGTTTCTTTCAAATTTTGGCAAGAAATTAACTCGATTGGATTTAACTGTGTCTTTATTAAGTGGAAGTGCCAAAATTCCTAGCATTGGGAGATACAAAATCTTGTGTTCCACGTTGAATCACGTTCCAAATCTCAAATGTCTGAACCTTTTTGATTTTCTTTGTGGTGTTGATAGCAAGCATTGTAATAGGCTAAACAAATATATCATGTTACATCCATTGCCAAAATTAAATTTACTTAAGTCATTAACAATTGTGGAAGCATTTAAACCAAACCGTATGTCCCATCAGGGTGAGCTAATTCGAGATGCCATAGTGCAAGCATATGCTAGACAGCTTAAGTTTCTATGTGTAAATGCCGGAATTTTATATGGAAGTTCTGGCTGCAGTTTTGATTTGACATTTCCGTTATTGGAAGAGTTGCGCATAAACTGTTCACCGGAGCATGTACTTGTAACTATACACTTAATTGCAAAACTGGTTGTTCCAAAACTACAAAGACTGTTTGTAGTAAGTGAGGTTTTACAAGCAAAATGGATGCGTTTACTTATTGGAGCAATCGAAAGTGTCTGTCCTGGACTACGACATCTCTCAATGCACTTTGGTTTTAATTTAGCAAAACCTCCACCAGAGGACCTAATTATTAAACTTCCAAGTTTTTCCAAATTGCCATTGTTGAAGAATGTAGAAACTTTGGAAATACGTTATGAAGCTGAATGTCCCGATAAAACTATTTTAGAAATTTTCAAAGGGTTGCCTAACATTCAAAATTTACATTTGCTGGGAAGCAAAACCGCGACAGCCTCTAAGCAAATTCTTCAAAATCTTCTAGTTTCCGGTTCTGCTACACCAAAATCTAGTAACAATACAAATAACCCAACTGTTTGGGACATTTTATCATATTTACGCGTATGTGTTTTAGGAACTCTTGGAGCTGGGGACATTGAAGGTGAAATCGAAAGTTTTCAAAAGATTACAAGGCAAGGTTTACAACATGTGTATAATATATCCTCATGCACTGGTAAAACCAATTAGCAATTCAAACTGTCAAATTTCAATCTTGCCTTGAGCTACGTTGGCCATTGTATAAAGACCTACAGCTTTGACACATTAAAATGTTCTAAATTATCGTAGTATATATTTTTATATGATCTAATAAATTTTTCTATTACAAATTTTAAATAATTATATAATCAAGCCATTTTATATAGTTCCCTAAACGCGTGTGTTCTAATATTTGCTTTACTATAAAGCGTTAACTTAAAAATATGCTTAACCTGTACATTCCGCAATAAATACTCTTAAATAAATAAACACTTAAACTCGTAGAACAGCCCACACTTAACCTTTAAAAATCTATTCTCCATGCTTTCTACAAATACAGCTAAATGGTTAAGAATTACTTTTTAGATGAGTATTTTAAACCATACATAGTAGAAACCATTTATAATACGCATAAAATATTTAAAGCTGATTTACACTTGGATATCCTGGTTCAGAATCCATCAACTATTTTATAGCTCATTAGTTTAGTTAGAGGCTTGCTAGCCTAGATAAGAGTCTACTAGAATTTTTTTGAGCCTAATTAGACTCGTTTAAATTGGAATTCCTTTAGACTGGTTTGAATCGGAACCCTTTTAGCCTGGTATAAAAATAAGGTCAACAGACGGACATTTTTTGTGATGCCCGATTTGAAAATTTGACGTCACTACAAGGCCACATTTTTATTCACACAAAAGAAAAACCCTTTGGCTGTCTTTCGTGTGACCGAAGTTTTGTTAGAAAGGGGGCTTTGAATCGTCACATCAATCACATGCATTCTGATGACCGTCATCACAAATGCAGTTTGTGTGAAAAGGCATTTAAAACCCGAGATTACTTACGAAAACATCTGCTAAGGCATTTGGGTGAAAAACCTTACAAGTGTTTTAACTGCAATGAGGGTTTTGTAACCACACAAGAGCTTAATAGGCATTCACAGAAACATACAGGTAAATTTTTCAAATGTATAATTTGCCGAAAACAAATGACACTCAAGTATACTCTTAAACGGCACATGAAACGGCAACACAATATTTAATATTTTAGAAATTGAAGAATTACGCATATCAATTCGCAAATTTGAATTCCAATCTCTCTATCGTGTTTCATAATTTATTTTGTTTGTTGAATTATTATATTGATTATAATATTCTCTGTTCCAATCAAAGTATTCAAATTTCTGATGGTTATTGAAATTGCTGTTAGTTTTTATAGCATAAGCAATATAATTGTAATCAAGTGTTAGGCATGCCATATTGAAACGTTTCTCACTTGCAAAATCAAAATTTTTGCTATTTTAAAATTCTGTATTACGGGACTATGTGTTTAAGCCACGGTGTGCATGTGAATAATAATTTAAGATGTTTTGTTTAAGGTTTTAGTTTTATGTTTTCTATTCCAAAGTATTTTGTGCACAATAAATTTTTATTGAGAATACGAAGAAAGCAAGCTATTTTTATTTTTGCTCATCACTTCAACGTCGTCAGTAATGCTTATCATATGAACAAGGTTTATCAACACTTTGCCTTTAACTGGGTGAGTCTGTGTTCTCTATTTCTAGTATACTTTGTGCATACATTATTTGTGAATACTTATTGAAAACTTGTTCTTGTTTACAAACACTCTGGCATTTGGGTGGAAAATTTTAGAAGTGTTTTTGTTTACTAAATATTTTATTAAAGCGCAGAAATTAAGCAGGCATACCTGTATAAAAAAGAGAAAGTTTTAATGTGCTCTATTTGCAACTGCGAGGGAGATTTGTCGAGCGATAGTCCTATAAAGCAATTGCAGAGTAAATACATAAAATATTAAACTTGGTGAGGGTTGTTTCAAATATTAGTTATATGATTTTAGGGTTTAATAACTATGCTTGTATCTCCAAATGTGTGTAGCAGAATACTACAGGTTGGCAAGTGTTGCTGTGATGAAATCCAATTAGTTTGTGAACCTGAAATTCTTCATTGAATAGAAATAAAAGCACAATTATCTACTATATTATTAAGTAAAAAGTAACAGCAACCGTCCTATCGAATTGCTTAGAAGTCGGATCATTTTAGTTCAGTGTTATCATGTCAACAAAAGTGAATCAGAAATTAGGTTGCTGATTACGAATACCAGTAGATTTTATCAAACAAATTACGCCATTGCGCAGTATATGAAACCATTGGACATCTTCAAATTATTATCATCATCAACCGGTGATCATTAGTCCAAAGCTCCAAAATTTCAGATTATTCTTACATAATTAACATAATATTAAGCTTTCTGTAGTATTCTGTTGCAACGTAATTACTAGCCGGCATTAGTAAATAGAAATACTTTGAAATACAATATTTTAATACTTTCATCGGTTTTATGAACATTGTGAAACTTTTGTTTAACACCACCTATGCGTTTTGCACTAATTACTCCATTGAATGTGCGATAGAGTTTGATAAACTGGCTAGGCGTTTTACTCGTTTTGTGAGTTTAATGCGGTCCTCAACCTTAACGTAGTACAAAGCAAATGCAAATTTCAAAAAATGGTTGACATGTTAATATACCTAAACATATTGTGGCTCCGGCTACTTCGTTTCTAAATTGTTCCCCTCAAACAGTATTATATTATTGAAAAAACTTTTGTGTAAGAATTTACGCAGCCAATAGAACATTTATAGGTTGAAATGAAAACCTTTCAGTGCTAATCGGATTAAAGTTTATACACGTATGTTCAACTTCTAAGAATTCAGTAACATCTTTTGTTCCCAAATGGTGTGAAAACATTATGGTAAAAGCTTTCTGTGGAGAAACATTCGTATGCTTTTTACCAGATCTAAATTTGAGTTGGTACTTCTTACTATCTATAACAAACATCTGTACATTTCTTGCATTGAGCTAAAACGTGTACATAACAAGCTACGCTCTAACTAAAAATTTACTCTGTGCGCTTTTATCGTATTCAAAAACTTACACCAGCATCACGCATATATTTTGTTGTGTAGCAGTGGAACCAAACATTGCAAATCAATTCACAATACGCTAGACTTGTCTGCATCATTGCTCTCAGTTTTAAAACATAAAATAAAGTGTAAAGGTTTTTTCAAACCTTATGTGTAAGTAGTTTGTTTGATTCAATCGAATTAAGTATTTGTTATCCACATTGTCAGATACTCATAGGGAGGAGCATTTTCCTAAAATATTGTCACAATAAAATTGTGAGTAAAAATAAAAAGAAAGGGGTTTTGGAAACTGGATTCCATAAGTTTCCACAAATTATAAAATCCCGGAAAGTTTGTGATGGAAATGACTTTGATCAAGCAAGCAAAAGCTAGCAATGCTGCTGATCGACTTGGTGGAAAATTTTGCTATTGCAATTTACTTGTTGTTTATTTCCGAATGACAGAATGTGACTGAATCCGACTGAATACTTTGACTCAATCTTTGTGACTGAATTCTGAATTGAACTGAATTAATGTTACAAAGTTGGACAGAGTTTTTATACTAACAGAAACTGATTTAAACAATGTGCTAAAGCTAACACTGAATGGATACTTTAAATGAAATGGGGTTAAACAAATTAGGTCAATTCTAAATCAGGTCATATAAGTAGGTATAGAGTTGGCTTACTTAGCAGCATTGACATAGTCAAGCTAGCTAAAATGCCTACTTAAATATAAAGACAGATTGAAGCGTAGCGACAATTTAGATCATCTTAACTACCTAATTGGAAATGAATTCACATGGAATCTCATGAATTTTCATCAGAACATTTTACGTTACAATATTTTGAACTTCGTGCACTATTCCTTAACAATTAGTTCATATCACCTTAGAATATCCGAGAATTTCAAAATGCCGAAAGAGGAACACGGGTGTACCGCTTGTGAATATAAAACGAAATACTTGAGTCACCTCCAGCGTCATATGAGAGTGCACACAAGAGAAAATCCCTACAAGTGTGTTATCTGCAACACAGGGTTCTCAGCTAAGTCTAGTCTAAAGTGTCACATAAGCGTAGTTCATGAAAACCACCGACCTTTGAATTGTGAGCACTGTGAATAGACATTTGGATCAAACAAAGAAATAACACGTCACACATGAAGCACACAGGAGAAAAACCATACGAATGTTACATACGCATAAATTTAGTCTTACTGTGCACATAACAAGTCATAATGGCGAATAAGCATACAGCTGTCAGATATGTAACCAGAAGTTTTCGGGATCATCAAACCTTACTGCTCACCGGAAACGTCTTCATGGAAAAAATTTCTTATTTTAAATCCGCGAATAAACTTTAAACTATACTAATATCTTTCATGCTCAAATTTTATTTTTGTTGTATAGAGGATCGAGCAGAAAATTTTCGGTTGTGTTTTCTGTGATTCCCGATATCCAGATTTGTTCCTACTACAACGACACATTTTTACTCACACAAAAGAAAAACCTTTTTGTTGTATCTCGTTCGACGAAACGTTTGTTCACAAGACCGCTTTGAAACGTCACGTCAGTCATAAGCACTCTAGTGACCGACACCACAAGTGCATTTTGTGCAAAAAAACGTTCAAAACTCTAGAATGTCTACGATTACATCTGCAAAGGTATTTGGGTGAGAAAACGCATAAATGTTCTACCTGCAACGAAAGCTGTTTCAACACACAAGATCTAAAAAAGCATACACTGAAGCATAGAACAACACCTTGCAAATGGACAATTTGTCGAAGGAAAATGGCGTGTAAGGATAGTCTTTAAATTCACATGAAGCAAAACTGCAATGTGCAAAACTTGGGTTTTTGCAACGGTACTTCTAGAAAATGTGTCCAATTTCCAGTACCATCTGTCGTGCTTTATAATGTAGTTTTGTTGGATAATCATATTTATTCTATTTTCTTTCAATTCAAGTATTTTGTTTGTTTGCAATAACAGTTGTATGTATGTATGGCAACGTACTTATTTAAAAATACATATTTAAAAATTCTAGATTATTTATATTAAAAACACTTTATAACGGCAACATGTGTTTGGTTGGTTTAAAATAACTTGAGATTAATGCGTGGTGTTAAAGTTTCTTCTTTCTTATTAAAAATGTTTTGCACATATTAAAATTTTATTGAGAATCAGAAGGCATCGTGTTCTTACTAATTGCATTCACAACATTAACGTCGTCCTGGTCACTATTACTAATACCATTGCAGGTTCGTACTTGGAGAGAGTAAATTAAGAAGATACAGCGGTCGCTAGGCGCATAACAGACCTGGCAATGTACCAATGTGTGTAGGTTCTGCGCTTACGATGAAGGGTCGCATGTGTCGATGAAGGGAGGAGGCTGTCTAGTACCTGTAAACATATATATGTCGGCTTTATAAGTTTAAAACTATCATCAACATTAAAACATTTAACTCAAAGTCATCATATTAGATGCATTATCGGTTGAAAAAGTCCAAGTAGGAGGACTTTAACAGCGTTAGTACTGCTATTTCTGTAAGCAAATTTTATCAAACTTTCATTTAACGGCTTTGAACATTATAGACGTGACGTCCTACTTGGGTAACTAGTTGAATAATGTTTTGCCCAATTTCCTATTTCTGTTTTGCTAGGGACAACGTTTTTGAACTCCTGGTTTTTGACATGAGAGGGAAATTTTGGTTTGATTTTTTATTGAGTAGGGTAGTTGTTCTTTCGAGAGGTTCCTAGGAGATCATATAATTTAGAATGATATTGCCTTGGTTACTGGTAGAACTAATAAATCAAACCGCAGTTTATATGTACTACCTGACAATCGTCCTAATATTGCCAACAATACTGAGCTGTTTAGAGCTCAGCATTGCATAACTTACTTTCATTTTGTCAAATGTGCCTTCATTTCATATTTTTTCAACGTTCGCGTTCGTAAAATGCAATTATTATGCGTTAGTTTAAGTTAAGTGGACGGCACTCTTCAAAGTGTTATGAATGAAAATGATGTCAGTTTTCTGTGATTTGATACGACTGTTTAACCCTACCCACCGTCTATTCAAATTTATTACCTTATATTTAGATTCACTAGATTTTGTTTGCATTTCTCGTTGTATCCCCGGTTTTCTCTGATGCTTATATTTTGTATTTGGTAAGCGCTTGTTTGCAACTGATTAACTTCAAAGTTGTTTTGCTAATCTGATTACTTCTAGCGCTGACACAGACTCCTCTGATATAAACAGTTTATTCTCACACTGGTACGTCAGTTTTCAATGTCAGCATTAACACTTGTTTTGCATTTGACTAAATAATTTATTATTTTTTGAAAACATTGTCGTATTGTTGTTTTCATAGGTTCCAAAACTGTTGTAAGTTGCTTTGCTAAATTGATTTCAAAGTTTTTGTTTGAACTATTGACTTTTTTATTTGCTGCGTTCATCCGGAAATGAAAGTATTATCAGTATTGCTTTGCTGACTTTGGGGTACAAGTGACTACCGTGAGATACCAAGCATGCCTGCTAAGCATGTAGGCACCTCAAGACGCGACAGATCAACTCAATATTCAGATGCAGTTCTTAATCGTGTGTGTCATAGCATAAGTTGTAATGCAGCCGAGTACTTATTGGCAGATCTGGGTTCGTTCCCCAGTGACAACTACATTTTTGGGAACTGCATCATAAAGATTATAATTGGTGGAGATGCCAGTCGTTCTCCCTACTCTCTCGTCAAGCGAAACACAAAGAAAATAAAACAAAGATTTCAATAGCATCTGTCGCGCAAAAAACTAAATACTGATCTAAAAAATAAATAAAGAAAGAAACGTTACACAATTAAATAATTGCTCCACTCCGCCGAAAGGGGGGAGCCGTGAGATACCAAGCATGCCTGCTAAGCATGTAGGCACCTCAAGACGCGACAGATCAACTCAATATTCAGATGCAGTTCTTAATCGTGTGTGTCATAGCATAAGTTGTAATGCAGCCGAGTACTTATTGGCAGATCTGGGTTCGTTCCCCAGTGACAACTACATTTTTGGGAACTGCATCATAAAGATTATAATTATATATTAGACAACATTTGCTTCAAAAGTGGTAGCAATAGTTTGGGATACCTTTTAGAAAAATTGAGTTACCAATAGGAATTAAATTTCTCTACAATTCTGATTAGGAGTATGCAAATTCAGCAATTTTCTAAAAAGCCACAAACTGCAGTTAGACTGGCTCAAACGTTTTAATATTATTAGGTAGTGTCGTATCAAAACTTTAATGCAGCCAATTGTGCCTGCTTTGGAAATTCTACATAAACACCTTTTCGAGATAAGAGGATTAAAATTTGAACAAGTAAATGGTTTTTTATATGGTATGTTGTATGCTTGTGATTCAAATGTGCGAAACCTGTTTACTGGTGGAACAGGTTTAAAGCTTCAAGTCTACATTACCATACTTTGTTTATGCCGTTGCTTTAAACACTGCGTACAATAATCGATGCACTGGATTTATCTCGATCAATAACATTAATTGTGGAGCAAGTAATATGTGACTTCTTATCAGCAAACAGGGTAGTGAAAAAACTACAAAATCATTCGAAATTGAATTTGACCATTTTGTAGATAGTACTAGTTCAAAATCTTTGTAATTATTAATAATCAGACACATTGCATATATGTGACGGGATTGTACAAAGTATATGCCAATATATCTAAGTGTAAATCTTCTGAACTTGCAGAGATGACACTGTGAATGTAAACTACAAAGGAACTTATGCAAAGAACGAGTGATCTGGGCCCGTGCCTTATTTTTCTAAAAACACAATGAATGGTTACAGGTTCTAGCTCGTTTGAAAGAACATTACTTGTTCTGCCGATTTTCATGTTGAGAAGATCGAACTGGACAGGAAATGGACTGAATTTCTGGGTACTTTATTATAAATTTTCCATTTCTTTGTTAACTGAACGTTTTCAAACTTGTATTTTTGCTGTTCTTTGTCCACGTTCAGTATTTACCATTGTTTTGCAAAGACGATCGTTGTAAAAGTTCAATATTATGAACTTTCTATTTTGAGATGGCTACTTCCGGTGAAAAGGTCAACTTCGATCCAACGTAAAGTTGGACTTTGTCAAAACGTTCAGATTTTCCTTTATCTTACTTTGTATGGAAAATGATAGTTTTTCTTGTGAAACCGGAAACGGTTTGTTCTTATCGCTTTATGAAAAGTTCGTCATGAAACGTTTCTTTGTTTCTTACAGTTTTTGTGATTTTCCGAGTTCTAACCCGGAGTAGCCAAGTTTGGTATAAAAAGAGAATGAAAATTGTGAATCATCATGCGTTCTGTTGAGGCAGCCAGCCAACAGAGTAAGTCGGTCTACGGACTAGAGATACTTTACAAAGCTACCGTTATTTGTCTATTTTTGGGAAATATTAAAGTTCAAGTTCGATTAGTTATCTTTGGAATCCTTTGCTAATTTATTTCCATCGTCTGGAATAGTTGACCCAGACATTAAGTTGACATTTTGGGGTTTCAGAATTGTCCCACTTCTGTGGGTGGTCCTTCGGAAGCATATTTTACCTCTTATGTTCCCAGACGCTTGATAAGCCTTGATAACGTTTTCTGAGTTGTCGAAGGTGGGAACATTACTTATTTACTAAAACCGCATATAAGTTATATCTTTAACTTGCTGCACACATCGTGGTGTTTACAAAAACATTTTGACTAACGCCATGTCAAAACAGGACGTTTTATGAACTCATCATAATTCAAAATCAACGAAAACAAGAAAGGGCATGCATCTGTCGATAACTAGTGCCAAGCTCATATTAACACAAAAAATTGGTGTTGAATGAACCTAACGTTATGGAGTTATGGGCATTTAAAGCTTGAATGATATTGAACAATTAGTGCTGTAAAATTACAGTTTTGTTGAATTAAATTTTTTGGTACATTCAAATGACATAATAGAAGTGGCCGAACAGTTTCTGACCAAAAATGTTTGAAAAAGTTAATTATTTTTTAAAATCACCCTGTAAACTTTAGCTAACTGCAATTATCTTTTTTGCGCCTCCAGATCAGCACTGCCGTATTAAGAAATCGTTTATTTCTGGGTTTTCACACCGAATGAAGCATTGAATACTTCAAATGAAAACATGTCGTAATCGGATTGAAACTTTCACACGTACCTTATGTTCTTAGTAAATATTCAAGCATTTTGTTTCCAAACGGCATAAAAACTCATTAAAGCCCTATCCCGCCTGCACCAAGCAACATTAGAATGCATTTTTGTAGTGGCGCTTCAACGTTGTACAGGGAATCTTATAACCAACATAGAGGTACTTGTATAGAATGTGCACTTGAATGGTGTATTCCCAAATAAGCATTTCAGTATTCGAAAGGTTTTTATTTCAGGATGCTCGCAGCAAATGAGACAATCAATGCTAGAAATGAAAATCTATTCTTGGTAAGCGGATTAAAATTTTCACAAGTACCTAAAACTTTTGAGAATACATTCGTGCACAATGATGTATTTTATGTATCCAAGCGGTTAAAAGGCCATACCATGCAAACTATTCGTGTGCTATTTTCCAGGGGCAAGTTAACATTGCATATGAGGTCCTAATCTAACCAACATATTCCAAGCACCTGTAGGTTCTTTGTATACATATTGTGTTCAGTATTGCATCTGTATTGGCAAATCAAACATTAACAAAATATTGACGTTTTGCGTCTAGCATAAACTCTTCTGTATATTAGCAATGTATAAGAATGCATTGAAAATCCACTTGCAATAACCAAATCTTTTGAGCACTACTGTTTCCAGCATGAGGACGAGAGCAAGGTATTAAAACTTTGGCATGTAATTTCTCGTCTATGGAAAAATACTAATCTATCTATGGAATTAACGACTTTTATTGTGGGAGGTAAAAAATTCGAGTACTCCCTTATCTGGGAGTATTTTTTCAGGGATAAGTGAGTATTCTACCATTTTTGTGCAACAAAACTTGGTATTTTGTCCCAGTAGTGTACAATAAAGTAGCGACAACCCGCACAGATTACTAAGTAAAGTAGCAAGCAAACATTACTTCTAGAAAATACTATCTTCAGTAAATGCAATGTAGATAGAAATGTCGAAGATGACAATACGTATCACGCCATCATGCTTGCATCTCCTACTGAATACTTCACAACAAAATGTCAAAAAATCCCCAATGTCGTCTTGTATATGTTTTACGCGCATGTTTTGTGATTTTTACATTTTAAATTTATATTTGTAACTGAGTTTAGTTAAAACTATAATTCTATTACAGTTATCTTCTATATCATATTCAAACGTAAAAATAATCTAATCAAGAATCATGAGGCACTTGGTAGGCGATCTGGTCTTTAGTATTGTGTGTGTGTGTGTGTGTGATTGAGCAATCAGTATAATAATAATTATCTAAATCCTTTTGTCACATGCAAATTTCCACTTAAACTAGGCAATAGTGTTGACAGAATACAAGTTCTTTGGGGATTTTCCTCCTAAAAACTATTTTATTTTGCTTTTTTTCCAAGAAATTACACAAATTTAGTTATATAGGATATAGATTTTCCTGTGAAGCTTTGAAATTTTGTACAGACTGAAGTGATGTTACGTTATTGAATGGGCACGACAGTAGTGAAGACAATAGGACGTTACGTTTAACCATAAACCAAGAGTGCTCAAAACCCTGAGCTGGCTGTATCTACTCTAAAAGTACACCACTGGGACAAAATACCAAGTTTTGTTGCATTAGTTGCATAGAAAAGGTAGGTAGAATACTCAGTTATCCCTGAAAAAATACTCCCGGATAAGAGAGTAATCGAATTGTTTACCTCCCACAATAAAAGTCGTTAATCCCATAGACACTCAAGAAATACTGTAAATTTTTTTTAAAGTTTTAATGTTTTAGGAGTTAGTTTTGTTCAGTAACTCCAATTTTAAGAAAATAAGATCACGCCAATTTCAGCAATACACATAAGGATTTTGAATTTTTCCGCCATTGTATGAAAAAAAACACATATCCAAATTTTGCTTTTGTAATTTTTAAAAGGATGTTTGGAGGTATATGTCATTCATTATTCCAAATAGCAACTTTCATTGTTAAACGAATCAAAATTTACATAGGTAGGTTTATGCATATACATCTCAGAATGTAAACTTCCAAATTCTTCCCTTAAGATGGAGTTAAGCCGACTTGTTTTCTCTTCCCACGTTGAGTAAATATTACTAATAATTTTGGTAGCAGTGGTTCTGTATTATAGTACCGACTCCATTCACCATAGAAGTACCTGCACATAAGCTTTAAAGACAGCTACCTCTTTTTGGTACCTGCCACAAAAATAGGAATGATGGAACCGAAGACTTGTTCAGTGCTGAAGTAGCTAAATTGTGCATGTTTAGGAGACAATCGTTGTAATTATACTTTCCACAATCGTAGAAGTAATTTTATCGACAAAGTTTGATTTGTTTTACAAAGTTTATCAAGCATTTTAAGAATTGTACATTTAGTACGAAACCCTTTTTGTTAAAGCGGATTAAATTTTGAGTACGTGATTTGGTACTATATACATAAGCAGTGAAGGTTGTCTATACATTCTGTACATTTTTGGTTTCAATATTTGAAAAACTTTTATAAAAAAAAATATTTACTTTATATAAGGCGTGAAAACTTAACTACCACAAACAGCTTGCATAAACGGTATACTACTAAAGCAGTAACAATACGTAGAATTTTTTTTTCAAGCGAACAAGCTTTGTCTGCAAATTTGTACTTACTCTGAAATAACAAGAAGTTGTAAACGCTTTAGAAACCTGTTGTTTGCAATATTATTACACGCTGATATAATAAATTAAAAATGTGTACTTTTATTAAAATATTTATTTATTTCCGATTTGCGAAAATTGTGCTTCAGTTTTTAAACTTGTGCAAAACTGATTGACAATATTTTCCACAAATCTTTACTAAATGCCTGCTTGTCTTAGAGTTCAAAAATGTTGAAAGCCGAACATAAGTGTAGTATTTGTGACTATAAAGCACAATTTCCAAATGCACTCCAGTCTCATTTGAGAGTACACACGAAAGAAAAACCTTACATGTGTAACATCTGCACCAAGCGGTTTTCGGCCAAAGGAAATCTAGATCGTCACATTACCACAGTTCATGAAAACCAACGACCTTTCAAATGTGATTATTGTGAAAAGAAATTCGGTTCAAAGAGTGAGTTAAAAAGTCACGTATTCACGCACACAGGTGAACGACCATTCCAATGTTCAATTTGTGAAAAGCGTTTCTCGCGAAAAGATAGTCTTACAGCGCATATAACCTGTCACACAAGTGAAAAACCTTACAGCTGCCAAGTTTGTGACCAGAAGTTTTCAAGTATATCAGGCTTGAATCAACATCGAGGAATTCATCATGGTAAGTTTGGATCAAGCTGTGTTATTGCTTCAATTTTGGGAGTTGTAAAGTTATAGCTTTTCATTATAGGAAAGTCCACCAAACGTTTTTCTTGCGTCTTTTGTGGATATCGTTCTCAAAAAATGGCAGGTCTTCATAACCACATTTTCATCCACACAACCGAAAAACCTTTTGATTGTTCGTTATGCGAGAAACGTTATACCACTAAAAGCGCCCTAACAAACCACATCAAGGATAAGCATTCTCAAGAACAAAGTTTTCAGTGTGATTTGTGTGAGATGACATTGAATACTAAATATACTTTAACGAGACATCTGAAAAGGCATTTGGGTGAAAAACATTACAAGTGCTCTACATGTGGTGATAGCTTCTTTAATTCAGTAGAATTAAAACGCCACACCCAAAAACACACGGGAGAGCTTTTCAAATGTAATTTTTGCGACAAACAGCTGACGCGCAAAGATGTTCTCAAAGAGCATATGAAGCGTTTGCACAATGTGTAAAATTATGGAATCTTTTATTATTAAAAGTTTGTCCATATCTTAACTGTGTTTTTGCATAATTGAAAGATATGCTATGTACGCATTAGCGTTGACTGCTTCATAAAATTAACTCAATTTATAACATTCCAAATAAAAACTTTGGCTTGGGTACCTTGAGTTTGATAAAGTGGCATAATTTTGTTTGTTTTCATGTATTGGTTTTTGTTATAAAGTCTCGTTGTTATTTACGTTACACAGGTTATTACCACATAAAATGATCTTACATGATAATCAAGCATTCAATTAAAGAATTGAAGTCAGTAAAACGAAGATATTTGGTGTTGCTTTGTTTGATAAGTTTTACAAGAGATTTTCATCAGGTGTCGAACAACGTCCGATTCAGTAGCAGATAAAATAAATATTAAACTGCATCGCAACCGCTGTCACGGATTTCTATATAGTAAATAATTAGTAAGTACATGACACATATTACAAGTGAAAAACCGTAGAGCTGCCACGTTTGTTGCCAATTATCAACCCATTTTGAATTAAGAGTGTATCAATCACCAGCGATTAAGAATTCTTAGAAGTACTGTTTGATGGTTTCTAGACAAATCCGTTAAATTTTTTCGTTGTGTTTTCTCTCACATGGCATTTGGACATCATCATCAATTCATCACAAGAAATTATCAGCATCATACAAAAAACCGGCTGACTGTTCGTCGTGTGACAAAAACTTTTCATAGTAGGATTTGATAACGTCTCACATCAAGACATCACAATAGACGTGTTGATGAAAGCTTGCATATATTTAATTTGTGCGACTAATGAGATGTTTCCTTCTAGTTGCTGTTTTAGTAGTAAACCGTTAATGCAAGCTCTTGGTATTCGTTCTGCAGCACATATGTGTACTTTGCAGCAATACGTACGTTCCAATTCGTAGAAATAACATACAACATAATATGCTGCAACATTACTTAGCAAGACATGTGCGTAGCATTCTGCATAAACCACAGAGCTAATACGTACCTTTTCATGTATAGTATTTACCTTCTCAGGTATTACTCCGCTTTACTACTCAGAATTAAAGCCTTTCGAGGATAATCAGATTAAAACTTTCACACGTGCATGATATTCCTAGAACGCATTCAAACACTTTATGAGTCCAAATAGTTTAAAAACTCTTCAGGTTCATACCAAGCAACATACTTATGCATTCGGGAAGAAGAAAATTAACGTTGTACAACCGATTTTATTACCAGCAAAGAGTACCAAAATCCTATGTACCTGCAAATATTTTGTGCCATCGTTCTGTGGTACTATTCTATTGATGTACAAATTTATGCAATTCGTGTCAAACAACGTTGTACGGTTAGCATATAATATTATGTATAGACTTAAGTATTAATTATATGCTAGGTTATATGCCTAATAACCACGATAAAGAATTAAATGTTGTGCAAACTGTTCTGTTGCTGGATCGAGAATCGCTGTCTTGAGCGGAGCTCAAGCTACTTTATTGTCATTCATTCGTCACATATTACATGTTACATATTTCATACAAGTTAACTTACCAAGTACATTTTATTCTTATTATTATTAAGTAGCGAAAGCTACTTATTAATTTGGCGCAACCTGTCCGTCCGTCTGTCCGTCCGTCCGTCTGTCCGTCTGTCCGTCCGTCCGTCCGTCTGTCCGTCTGTCCGTCTGTCCGTCTGTCCGTCTGTCCGTCTGTCCGTCTGTCTGTCCGTGCGATATCTCCGTAACGGTTCAACCGATTTCAACGAAACTCGGCAGAAACATGTGCCATGTCAATGCGCAGCTATGGCCGAAATTTCAGGTCACTAGGTCAAAGAGGTCAGACGTTATGAGGTCATAGGTTACATTTGCTCTCTCACTACTACAACAACGTTAGGATACTACGTATTACGCTTTAAATATAAAATCAGCACAGAACTATTGGTTGAACTTTTTTACTAAAGTTACCAACGTCTTTTGTTGGTCAAGAATATTACATTTAACGTTTCAATTTTATTGTTGGCAAGAAACTATTACTTTAACTTTTTAAAAGTTACCAACGTCTTTCGTTGGTCAAGAATACTACATTTTACGTTTCAATTTTATTGATGGCGTGAAACTATTGTTTTAGCTTTTCTGAAATTGCCAACGTCTTTGGTTGGTCAAGAATACTACATTTAACGTTTCAATTTTATTGTTGGCAGGAAACTATTACTTTAACTTTTTAAAAGTTACCAACGTCTTTCGTTGGTCAAGAATACTACATTTTACGTTTCAATTTTATTGATGGCATGAAACTATTAGTTTAACTTTTTTGAAATTACCAACGTCGTTCGTTGGTTAAGAATACTACATTTTACGTTTCAATTTTATTGATGGCATGAAACTATTAGTTTAACTTTTTTGAAATTACCAACATCTTTTGTTGATCAAATATGCTACATTTTACGTCTTAATTTTATGTCTGGCATGAAACTATTGCTTCAACTTTTGTGAAATTACCAACGTCTTTTGTTGGTCAAGTCAACTACATTTTACGTTTTAATTTTATATCTGGCACGGAACTATTGCTTTAACTTTTTTGAATTTCGGATATTTTGTTTTCAAAAATACTACATTTTACGTTTTATATTTATGTCTGGCACGAAACTATTGCTTCGACTTTCGCTACTTTGCTACATGTGGGCATGTTGCCTGCTTTATTATGGGCAACATTTATGCTCGTACGCAACTATAGTAGCAAACAGAAGCATTGAAAATAAGTTTGCTCTTAAGAAGATTTGTCTGCATTATTATTAAATTATTTTAAAAACCAAACTAAAAATTAAAACTTTTGGAAAGCCTACATATTTGTAATTTGTTTGCATAAGTTAAATTATGATTTGATAACTTTTATTGTAATAGCGCATATGTTTGAGCGTCGTTTTTATGCGTGCGTGCGAGCCTGTTAGTGTTTTAAACTCCATGGTCCACTGGTTGGCAATATACCCAGAAAACACTTCTAAATTACCAACATGATTGAAAGTTCAAAAATACCCACACCAGATTACGAGTGCAATATTTGTGAGTTTAAAGCAAAATGCTTGAGTCTCCTTCAGCGCCACATAAGGGTACATACTAAGGAAAAGCCCTGTAGGTGTGATATCTGCAGCAAGCCGTTCACAACCAAATCAAGTTTAAACTATCACATTAGCAGAGTTCATCAAAACAAACGACCCTTCAAATGTGGACACTGTGAAAAGAAATACGGATTCCAGCAACATTTAAGAGATCACACAAGAATACACACAAGAAAATACCGCACCAATGTTCAGTTTGTGACAAGCGCTTTTCGAGGAAAGGGAATCTAGTTAGCACATGAGAATACATACTGGAGAAAACTTTACATCTGCTGGGTTTGCAATCGGAAATTTTCCCACTCGTCGCGGCATCCCTACTGAAGCACCGAAAACGTTATCATGATAAAAACTTAATATTTTTAATTTTGAAGTATACTTTGAAAAGAAGTATTACATTTTTTCCTGAAATTTTTTAAAAACGTTGTACAGAGGGACGGTCAAAATCCTTCGGTTGCGTTTTTTGTGATTGTCGATTTCAAAATTTGGTGTATTTACAGCGCCGCATTTTTGTTCACACTAAGGAGAAACCTTTCAGCTGCCTCTCGTGCGACGAAAGTTTTGCACTCAAAAGTAATTTAAAGGTTCACATCAAATTGATGTCATCAATCATAAGCACTCTGATGACCGAAATCACAAGTGCATTTTATGTGAAAAGATATTCAAAGCAGGAGCTTCCTTACATTTGCAAAGACATTTGGGTGAAAATGTCACAAATGCCGTATTCGCAATGAGAGCTTTTTCAGCAATCAGGAGCTGAACGTGCATTCACAGAAGCACACAGGAAAACTCTTCAAGTGTAAAATTTGCAGAAGAGAAATAACATACAAGAATAGTCTAAAAAACACATGAAACGAAACATAATATGTAAATGTTGATAAGATTCAAAATTATGCAAAACAAACTGTAGATACAAATTCCAACACCATATATCGTGCTATACAAGTGGCTATGTTTGTAATATAAATATATTTACTCTAAAATTTTTGTTTGAATTATGGCTAGGCTATGCTGCTTGGTAGTGGTGCACTGTGGGATCAGCTCTTGGTTTGTCTTGGTTTGGAGCTCAGCGAGTGAGCACGCGCAGAATTGCTTGTGGGTGAATAGCAAAGCTTGACAGCTAAAGCAGCTATATACTGTGTTGTTGTATTTGCAAAGCCATTTATTACCTAAAGGTGCAGTAATAGTGAAATTTGCAAAAGCGGATTCATACGATCAGTAAAAGCTAAATGTACTCATTTAGCTTAGGAAAACCTGCACCTTCAAATACACAATCTGAGAAAAGTACACCCGAAAATAAAGAAAGTTCAAGTGCGCCAGACACACCAAGCAGAGAAAAACGACAACGTGGTGATAGTGTTTCACCTCAGGAAAAACAATACCAGAAATTTGTGAAGAGAACTGATTCAGTGAGAGAAGCGTGTATGCACGCCACTGAAGAAGTGATGGGTAAAAACAAGGATGACGAGTTGGTGGAGAAGTTATACCTGAGGATTAAAGATCTCCTGGATAAAAAATTTGAGGAGATGAAAACGGAGCAAGTGGGTGAGGTAGCACACCTACGGAAGTCGTTTGATAATATCATACGACGAAAAAATGTCCTACTAAAAGGGGTACCGGAGGAGACAAAGGAGGACACCGGTAAACAACTAGCAAAAGCAAAGGAGGTTTTTGAGAAAATGGGCGTAATGGATGTGGAGGTCGACGACATCATGAGGATTGGAAAACCGGTTGCTGGGAAGCCAAGGCCGTTATTGGTTAAGTTATGCCGAGCCTACCAAAAGAGAGAGATACTACGGGCAAAGAAGGCGTTGAAAGGCACGAAAATCTACATTGATGAAGACCTGTCAAAGCAAGAGCGTGACGTGGAACGATCGTTACGGGATAAATTCAAGGAGCTGAAGGGGACCGAGCCAGGCATCAGTTAAAACATCCGGAATGGCACAATGAAAATATGGAAAGACGGGAAGGTGCAGTGCAGTTACCAAGTAAACGAAGACGGAGAAGCCGAGAAAGTCAATGGAGCGAGTGGGATGGACTTATCATGAGGACGCGGGCCTGTGGAGCACTATAACAACGCAACGACAACTAGTAACAAATCTTTTAACAGTAGTAATACATCGTTTTATAGTATAAGTCAATACGATAACAGTAGCATAAGCAATTATCAGTCTTTAGAAAATAGTAGAAATAGCAACAGCGAGTCACAACAAACAGCAATAAAATTCATGTTCTGGAACATTGAAAATATAAAAACATGCAACGAACTAGCAAAGCAAGATGTTGAAAAACTATTAGAATGCCAGGTAATATGCCTTTATGAAACATGGCATGAACAAACATATAATATCTCGTATTTTTCTAAGTATAGTTGTGTAGAGAGTATGGCTGTGCGTGCTAACGCAAAAGGAAGGGCGAAGGGGGGAATAATGGTGTTGTTTCAAAATGACTTGTTTAAATTAGTTTGTAGTAATCTGATAAACCCCTATATAATATCATTGAGACTAGTAGCCAACGGTCAGTTTTTTATTCTGATATGCGCATATGTGCAGCCATACTCTTCACACGACGATATCATCGCGGAGTTAACAGATCATATAGCACTATTAAGACAAAAATTTCCAACGGATAAATTTATAGTTGGAGGAGATTTTAACGCTAGGGTAGGAATTGAAAACCAAACATTCCATGAATCATTGCCAAATTTAGGCATTTTGCAAAGAGTAAGGAGTTCCCTTGATACAAATAAAAATGCACGAAGCGCACATTTATTAGAGTTAGCAAAGTTCAATGAGCTACTTCTTCTTAATGGTAGGAGCCCAAGTGATAGAAAAGGGGAGTTTACTTTTGCAAATGCAAGAGGACAGAGCGTAATAGATTTGGTATTAGTAAGCCTAAATATGCTTAACTTCTGTAAAGATTTTGAGATAATGGGTATAACTGCGTCAACACATTTTCCTTGTGTGCTTACAACGCATATTGAGTACCAGCAAAGCAATGTACTAATTACGCAAGTAATGGTATGGGACAAAAACAAGGTTGAAGCATACCAACAAGCGTGGGTTCAAACTAGATCTTTGCACCAGCCTACATCTTACAAAAATTTTGTTGATATAATAGTTGAGGTTACCAGTAAGCTCGGAATGCAAAGAATAGTGAGACCAAATGAAGTGAGATCGAGTAAATGGTTTGATAAGGAATGTGAGTGTGCAAGGAAAAATCTTCGAACTACACTTAAATATGTAAAAACAGCTAGTTGGCTCCAGAGAGCACAAGTATTCAATGAAGAAAGACGAGTGTACAAAGCTCTTATAAGAGCAAAAAAGGAAATGCATATAAATAGTATACGCATGCAATTGGGAAACATAAAGAAGATTACAGATTTCTGGGCTGCGGTAAAATATTTTCGTTCTTCACCAAGAGTAGCAAACCAAGTATCAAATGAAAAATGGGTAGAATTCTATGAAAATATGCTGCCAGCACGCGAGGTTGTTACGAGAGTGTATATAGGCAATGAGGATGAGTACTTAGAGCAAAGTATCTTCGATTATGAAATTAGGGGTGCACTAAAAAGGATAGCCTTGAAAAAAAGCCCAGGGCCAGACGGTATAAAAAATGAGTTTTTGAAAAATCTTCCAAATGAGGGTATTTGGTACATATGTGATTTATTCAACACCATTTTCCAAAATGAAGAAATACCTGAAAATTTTGTAGAATCATGTACTGTTATGCTTTATAAAAAAGGGAGCCCACAAGATCCAATGAATTATAGGCCAATCGCCCTGCTTAATACATTACTCAAGCTGTTTACTCAAATAATGGAATCCCGCTTGAAAAGGTGGGCGGAAGAAAAGAAAATAATTCCCGAAGCGCAAGGAGGTTTTAGGGCAGGAAGATCATGTGAGGATCAAATTTTTGTTTTAAACTCAGCTATACAACTTAGCCCACAAAAGCATAGGGGTAAGTTATTTGTCTTGTTCGTAGATATTGAGCGTGCTTTCCCAAGTATTACTCATGGTAAGCTTTACCAAAAGCTCTTTGAAATAGGAGTTTCGGCAAAAATGATACGGATAATCAAAATGATATATGAAAAAGCTGCTACCAAAATAAGAACTGAGGAAGGTCAAACGAGGGCAATCGAGGTCACAGAAGGTCTTTTACAAGGTGAGATAATGAGCCCTTTGCTATTCAGTTTATATATTTCCGACATTGAAAAACTACTGCAAAATTCGGGAACCAAAGCAGTCCATCTTGATGAAAACTTAAAATTGCATTTGTTGTTATTTGCTGATGATACAGCAGTACTGTCACCTACGAATACGGACTTACAAAAGAAAATAGATGTTCTGGAAAAATACTTTAAGACACTTGATCTAAAGGTCAACCTTGCAAAAACAAAAGTTATGGCGTTTAGAAAGGGAGGGAGATTAAGTAAAGATTGGAGGTTCACATACGAGGGAAAAGAAATAGTAATAGTGAATGAATACACATATCTAGGTGTACTTTTTTCATCTTCAGGTTTGTTTTGCAAAGCAGCAAAGCATTTCAAGCAGAAAAGTGTGGGTGCAATGGGCTCATTATGGAAAATAGTAGGGGGAGGAAGGTTGACCGCGTGGAAGGAAAAAAATATACTGTATACTTCCCTAATAACTTCGGTTGCACTCTATGGAGCCCATTTTTGGGGAATAAACTATAATGACATAATAGAACAAGCCCAGACCTTTTTCTTCAAAAAGCTTTTGGGGGTAAGTAGATACGTCCCAAATTATGTAATTCGACTTGAAGCTGGAGTACCAAAACTTGAGATAAAGATTGTAAAGCAAGCAATAATATTTTGGGTAAAAATCTTGGGAATGCACAGCTCGCGGTATGTTAAACAAAGCTTTTTAGCGCTTCAGAAAAATGCGATGATGAATGATTGCATAGCAAAATATAACTGGGTTAAACAGATGTACTCGTACTTTGAACTAACTGGTTTTAACTTTTTATGCAACCTCAGCAATGTAGAAACTGTCGAGGAACATATTTATGGAGTGGTGACTAAGCTTTGGGAAATAAGAAAGCAAGAGGATGTAGCAAGAGTGTATGAATCGGAAAGGTTTAGGTACTATAAGGATATTATGAGTGAAACGCCGTTGTAAGCAACATACTTGCAACATAATATGTGTCACCGCAATATAAAACTCCTTGCTCAGATTCGAATGAATAGAATGGTTGTTATTCACGAAGATTATAAACATGAATTTTCGAATGACCTGTGCACATTTTGCTGCACGGGTGATGATGAAACTTTGGAACATTCTTTGTTCCATTGCAATGCCATTAGTGACACAATTCCAAACGAGTTTGAGGTTAAATTATTGTCAGAAATTAATTGGTCAGATAAACAGAAGTTGGAAAGGTTTTGTCATTTCGTAAAGCATGTTGAATAATTATTGATACTAAATTCAAGCTTTATTTCTAAGACACACATGAACCCTTAGGACTGGAGTTTGGTGTAGATAATAAGAGGTTTTAAAGCAGCTTATATCCATGGTTTCATGTTTTTAAAAAACCTTTCCTACAAGATTCTCTGACGATTTTAAAAACATGACTCCAAAGTGTACTTTTCCAGGTACCGAAAAAATTAGGATTGGTCGAAACTAAAATAATCGTACGATCCTCCAAAGCAAGAAATACTCTAAGATGAAATGTGTAGTATGTTTATTAGGTGTTAGGGAATACGAAATGACACGCTTTGTGTTGCTGCATCAGCCCGTGTGAAGTAATTATAGCAGTTTATCCAATCAAAGTGAAATTTTAAACAAAGTTGTATTACATGATTGCACCGAGTATACACATGCTCTTTTTACCCTAACTTTTATAATATATTAAAGCTCAAAAACTAAGCTTTCAGACGCTGTGTGAAAGAAGTTTCAAACATAACGCATGGTGATTTTGTAAGCGTTTATGTTTTGAACCATAATTTTGTAGCTCCTTTCTAAGATTTTGCAAAATTGCATAATTTATTTACTATTGCCAAAATCTTCAAACAACGTTCAAATCTCAAACTCAATGCACTGATTTATGCAGTTTTTACTGGGCAACAACTACGTGTACCACAATGGCTATACTCTCTTTTCATATTAGAAAACGCGTAAGTTCAAAAAAATGCTGCTTTTAAAATTTGTGAAAAATCAATAATTTTCTGCATTTTTAAATTTTTGCCTAAATGCTACTTAATAAAATTTTCAGACAAGATCATTTGTGGTATAGAAACTGCATTAAATACTCTTACTGACAACAGATATGTTTAGTTCTGTGAGCCCGTACAAGCCATGTAAAACAAGCTTGAATGTAGTATCAATAATTATTCAACATGCTTTATCAGACCGCTTAAGGAGAAGGAAATCAAAAATACGATAACGTGTTAACAAAAAGTCAAAGTTTCTTTAAACTGATCAAACCGTTTTTACCAAAGATTATAACACAAAATTGTGAAGCTCTCTCTGTAAACATTCTTGTTTCGTATTATAAAGTGATTCTTATTATTATACAATCACGTAACAAGTAAAGTTAAATTGTTACCAAAATGGCCAAATTGGGTGAGTACTTAACATACAAATTAAAGTATAAATTAAACAACCTTAAAGTGTGAATAGAATTTAGCTTAGAGTATAACATAATAGGATATAAGGAAAAATATTAACTAAGGAAAGACAGAAGACAAAAGGAGAAAGATTTGAGAATTGACAATAACTTAAAGTTGGTGTATTATGAATATTATATAGCGTTGATTGTGTTGATGACGATACTGGTGGCGTGCATTAATATGCAAAATGGGGAAGTCGTCCCGCTGGGCCATCCTGGACTTGCCGCTGCTGGAACGATGATGAGTTGGACCGGTGGAGCTTTATCCGGAGTTCGAGACTTCATCTCGGGGGTCAGAACAATGTTCGGGAAAGCTGGGGATTTTGCACATACGAACGGGTTCGAGTATGGAAATATTTAACTCCTTGCTGCAGTGCGGGATTCTACAGGCATATGAAACGGGACAAAGCAACAAATACTTAGCACAAGTATCAGAGGACGCACAAAAAATGGTCGGCGAGGGAAACAAAATCTTTCTGGGGGTCCTATGGGTGGTTGGGCTGTAATGTGCTAACCTAGTGTTGATCATAACGTTGAGTGGAAAGGCGCAAAGGCAGGACGTGAATGTCCTAAGCAACAATAATCGGTAAACCAAAGAAAATATAATTTAAGAATAATGGTAGGAGGTGAAAGTGCATAATTTAAGCGTATTACATTATTAAGCACGGAAAATATTAATTTAATTAAATTAGGTTAAGTTTTTCATTCATTTAGTTTAAGATTTTTATCAAATCAAGAATTTTGTAATATGATGATGCGTTTTAAGTTTGCTCTATGGGCCGAGCCTGATGAGCTTTATTGAAATAAATAAATCAATCAATCAATCAATCACTGTGGGATCAACGTATACAAATGGTGCTACTTATGCATGTTGACGGCAAAAATTCTTATGTTTCGTTTTGCATAGTTTTAGTAACTGAAATATTAAAATCAGACTTGTACTTTCCGATGGTGATACCTTCAAATCAAAACGGCTGCCCCAAGAGAGAAAAGTTAACTAAAACCCCCGAAATGGAGCTGAAAATGTAATTTTTGAGACAAAAATTAATTGTTAGGCTATTTGTGGACAAGTAGGACTAAACTCTTTTCATATTCAGATTTTGCATACTTTTATACCCCTAAATCCGTTGAACTTGTTGTTCTACTCGTCCACATTTTGAGTTGTATGGTTTTGAATTTGACAACTTGAAGATGGCAGATGGGGCCGTCCATACGCTGATCCCACAGTGTGGTGGTTTGTAGTAGTGGTAAACTAAATTTAATCAAACGCTAACTTTTTCTTTTTGAAATGTTTTAAAAAAATACCTCTCCATCATTTTAATTCTATTCGACAAATTATTAACAGTTCCGAGTTTATTAAAATGTTAAAAATACTGGGGTTCATGTTGGTAATAAGTTGAGATTAATGTTTGTAATTAAAGTTTCTTGTTTTTGTTTAAAAATATGCTTGGGAAATCTATTTAATTCAGAATCAGTAGACATTGAACCGCTACTATTTAAATTCAAAGCATCAACGTGGACATGGTCGCTGACACTCTAACCACTTGTTTGAATTCATATATACGTTTACATTTAAACATGTTCTGTGCTTATTGAGCGTTTTCATAAAAGAACATGAGTTCAACGTAGAAAGCACAAAGCTAATCCGTTCAATCTTACTGTTACAAATAGTAATTGACACCGGTAAAGGTCCATGTAATTATCAAGTATCGTTGTCTAGTTAAAGTTAGTGCAGTTCCATCAACTTTCAGGAATCGGTTTAGGTAGAGTAGCACGTACACAATTTGTGTTTAACTGCTTGAGTGGCAGATTGCAACACTACCCAAGCCGGAATTTTGATTGCAAAATATTTGTACCAAGGAAGCTAATGAAGCATTATTATTTAACTCTAAAGCCTCTTGATTTTAAAACCTGCAAAGTCATTGTAAGCAGTTTCCGAGAATGCGTACCTATGCATCCTAACAGCATTTCCAGATACCAAAGAATTACATTGTTGTATGGATCTGTGCTAACATCGAAGATTTATGCATTTTGCTTACACCAGTTCAATTTTATACCATCAGTCTTCTATCCAATATGTTGCAGTAAACAAGTACCTTTGCTCTGAAACAAGCTACCATGTCCATCCTCGAAATACCCTTCGTAGTAAACGGCTTATTCCTTATAAATGAATAAACCTAAATTTTGGTCAGGAGTAGCATAATGGAGCATTCCCCGGCCCACGTGAGTTCCATAGTTACCAATGGGTGTAGTTTAGCCTCTGACAATGCAAAATAATGCTAAAAATCAAAACCAAAACCTTACTCAGTTAAGCGGATTAGAAACTGCACAGCTAAGTACATTTATTTTCTGAGTATACTACTTTAACAAATTGAATTTCCATTCAGTTCCAAGTCCATTCAGTCTTACTTTGCAAACATATATGTTTAAATGAAGACATTTTGCCAAAATCCGATTAGTACGTCACTGGTGTTGCTTAACACATTGTGTATTCAAATGTTAAGGTACCAGCATACTGTCTATACTTACACAAAACAAGCATTTTGGTACCGCCTTATTGCCTCTTCTCAGGTTGAATAAATACTTCAATAAATTTTTGTATTATACTACCGAGTCCATTCATCATACCAATACCTGCACGTAAGCTTTGAAATGGGCAATGTGATAACTTTACTATAAGCCGATTAACGGAGCCTAAAATCCTTTTGGACATGATAAACCAAACGGAGCATTTTTTGGAAGAAACTCGCAGTAGTCGGCTTTGAAAAAATGAACAATAACTTTTAACATGAAAGGTTGCTTCGTTTTATATCGTTTAGGCAGCAACTTAGGAATTGGGCATTTGGTACGAAACCCTTTTTAGGGTAAAGAGGATTAACATTTGAGTTCGTGGTTTGTACTAAATACAAAAGCCATCTATACATTGAGTGCATTTTTGGTTTTGACGGTTTGAAACACGTTTATTGAGAAAAACGTTTACTAAATAGAAGGCGTGTACACTTACCACAAATATGCTGAAGAACGAATGCCAACAGACGGCATAAACGGTATACTACTAAAACACCAGCAACTACGAAAACACGTTAGTACATATTTGTTTTCAAGGGGTCAAGCTTTGTCTGGGTTTTTGTAATTCTATCTGAAACAGAAAGCCACAGTTCAAAACGCTTAGAAATTGTTTTTTGCAATTTTATTACACGCTGAAATGTTAATTTCAAAAATGAATTTTTAATTGAAATTGTTATTTATTTACAATTTAAGTATTGTGCTTAATTGTTTGTTCATTATTGATTAAAAATACAATCCACGAACCTCTACTGAATACTTGCTTGTCATAGATCTCCAAAATGTTCAAAGCTGAATATAAGTGCAATATTTGTGAATTTAAAGCACAATATTTCAGCGCACTTCAGGGCCATATGAAACTTCACACCAAAGAGAAACCATGCAAGTGTAATATCTGCAACAAGCCGTTTACACGCAGAGCTGATTTAGGCCGCCACGTAAGCATAGTTCATGAGAACCAACGACGTTTCAAATGTGACCATTGTGAAAAAAGATTCGGATACAGGAGTCACTTAAAAAGCCATTTAATCGTTCACACAGGGAAGCTGCCATTTCAATGTTTAATTTGTGACAAGCGTTTTTCGCAAAAGGGGAATCTTATAAGACATATGACCTGTCACACTGGCGAAAAACCCTATAGCTGCAAAGTGTGTGACCAAAAGTTTTCAACTGTAACAGGCTTGAATTCACATAGAAAATTTAATCATGGTAAGTATACATTAAAGCGTTTTATTCTTAAGTGTTCGGAGTTGCAAATGAAAATTTTTTAAAAATATTATAGGACAATCCACCAAATATTTCTTTTGCGGTTTTTGTGGGTTTCGTTCTCGAAATAAACCAAATCTTTATACGCACATTTTTATTCACACAACCGAAAAACCGTTTGATTGCTCCTTGTGCAAGAAATGTTATGCTACTAAAAACGCCCTAACAATTCACCTCAAGCGCAGACATTCTGAGGGACAAAGTTTTCTGTGTAATTTATGTGAAATGGCATTTAAAACCAGATTCAACTTGACGATACATCTGAAAAGGCATTTGGGTGAAAGACCGTACAAGTGCTCTACATGTGGTGAAAGCTTCCCCCATTCACAAGGCTTAAAAAAGCACATCCAAAAACACACGGGAGAGGTTTTCAAATGTAATTTTTGCAACAAAGGGCTGACGCGCAAGGAAAATTTGAAAGTGCATATGAAGCGTATGCACAATATGTAAAATCATGGACATCTTCTGTTCAGAAAAAATTGCCCGTACTATAATTCTTTTTCTGCGTAATTAAAAAGTAATTTGTGTAGACTGTTTCATGAAATCAATTCATTTTAAAAATTACAAATAAACATTTTTACTTGGGTACCTTGAATTTGAAAAAGTAGACGAGATTATGTAAAACTTCAATGTTTTTGCGTCAGTAATAAAGTTTCATTGTAAATTAGATTGTAGATTATTACCACATAAAATGTCACATTGCTCCTACATGATAATCAAGCATTCAATAAAAGAATTGTAATTAGTATTACTACAAGATGTCAGGTGTCGCTTTATTTGATAATTTTTACAAGGGAATTTCAAAAGTATGTATTGATTATTGTATTGTATTAAAGTATTGATTCTTCGTATGTTGAGCAGCGCCCGATTTAGTAGCATATTAAACAAATATTAAGCTGCACCACAAGAGCTGTGATGAAAGCATTAAGCTTGTGGATCTTGAATTTGAATTGAATTTATTGTTGTTAAAACAAGGTTCAGGCACCAAAATTTATTTTGGTGGTAATCCTATTTCCCTTTACTTTCATTTTACTATGCACATTTGTACCAGGGAGTAGCAGTTATACTTCATAGTAATTGCTAAAAAATCAGCCAGGTCTGAAAATGTTAACATTTATAATGGGCATGATTGCAAAAAACTAAATTTTAATGTACCGAAACGTATATAACCTGAAAACTCAGCAACTGCAAATCTCAACCTTGCTTCTGCAAGAATTCAAGCATTGATCCTAGAAATACTTATCTAATGCAAAAATACCGTTTCACAATTAGCCAGATTAAATCTTATAGAGGTGTTTAAATACCATTTCTGAAAATGAAAACTTTTGGTTTAAAATATCCTGTATTTGTTATTGCAACAGTTTTCGCTTTCCCGTTTTGTCTACTCCGCCATTTGGTACATTTTGCAAAAACCTTCAGCTGTATAACATCGAATGTGAAGCCATCATATTGCAGCACACAGGTACCAACGTATTTGCTCTAAAGTAGTGAGTCCAGAACTCATCTCTTTCTAAATCCCTTGAAGTCTTTTATCTATTATCTCTGCTCATAATGGACACCTACCCAACGAGAAAGGTACACTACATAGGGAACCCGAAATGTTGATATGGGTATCCAAGCTGTGTTTTCTGACAAAAGAGTAAAATACTGGCTTTTTTAAATTGCTCTACTATTTTTAATACCATTGTTGCTTTCAATCCACAGCGTATACTCTGCAATTCTAAACCTTTGGAATTTCAAGTAACGAGTTTTTTGGTATAAAAACGGATTAATTATTGAAAAGCTTAATATCGCCTTGTACAACAAGTGTCTGTGCCATATGCACATTTTGAGTTCCCAAGCTGCGATACGCGTTTGAGAAAGAAACATATGCTTTGGCTATCCATCCTGTTCTACTGTTACATTGAATGTTATGAAAATAACACACATAAAATGTCCAAAGATGGATACACGATTTAATCCTTTTGTAAGTTGCTATAATCTGCTTCTTAGTATTCAGTAATCCGCTTAAGTAGTTACCGTTTTAAGCATTGTTTGGCTGTAGCTGTATAATGGGTGCTAGAATTAACATTGCAGTATTGAGATGTTTACCTAAGGCTGCATTCACCTAATGAAATATTATATACATAATGCATAAACTTATTGTTAATCGGATTAGATTTTCTGAGAAAAGGTACACACAATTTCCAAAAATGACATGATTTGGAAAAACCTGGTTAGTGAGTAGAAATTAACGTGAACACTAATGATGAAACGTTCGGCGGAATATACGCTAGCTGCAAATATAAACTCTGCATTATTACAATAGGAAGGTAAAAAGTGTAAAAGTTATTAAATACATACACAGGCATTTTATTTAATCAGTTTTGAGTTATAAGACGCTGACATACTTTTCCAAACCCCCAAATTATGTACTTTTTAAATCTAATACAAAACTTGATGAACCTGAGCATTTTGAGTCTTGTCCACTATTGATTGACACTGCTAAACTCCCTCATTAAGGCTCTGGTAACAGTATTGACGAAAACTTCAAAAATGGCCAAAGCCGAGCACAAATGCAGTATCTGTGAATATAAAGCAAAACGTATGAGTAATCTCAAGCGTCATATGGGAGTGCACACAAAAGAAAAACCGTACCAGTGTAACGTCTGCAGAAAAAAGTTTTCAACCATGCCGAACCTAAAGTGTCACATTAGAACAGTTCATGAGAACAATCGACCATTTAATTGTGAACACTGTGGGAAGAAATTTGGATCAAAGCAAAAGTTAAATATTCACACCAGAATACATACAGGAGAAAAACCATACCAGTGTTCGATTTGCGAGAAACGTTTTACACAGAATGAACATCTTACTAACCACATGGCAAGTCATACTGGCGAAAAACCTTACAGATGTCCAATTTGTAGTCAGAAATTTTCCCAATCATCCGGCATGTTATTACACCGGCGACGTTTTCATGGTAAGAACTTTCTATAGTACTTATTTTGTAAACAAATTTGAAAAGAATGTAATACATTTTACTGAAATTTACTTTGAACGTTGTACAGAAAGACAAGCTAAATTCTTCGGCTGCATTTTTTGTGATTCCCGATTTCAAAATTTGACCAATCTACAAAGACACATTTTTGTTCACACAAAAGAAAAGCCCTTTTCGTGCCTCTCGTGCGACGAAAGTTTTGGTAAAAAGGGTAATTTAAGTGCTCACATCCAACGTAAGCACTCTGACGATCGACACCAAAAGTGCAGTTTATGTGGAAAAGCATTCAAAACAAGAGCTTCCCTACGACTACATTTGCAAAGACATTTGGGAGAAAAGTGTTACAAATGCTCTTTGTGTATGGAGAGCTTTTACACTGCTTCACGCCTAAGCAATCACAGCAGGAAACATAGGTGAGAAGGTTTAAATGTAATATTTGTGGCAGAGAACTGTGTAAGCAAAGATAGTCTCATAGAAAATGTGAACTGTTTACACGTCTTGTGAAGCATAAATAGTAAAATCGTCCATATTGCTTAAAACTGTACTAAATGTGATGTCTTGTTTACTGCGCTACTAATTTTTATTTGAGCTATTCTAAAGATTTTGAATAATGGACGTGTCAACATGCTACAGTTTCAAAAACGAATACACGAAATATAAACTTTTGAATTACAATTGCCTGTGGCATTTAGCAATTTATGATCTATTGTTCAAACTTTTTTAAACGTGTAAACATATTTTTACAACGTTTTCTGGTCTCTCTTTCTAATTCAATTTACAGATATTCAAAACCATACATATAAACCGAGAAGTTTTACCCAATAAGTTTGCATTGTAATTTGCATCACCATACAGGTCCTTAAACTAATGTAAATGTTGCAAAACATGAACACGTTCGAGTCGTTTATTTAAAGGAAGTAATGTAAAAGATATTCAAGTAAATGCATGCCAATTTCTTGATTATATTTTGTATAAGTATGAAGCTTCAGGTATTCATTTAGTTTTTTTTGAATAGTAATCATGCTAGGAGTAAATAGGCCTGTGTTTAAGTAGATCTGTTGTATATTTCAAATTGCGAACATTGTTGTAACTTAGGCAGAAAAGCGTTTTAATTTTGCATTGTATTATCTAAATCTAAATTACAATTGATGTCACAAGAGTACACAAAAAGCAAAGAAATCAGAAAATATTTTGTTTCAAATAGTAACCTGTACTGAATCAAAATATAATTTGTGCTTGTATAGAATATTTAAATGCAACAAGTTACGTTTATAGTGGAAAGCAAAAGTTAATCCGTTTTTCATATTATATTTATTATTCATTACCAATAGAGTTTGCAAATAGTATGGGTAGAACATAAATTAGGCCGACCAAAAAATGACCGCTTTCAAGCATTATAAGTTTTCATTAGACAAAACATGCTTTTGCACACTTTGTTGAACCATTGAATCATTATTGAATTAAGGTGCATGAGCAATGCATTTTGGAAATCTAAGGTTTTTGTTTTTGATTTAGTAAATTGGGACTTTCTTTGACTCTCCTGATTAATGGATTAAGTTTGCATTCTAATTAGTATTACAATTTACCTATTTAAAGTATAAAATTGTATCACATCCATTTATGTTTGTAATAAATATAAAGCAAAATAATATGTAATATGTCATCAAGCTATCAATTGGAAAGTGAAAATGAAAATAATGTTAAAAACCAAACACTATTGATAATTCTGAAAACTACATGAGTTTGTAATTTTGTAGTTACTGCTTAATTCACTATGCTTTTCATGAGCGTCAAGTTAATTAAACTCCCTGCTCAATTCATCGCAATTCAACAGCTGCATTCAATATTTTCATTTTCAATGATGGTTTCTTCATCCAGAACATTTCTGATGCTTTATTACACCAACGTAAAGGGCCAAGTGGATAGAAAGAAAACCAAAGAAAATTTTGTACAAATAGGTACGTCGCATGACCTGTTAATATCAAGTATTAACTTGATATGTGTGTATATTGATGCAAAAAAGGATTGCATGCGTGTAAGTAGGTTCTTTATATGAAAGTTTTTGGCCGCCGCCACAAATTTCATCTGTTGTCAAAGCTTCTATTAATTTCACGGTTCTCCGAATGTAGCATATTCCAAGTGCTGTGAACGAAGAAATCACAATTGAAGGGTAGGTGAAAGTTGACAAAAGTTATTAATTCATTAATTATTATTATAGGTTTTAAGTGCATGAAGGGCCTGCATTATTTTATGAAAACCCTGTACCGTTGCTTCAGTGTTTTACATGTGTTCACCTCAAAGGCTGAGTTCAACATGTTTGGATATAGAAAATTCAAGCTTTGGTGCTTCCCTTTCTGCGTTCAAAATTTTAGAAATTACTCGTATTCTCAGTTGTACACCGTTTTTAGGATAAAGCATATAGTAAATAATAGCAATTTCGGTATTCAATAATCCGCGTATATTAAAAAATGTTTTAAATATGTGTGAGTAATACTCAATTACGCAAGCTTTTATTAGTTCGGTTATGTAGAAAGAGGTTTAAGCATTCCGTTAAAAAATTACCTGACCGAAGGTATGTCCCCCAAATCAGCATTGCGGTTTTAGAAATAAAAATAGTTTATTTTAAAATCTGATAAGTGTCCCCTCTAGAGTAGCTTATAACAAACAAAACTTACATCAGTATTTTTTGACATAGTGCTTCTCGCACATTCTGGCCACTAGTTTGTGAAGTACGCCATGAAAACAGTCAAAAATTCATGTTTTCCAAATCTTGACAACGTGGGCCCAAAACTTCGAAAAACATCAAAATGAATACAAATCTGGCTTGTACAGCATATTTCCGAACTTTTGGCATCATTTATTCTCAATTTTTGAAAATTTACAAAATTCGTCAATCAGCTGTATTATCAGCAGATCGACATAAGTTAATGTATGTTTATGCTTTGGAGCGTTATAGGCACGTATAAATACAATCCGTATGACTGATTCAGTAATGTAACATTGTTTATTAAAAATTTTAAAACCGCAGCTTTCACGCTCCTGGGCTTCACATGTCTTCGGTTAACGTTTGGTTTTCTGTAGATGGTTATGTAAAGATTGTTATTACATAATACATTAAATACCCATAGCGAACAAAAACATAAGAAGTGGGTAATGTGAAAAAGTTTTCCCCATGGTGGAATCGAAATAGTTACCCACTTTTATTGCTTACCTGCAAGGTTGCGGCGTAACCAATGCGCCACCACGCCGCTGGAAAAAATCGACGAAAATAGCTCGAAGGCAACAAACTTTTCGGCGTTCCATTGGTCATTTTCGTTTTTTATGTCTGACATTAACTCGCTCATGACTTTATGAAAGCGTAACAGAAATTTATGTGAACAATGCATGTTACCAGTACATGTTACATAGCACAGTGTTAAATATTATAAATCCTTTAATGAAATGTTTACACTTTTTCAAGCGTATTGTCTTCTTTGAGACTATTTCTGCGAATCAGTCTCTTCTGCAATTTTAGTACACAAAAATCTTCTCAGTTATGCTTTTTCCTTTGACTGTGTAGTGTGTAGCTCCTGTGCATTGCTAAAGTTTTCATTACATAGAGAGCACTTGTAAGATTTTTCACTCAGATGCTTTTGAAGATGTAAACTTAAATGACATCGGGTCTTAAATGTCCTTTCACACAAATTGCAATTGTGATGCCGCTGATCAGTATGCTTATGGTTCATGTGACGTTTTAAGTCACTATTGTTAGCAAAACCTCCGTTGCACAAAAAACAGCCAAAGGGTTTTTCTTTTGTGTGAACAAGAATGTGGCGTTGTAAATCAGCCAAGGTTTGATATCGGCAATCGCAAAAAACGCAACCAAAGGATTTATCTCGTTTCTCTGCACAACAATAAATTCATTTCAGCTAGAAATATATTACATTCTAAAAAATTGTTTCAAATCGAAAGATTGCAATTGTTATCATGAAGCCATTTCTGGTGCGTTCGTAGGGCAGATGGTTGCGAAAATTTCTGACAGCACATCTGACAGCTATATGGTTTCTCGCCAGTATGACTTCTTACGTGTGCATTAAGATCTCCGTTTCGTGCAAAGTATTTGTCACAAATGGAACATTGGTAGGGTTTTTCTCCCGTGTGTAAGGTTGTATGATCTGTTAACTCATGTTTTGAGCCGAAGGTGTTTTCACAATGCTCACTTTAAAAGGCCGGTGATTGTCATGAACTGCGCCAACGTGACGTTTTAGATTTCGTTTCGATGGAAACCGCTTGCTACAGATTTATCATTTGTAAGGTTTTTCATTTGTATGTACGACGCCGAACTTCACTCAAACGTTGTGCCTTATATTCACAAATACGGCAGTTGTGTCGTTTATTGAGCAGTTTTCAATTTTCTAAATGTAAGTACTATACAAGTGTTTACAGGTGTTATTTTCAAACCATAGAGAACAAAATTGTAAATACGCGGGTTTAACGCGATCGTCGATCAGGTCGACGCAAATTTAATACATTTATTTCGGTAAATTAAGCTAGCTACAAAGCCAGTAAGTTTCCAGAAACCCTCTCCTTTTTTGCTTATTTCTGCAACGTCAACCAAGTCCTGCTTTGGCGAGTTGAGTTTCAATGTGTTTTTTCTACTGTAGGTTTGAGTGTACACTAAAATCCTATCACTTCAATGTTAAGTAAATGTTTGGTTTACAGTAAAGACGTTCTACTGCTTTGAACATAGACGCATAAACTTTTTAAAATACAAATTGCTGTGGAGGTATTTACAGGTGCAGTTGTTTGGAATATGTAGAGTATAGGACTAGGTTGAACTGCCTTGGGAAAAGGCATACGAATACACATACACCAAAAGACGTTACAATCCATTCGAAAACATTATACGCATGATTATACATGAGTGCATTCTTAGAATGTGTGTGCATGTTTGAAAATTCTAATCTGATTACCACCCATAGGGTTTCATTTTGTGTATTCAATGTCTCATTTGCTGCGTTAATCTTGAAATGGAAGTTTTCCAAATATTGCAATGCATACTTGGAAGTACAGTTCACTACTCAATAACTCATAAACACAAAATATTTGAACCCCTCACATGAAGCCTTTCCTTTGATTTGTTTACTTTGAAGACTCAACTGAATATTTTAATATTTCAGGTTTGAGAGAATAATACGCAAATGACACAATCTGTTCAAGGTTTATTGAGTAATTTGTTCAAGGCTTAGTTGAAGATTCTATTATATTTGAATAGAAATAACTTTCCGTAATTCGCTTAATTATAAATTTTGTGGTTGTAGTTATATTAACGAAGATGTATTTTCTAAAATCATGTATCAATCAGCATTTTGTTTCTTGAAAAAATATGCTTACGAGGATTTAATCAGCAAAACAGGCGCAATATACTGAGTTATAGGATATAAATATTAACTGTTGTAAAACGTTTTTTGGCTTCGGAAAATGTAAAGTGAAAATTACAACTTTATTTAAGCGTATCAACTCTTATAACATAGGTCCTCTTCGATGTAAAGTACTTAGAACCAAATACGAAATAATTCTATAAGAGCAGTTACAGTATTTTAACCCATAAGCGGATAAGTGAACAAACATACTACTTCCGAGAATAAATATCGGTGCATTTTAAATGTTTTAAATTAAAACCTTTATTCTCTAAATGTTTGCATGTATTGAATGTCTGCTTATTTCAGCCATGTACCCTAAAAAGTTTACAAGCCATATAAACCCCTAAAGCGTTTTAATGCATTCTAAGAATTGTATATACGTGTAAAGATGTTAATCCGATTACCACGAAAAGTTATCACTTATCCACTGTACCATTTTCTGCTTAAATCCTTTAAAACTTGTATTTTCAATGCCGTAATGCTGATCCATGGGGACAACTTACCCCTTAAGTAACCGTACATACAGAGAAAGTTCACCTCAGAAATGCCATTGTGCTGGTTTTGGGTCTACGTGATTATTTTCCTTCCAAAAACTTCAGCTTTGCTTCAAAATAGCAAACGATATTATGTCGGACTTATCCCTTTGCTGTACCCAATGATGGCATCAATCCGTGAAACTACCTTTGAAAAACGAAAATGTTGAGGATAATGGGTGACCATCCAAACTTTTTACCAAAGAAACATCAGTTGTAAATATTAAGAACGTTCAATAAGTTGCTAATGCAGAATAGGGAATAAGTTCCTTCTAACCTACCAAGCTAATTACTTTAGGTACTTTTATGTGGTATATATATACATAGTCCAGAGTTGAGTTTTTTCATCCGGGTTGCCTTTTGTGCGCTTAAACCCTTCTATTGTTGAACATGTTGCATTCAAATTGAGAATTGGATACATGCGTTTTGCTTATAGAAGAATAAACCAGACTAGTCTTCATTTCTACTTCACAGCAGCTTCAAGTCAGTTGTGAAAATTTGTCAGAGTAGGGAATTCACTATTACAAAAACCTCGCCGTGCGAATAGAGTAAGTCCACGTGACGGGTTCCACCAAAAAATTTTTTGTTTCTGATCTTAAATGTTTTTACACATTTCAAATATACATATGCCCGGAATTAATCACACAAAATATTGGAGTCTCAGATTGCCCCAGTAGCAAAGGGCAAGCTTATGAATTTTTTGCATTAAGAACTTAATTGTCTCACAGTAACTCAGTTCTGGCAAATGTTTTCGGACTGAAACTTTTTTGGTAAATCCGGCATACTATTATGATTCATTCGTGAAAATATTACTAATGGAGCAACTCTGTATATTTTTCCAGAAAAGATTATCTTCAAAAACGCCGAAATTTTCAGATTTTTTTAAACAAATGGGTCTGTAAGTCGCATGTTTTAGATTTGTTGGGAACGCAAAAACAATGTCCATCTACAACTGCTAATGGGCTATTTGATGCAAAAACACATTTGAATAAATAGCCCGTATCTGAGGAATTGTGCATAAAAATCGAAATCAATACCTTCAGTTAGGCAGGAATTCATGAATTTAAAGTTGTAGAATTTTTGTTCTAGAAGCTTTTCTGGAATCGTTGAGGGCAATTTAGAATGCCCACAATCTGTTCTACTAACGTCAATCACTAATAGCTTCCTACCACCTCAAGTGCACAAAAGGTTAGCAAATTGCTAACTGATGAACATTTTTTTTAAATGGTCCCGACGACGGGAAAATTGCCATAACTTTTTTTGTACGCAAAATTTCAAAAATCTGAAAAACCCCATTTTTGCAAATTTAATGGTGATCATTTCGACATATCATTCTTGAAAATTGCACACTTGGTTGACAAACTATAACCCGAGAGGTTCGGCGTACTAAGCTGATTTTCAAAATTTGGGAATTTTTTAAAATGTGAAATATTTCACTTTTGTTCACTCATATGCTTCGTTTTGTTTACTAACAGCAATATAATCCATATTTGTTTATTTTCCGATATTAAAAACTCAAACAACTATGAGTTGAAAATTTCCCAAATTTTGAAAATCAGCTTAGTACGCCGAACCTCTCGGGTTATAGTTTGTCAACCAAGTGTGCAATTTTCAAGAATGATATGTCGAAATGATCACCATTAAATTTGCAAAAATGGGGTTTTTCAGATTTTTGAAATTTTGCGTACAAAAAAAGTTATGGCAATTTTCCCGTCGTCGGGACCATTTAAAAAAAAATGTTCATCAGTTAGCAATTTGCTAACCTTTTGTGCACTTGAGGTGGTAGGAAGCTATTAGTGATTGACGTTAGTAGAACAGATTGTGGGCATTCTAAATTGCCCTCAACGATTCCAGAAAAGCTTCTAGAACAAAAATTCTACAACTTTAAATTCATGAATTCCTGCCTAACTGAAGGTATTGATTACGATTTTTATGCACAATTCCTCAGATACGAGCTATTTATTCAAATGTGTTTTTGCATCAAATAGCCCATTAGCAGTTGTAGATGGACATTGTTTTTGCGTTCCCAACAAATCTAAAACATGCGACTTACAGACCCATTTGTTTAAAAAAAATCTGAAAATTTCGGCGTTTTTGAAGATAATCTTTTCTGGAAAAATATACAGAGTTGCTCCATTAGTAATATTTTCACGAATGAATCATAATAGTATGCCGGATTTACCAAAAAAGTTTCAGTCCGAAAACATTTGCCAGAACTGAGTTACTGTGAGACAATTAAGTTCTTAATGCAAAAAATTCATAAGCTTGCCCTTCGCTACTGGGGCAATCTGAGACTCCAATATTTTGTGTGATTAATTCCGGGCATATGTATATTTGAAATGTGTAAAAACATTTAAGATCAGAAACAAAAAAATTTTTGGTGGAACCCGTCACGTGGACTTACTCATAACCTTATTTTGTGCTTGTGCTTATATTTCAATTATTTAAAGTCATCAGTTTAAAATATTAATACCCATAATTAATACTCCTAGTTATTAACAATTAACTTGTGTATATTTCTTCAGCTAAACCAAATCATGGCACTATATTTTTACCTTAAAATTGAAACTTTCCAAAAAAGCAAGCTTGCTTTATTGCTACTTATATTGTTACAAATCCATCAAGTTTCCATCCAAATCAGCAAACCTGTAAATATTGCCGAATCAGTAGAAATTATTAAAGCAGTTGAAGTTAACAAACCAGTTGAACCATTTAACAAGTATGTTGTCGAAATTGCAATATTCTACGACAGAGATTTCAATGCTTTATTCCAACACAACCAAACCAAAATGCTGGAATATTGGCAGGCAATGTTTTACGACGTTCAGTTGCGGTATAATACACTGCCCAGTACAAAATTTACCTTTCGCGTAAATAAACTTATAGCACTTGATGTAAGGCTCTAATAAAGCTGAAATATTTTATCAAACATGACATAGTATTTATATTTTATAAAAATAAAAACATATATTTTCCATTTACAGCTGGCCGATCAGAACTACATTGTGGAGAAGGCCCGTGTAGATTCAGATACAATTCTTGTTAAGAAAACCTTACCACCGTTTGCAAATTGGCTGGAACAAAACTTTGAATATTTTGCAAAGTATGTAAAGTATGATATTGCAATTTTGGCTGTCGGAGCTAGTTTTCCACCAGGGGGTGCCGTTGGGTGTGCCTATGATACAGTCTGTAAGGATGCATGGGAAAGTGCCCTTGTTTTTTCAGTGAGAGGATCTGATGCTGCTTCTGTTCTTGCTCACGAAATTGGTCACCTGTAAGTAGATTTTCAAAAAATAATATTAATCAAATAAATTGATCACATCTTAAATTTTTTTCAAACACAGTTTAGGCGCTGATCATGACGACGAGTTAACCTATTTAAATCACCAGTGCGGAGAGCTTCCAAAATTAGGACATCTGATGAAAGCAGTTATAAAAACCGGTAAACCAAATAAACGAGATTTCTTTTCCAACTGTTCCAATAAGATTTTAGCAAAAAAGCACCCAACCGGGTTAAACAAATGTCTTCAGGACATCAAGAGAACCCAGTCCCCAATCATTGATACAGAAAATTGGTCAGTTCAACCAGCCTTTTCGTTTTTGGAGCAATGTCGAATTCGGACCAACAGCTCTTCAGTGTTTGTGAATCAGGTAAATCCGTGAAAAGAAACTTATTTTAATTTTCTGTTTACCCAGCCTAAATACCAGTTGTGGACTAATTTTGCTACAGTTCATAGAAAATATATTAAAATTTGTTTGATTATTCCCAATTTATTTCAGAATGAAGCAAGTTGTGAATTCGTTATCTGTCGTACATTCTCAGTAGTGTCAGGTAGATTTGTAAACTTTACTGATATTATCGAGCCGTTAAATGGATCCCCATGTAGTGACGACAATGGAGCAAATGGAGTAAGCATGGTATTTTACGGGGCGTTATCGTTTGGTTGAAATATTTATAAAAGAACATTTTTTGCAGGAATGTTTTCGAGATATCTGTATGCCACCTGGGATTGTCCTAAAGAACACTGCGTTTGATAACTGTTTAAACGAATACAACGGTGAGGATGGCTGAATGTCTGGAAATGCGGTTTCAGTAAATTGCTCTTTACCGAGAACAAAACACTTTGATGTTGTCAGAATAAGACAGAATGGTAACAATGGAGTCGTGCTTATGAAGTACAACTGGAATTCAGAAAACGAAGTGCAGCGAACGTGCTTAGCTCTATCTTTTAACTCAAATAACACTTGGATTGCAAAGTTTGAAGAGTGCTCTTCGAATTCATATATGACCTGGAATATAACCGCCCCTCAAAATCAAACCAACGAGTTTATTCTGTTTAATCTGGAAACTGGAATGTGCTTAGGGTTCACTGAATTTTTGGGACAAGTGGTTGGGTCCAAAAACTGTTCACAAAATAACAGTAGAGTTTTGTGGACGCTGATGCTAGAAAATGGTGAAAGTTTGATGCGCACTAGTTTGGACAAAATAATTCATACTCATGAATCAAACCGAAAAGTACGGGATGAATTTCAAAGATATTATTTTGATGAAAAAACTGTGTGTAGAATTTTAATGTTTATGTGTGGTGCCTACATTAGCTTCATATTGGGACCCATTGTTTTGCAAAAAATTAGATTTTAATAATAAAGATGCGAGTACTGAATTCACGTTTTAAAGTGACCATCTAACAACTATGTCACCACCAAACGCATCAAAATGGGCAGCGGAAAGTGTGTTTTTAATAATTTTGAAAACAACCGAACGTACATTGGATTTAAGTATTCTTAAAATTGTAAATAAAATTAAAACATAAAGTCAAATTTGCATTTATTAACACGCTGCTGCATATTTCAGAAGAGTCTATCCCAACAAGCTGCTGACGTAAACACAAATACATATTATCCGGATGCATATTTTGAATATAGCATATGAATTTACAGAGTGCTTAAATCTTTTTCGAATCAAGTGAATCATTAACCAGTCAATGGTAAACCAAAAACGCTCGCTGCTAAAGATAAACAGAGTTCTTGATTACTAGCCTATTCTGGCTGATGTAGAGTCTATTGTAGCAGGGTTATTGTAGATTGTTATTGGCATGAGCCCAGTTTTGCCAATTTTAGGCCCGTCTTGCCAATTCAAGCCAGTTCTTGCTAATTAAAGGCTCATTTAGCCTGATCTAAACCCCATTTATCCTAATTTAGACCCCATTTAGCCTGGTTTAGGGCCCCTCAAAAATAAATTGGACGGACAGACAGACAGACAGACAGACGGACACACTACATCTTAATAAGCTTCTCTGCTGAAGCAGCGAGCTAATAATCAACCCGATTTAGGGCCTATTTTGCTGGTTTAGAGCTTATCAAGAATAAATAAAGTAGACGGACACACAGACGCACGACATCTTAATAAGCTCCTCTGCTGAAGCAGCCATCTAATAAATAGGGCTGTTAGTTCATTTATAATGATACTTTGCATTTTCTTGAATCAATCGAATAAAAAATAGAATATTGATTTTAAATTATTCAATCTATCGGGTTGGATTCCACGCTGTTCCAAATACTACACCCTATTATATTAGATCATGTCATGCATTTACATGGACATATGGTACTGATATAAGTTTAAAAACTTTACTTGACAAAAAAGCGCACATATAAAATATGCAAAATAAATAGACGAAGTATTTCTCAAAATACAATACAACATTTTGAGCTAACAACAAACCGCGTTAACAATAATTGGATTTAGCCTTTTGTGCCTAGTGTTAATTTATCACCCGAAGAATCAGCAATGTAGCTATAAGAAAAGCTTTTGGTCTGCATTTACGTAGCAAACGAAACATTTTTAAACCTACAAGTTTTAATCCGGTTTATATTTACGCATGTACATTCAGATTCTGTGAATGTATTCATGTGCATTCTAATACAATAATATTCCAAATGTGCGAATCATCCTTATTGCCCATCGGACTCCCTCCATGCAAACAATCCTACCCTAAGTACGTATGAACGCTTATTATGAACTCTTAGTGTACTCTACAGCTTTCAAGTGCATATATGACATGCAATATTTTATAAACAATCTCTTTTGTCGTCTCTTATTTATATCTCTGCATTCGCTTCCTTCAGAGTCTAGGTTTAACATATTGTATTTCAAAGGTCGTGTTTCAAGTTGTTAATGCTCCACGACTTTACAATTGACAATTATATATGAACCAATAACACATTGAATACTCAAAATTAAAACTTATCGAAAATAATCGGATTAAAATTTTCACACGTATTTAATATTCCAAGAACGCATTCGAACATTTTGTGGGTCCAAATGGTTTCAAAACTCCAAAGGTACATGCTAAGCTATATTCATATGTATTTTGGAAGCAACAAATAAACGTTTTACAACCGATTTTATAACCAGCATAGAATACCTGTATACTTTGCACCTGTAAATATTCTGTACCACCGCTCTGTGGTACTATTGTTATACAAAATGTATGCAGTATGTGTCTAGCAACGTTGTTCAATTAGCATACAAGTAGCAAACAGACGCATTGAAAATCAGTCTACAATAAGGAAGACTGGTATGCATTATTGCATCCAACTAAAAACAAATAAAAGGTAAAAGCTTTTGGGAAACCTTAAGCTTTTGTAGTTTGTTTGCTTTAGTTAAATCAATGTTTCATAATTTTTATAGTATAAGCACATTTGTTTGAGTATCGTTTTTACGTGTTTTGAACTTCGTGCTCCGCTGGTTGGCAATACACCCTGTAAACGTATGTAAAACCAACATGTCTGAAAGTTCAAAAATGTCCAAACCAGAATACAAGTGCAATATTTGTGAGCTTGAAGCAACACGCTTGAGTCACCTTCAGTGCCACAGCACAATACATACAAACGAAAAGCCCTACAAGTGTGATATCTGCAACAAGCTGTTCACAGGCAAATCTAATTTAAACCATCACATTAGCAGGGTTCATGAAAACCAACGACCTTTCAAATGTGAACACTGTGAAAAGAAATTCGGAACGAAACAAGTGTTAAAACGTCACACAAGACTGCACACAGGAGAAAAACCGCACCAGTGTTCAATTTGTGACAAGCCTTTTTCCCAGAAAGCGACCCTTATTAGACACATGTCAAGTCATACTGGTGAAAAGCCGCAGCAGTGTTCAATTTGTGACAAGCGCTTTGTACATATAGGACATCTTAATGCGCACATTAGAAGTCATACTGGCGAAAAACCTTACAGCTGTCAGATTTGCCATCAGAAATTTTCCAGATCAGTATCCCAAATGCGGCACTGGAAACGTTATCATGGTAAAAAATTATTATCTGTAATTTGTAAATATATTTTGAAAGAAAGTAATGCATTTTCTCTTGAAATTTCCCTTAAAGGTTGTACAGGGTATATAGCAGAATCCCATGGTTGCGTTTTTTGTGATTGCCGGTTTGAGAACTTGTACAAACAACAACGTCACATTTTTATTCACACACACGAAAAACCTTTCAGCTGTCGCTCGTGCGACAAAAGTTTTGCACACAAAAGTAATTTAAAGAATCACATCAATCATAAGCACTCTGATGACCGAAATCACAAGTGCATTTTATGTGAAAAGACATTGAAAACAGGAGCTTCCCTACGATTACATTTGCAAAGACATTTGGGTGAAAGACTTCACAAATGCTCTATCTGCAATGAGAGCTTTTTCAACAACACGGAGCTAAACATGCATTCACAGAAGCACACAGGAAAACGTTTCAAGTGTAAAATTTGCGGAAGAGAAATGACATACAGGAAAAGTCTAAAAAGACACATGAAACGAAACCATAATATGTAAAATTTTATAATTTTAAAAATTATGCGTAGCAAATTGTAAGTACAAATTTTAATCTCCATATATCGTGTTCTACAACTGACTTTGTTTTTACAATAATTGTACTATTTACTTTAAAACTTTTTTTTGAATTAAACTATGCTGCTTGTTTTAAAGTATTGACATTTTTGTAATGGTGTTCCACGCTTCAGAAGAATTCTCAATGATTTTTTCTTTATTTGCCATGATGTTACCGAGCTATTTGGGTTTATTAAGGTGTTAAAAAGTTGCACTAACAACTAATAAGATAAACATACCAGCCTCACATGTGTACAGTTCCTCAATTAAAAATCACTTGAACACAGACAGGCTACACAACTTTGTTAAATATAATGCTATATAACAGTGCAAAAAGCTTAAGGCGTTTATACAAGATTCACAGTTTGTGTAAGCGGTACATATTTCGTTCAAGACTAGACTTGTGCGACTATCTATTTCTTAAATGGTAAACTTGCAAGCTTCATGTTTATATTTTTGTAGGGCTGTTTACTTGCTGCGTATTACTGAGGCAATTTCGACAGAAAGAGTTTATGTAAGACTTTTTACATAAATGCTTTTAAACATTGGTTGCTAGGAAATTCTTTTGTTACACAAACTACATTTAAGCAAACGTTCAACAAAACGTAAATATGTGATGTCGTGATGTGAGATATAATCAAATCCTTCCATGAATAGTTTTGTCACAGGACGAACAGTCAATCGGTTTTTTTGTACTATGATGCTGATAATTTATCATGATAATGATGTCGATGTACCATGTAAGAGAAAACACAACCAAGAGGTTTTACGACTTGTCTGGAAACCATCACACAAAGCTTCTAAGGAAGCCTAATGGTTTTTAATAATTCAATTTTAATTACAAATGAGTTGATAATTAGGACAATGATTGGCAACAAACGTGGCGGCTCTACGGTTATCCATGTACAAATCCCGTGAACAGATTAAATTATTGAGGCATAAAACCAAAACAACAGAAATGCTTTACTCTAGTTGATTTATTTGTACAATTTGTAGAAGCTTCTTATTTAATTTGAATGGAAACAAGTATGTAAAAGAAAAGTAATTTTGTTCAGCACTCAATATTATATGTGATTTTAATTTCAAATTATTACATTATTTCTAAATCCTCCTCCATGTGTTTTTGGAATCTATCTTTGCGTGACAGTTTTGTTCCGCAAATATTACCACCACGATTACCGCAATATTACGCGAATGTAAATCTTTTCATTTATGTTTCCTGGTGTGCGTGCATAGTTGCTCTGCGTTGTTAAATCTCTCACTGCATAGAGAACACTTGTACGCTTTTTCACCCAGATGCCTTTGAAGATGTAAACGAAGGGAAGATCGGGTCTTGAATGTCTTCTCACACAAGCTGCAGTTGTGCAGACGTTCATCAGAATGATTATGCTTGATGTGTGATGCTAGCGAACCCTTCCAAGAAAAACTTTTATCACACGAAGGACAATCAAATGGCTTCTCCATTGTGTGAACAGCAAAATGATGTCGAAGAGCTTCTAACCGTCGGAATTCCATGCCACAGAAAACACAACCGAAAGATTTATCGGATTTGTCTGAAAGCAACATTTATATTTTTTGAGAACCGTTTTTCTATATTTAAAAACTGAGCTATTAGTTTAACTTTACCGTGAAGTTTTTGATGTGTTAACAAGGTTGATGAATGGGAAAACGTTTGACTACAGACATTGCAACTGTAAGGTTTTTCACCAGTATGGCATGTCATGTGGGAAATAAGATGTGCCTTTCGTGTAAAGGTTTTGTCACAAATTGAACATTGGAATGGTTTCTCTCCTGTGTGTAATCTTGCGTGACGTTTTAAGTCATGTTTTGATCCAAATTTCTTCTCACAATGTTCACATTGGAAAGGTCGTTGGTTTTCATGAACTCTAGCAATATGATTTCCTAAATTGTGTTTTTTGGAAAACTGTTTACAGCAGATTGTACATTTGTAGGGTTTTTCCCTTGTATGCGCTCTAATATGAAGCTCGAGTTTACTCTTAGATTGTGCTTTGTATTCACAAATAATGCATTTGGGTGCTACCTTCGACATTTTGGCACTCTCAAATTAGTAGTTATTTAATTTATTGTCATGCAATCGTGCAAACTTGAAATACTAAAGCGTAATGTTTGAATTAAAAATGCGCTTTTGGTCAAAACAGAGTAACTCAAATGTAAGCACAAACGTCCAATATTTAACTTCCTTGATGAATGGTTTGGAAGAAAGCCAGCTATGCTGGTAAACAGTATTATAACATTTGCACGAAAAAGATTGCTGCGAGTGTTTTTTTTTATTATAAAGCTGCATTTTTGGTAACCTAGTACACACAATAGATTAGGCATAGAGGATAAGGCGTTTTTAATGCACGTATATGCACTAGTTGTAAGGATGCACACGGAATTGTCACAGGAATTGTATTTGTGTATACCCGTTTAAATTTTAATCCTCTTAATACCGCATGGTTTCAGTTTGGATATTTCAAATCCGATTAACATCTTTAGTTCTGGCACAACATTTTTGCTGGCTTAAGTTTATTTACGTTCGGGTACGTAGGTATTTATTTATTAAAATCACGCCCCTAACAAATGTACAGTCTCAGGTTTATAGCTGAGTATATAACAATTAAAATGACTATAAATTATGGTGCTCCCTATTTAATGCCTAGTTTGGCATTGTACGTTTTAGGAGCTCCTACAGGGCTATAAATTGCTCCCAAACGGTGCCACTTATCACGTCCACAGCTCAACGCTGTCTAGTCATTTCCATGGCTTATAAATCGTAGTCAGTACGAGCATTCAAACTTTGACCTTATTTAATGCGTAGTGTTAGTATAATTAAACTATTATTGCACTAGCAATACTTCTATTAAATTTTACCTTAAAACATTTTTTTACATAATATTTCGTATGATTCAATATACCCCTTAACGTCATTGCGTAAAATATGGAAGGCCAGTGTGAATGAACTGCAACAAAGAAAAATGAATAGATGACAATTTTATAATTCATTTTCGCCTGGTTTTCCTTTTTTTCCACAAATTCATTTTGTTAAAATACAGATTGCTTGAAAAAGCCAGGTTTTTCATGTAGCATCATGGAACGCATTTAATCCAACAGACGGCTGATTTACCTGAAGCTGTATGTTGAGGGTGGCAGAGGGTGGAACCAACGCGGTCCTTAGGCTTAGAGGGCTCGAAACGAAGCGAAAAATAACAAAATTAAGCAAAAACTCTAAAATGTTAACTTATAATACAATGAGGTAGATCCAAAATTTAAATTAATCAACATACTGACAAAAAAGGAATGGGTCAGTTCTTCATTCTACGGCAGAATTGAACATTTGGCTACTTAGTAAGCACCGGATTAACTTGCTCGCTCATGTTTTTCCACCTTTCAATACTACACACGGTATTTAGTCAAGGTTTGGTTTTTAAAAACGAATTGAGAAATGTCATTGTGGAGGGAGCCCAGAAACTGCTTCGCATTTTTGTCTGATTAATTGTGATTTGTTCTATGAATGTGACGTTTTAATTTTTGTTTCTCTTGAAATCCTATGTTGCATGTTTTACACGTGTACGGCTTTCTTTTGTATACAGTAACATATTATGGCCCTCTAAGAGACTAAAGAATTCCATTCCAATCCATTCAGGAAGTAATTTTTTAAAATGTTTAAATTTTTACTATTTAAGCGGATTATTGAAAATTGTGAATTTTGGTTCCATATAACACTACCGCGTACATTCAGCATTACTAGTACATGTACGAAAGCTTTTAAGGGAGCAATATCTTTGTAATAACTTTTATAATGTGCCGAGTAACGGAGACTGAAACTTTTTGGCCCGGACTAGCCAAACGGAGCATTTTTTCTTGAAAGAAACTAACAGTAATTGGCTTTGAACAAATGTAAAAGAACGTTTATCACTAAAGTTTTTTCGTTCCATATCATTTAGACAGCATCATAAGAATTAGGCATTTGGTACGAAACCCTGTTTGGGTAAAGAGGATTAAGATTTGAGTATGTGATTGGTAATAAATACAAAAGCCATCTATACATTGTGTGCATTTTGGGTTTCAATGGTTTGAAACACCTTTATTGAGAAAAGGGTTTGCTAAATACAAAGCATATGCACTTACCACAAATATTCAGCAGAACGAATGCCAACCGCTTGCATAAACAGTATATTACTTAAACATCAACAACTAGGAAAACAAGTAATATTTGTTTGCAAGCGAGCAAGGTTTGTCTGCATTTTTGTACTCACTCTGAAAAGAGAGCAACAGTGCAAAGCGTTTTAGAAACTTCCTGTTTCAATTATTATTACACGCTGATATATTCAATTAAAATGTGTACTTTCTATTAAAATCTTTATTTATTTCCGAGTTGCGTATTTTGCTTAAGTTTTTATGCTTTGTATAAAACTGGTTGACAATATATTCCACAAACCCTTACTAAATTCCTGTTTGTCTTAGAGCTCAAAAATGTTCAAATCTGAACACAAGTGCCATATTTGTGAATTTAAAACACAAGTGTTTAGTGCACTCAACCGTCATATGAGAGTACACACAAAAGAAAAACCTTACAAGTGTAACATCTGCAACAAGCCGTTTACACGCATATATAATCTAGGCCGCCACGTAAACACAGTTCATGAAAACCATCGACCTTTTAAATGTGACATTTGTGAAAAGAAATTTAGATCAAGGCGTGACTTAAAAAGCCATGTTATGATTCACACAGGCGAGCGGCCATTCCAATGCTCAATTTGTGACAAGCGTTTTTCGCAGAAAGGGAATCTTACAACGCATATGACCTGTCACACTGGTGAAAAACCCTACAGCTGCAAAGTGTGTGACCAAAAGTTTTCAATTGCATCAGGCTTGGGTCAACATCGGAGACTTTATCATGGTAAGTGTTGGTTAAATTGTTTTATTTTCTAAGTTTTGAGAGTAGTAAAATGATAGTTAATAAAAACATTACAGGACAATCCAGCAAATGTTTCGTTTGCGTTTTTTGTGGCTATCGTTCTAGTAGAATGGCAGATCTTCATATTCACATTTTTAATCACACAACCGAAAAACCTTTTGATTGCTCCTTGTGCGAGAAATGTTACGCTGCTAAAAGTACCCTAACAACCCACATCAAGGATAAACATTCTAAGGAACGAAGTTTTCAGTGTGATCTGTGTGAGAAGACATTGAACACTAGATCTGGTTTGACGAAACATCTGAAACGGCATTTGGGTGAAAAACCTTACAAGTGCTCTACATGTGGTGAAAGCTTCTTCTATTCACATGGCTTAAAAAAGCACACACAAAAACACACGGGAGAGCTTTTCAAATGTAATATTTGCAACAAAAAGCTGACGAGCCAGGATTGTCTTAAAATGCATATGAAGCGTTTCCACAATATGTAAATTGTATTGTGTATGGAATTCTTCCATTTACAAAGGATTGCTCCAGTTGTATTCCTAGTTGAAGGTTATTTTGTGTGTGTACATTTGTTGACTGTTTCATGAAAGCAATTTGATGTTTAAAAGCATTACGAATACAAAATTTGCCTTGGATACCTTGATTTTGATAATCTGGTAAGGATTATATATAATTTTGTTTGCTTGTAAGTGGATTTATTGGTTTTTTTGTAATAAAGTTTGGTTGTTAATTTAGTGACAGATGATTACCACTTGTTTCAATTATCTTAATGCTCTCAAATGTTAATCTATGATTTTATAAAGAACTGAATTATGTAATACCAGAACATAAAAGGTTCCGATTTTTTAAAAATTGTAAAAACGAGAATTTTGCAAGTATCGATTTATTTACTACATGTCAAACGGCGTCTCATTTAGTACTTCGTATGTTCAAAAATTATCAAGTTGCACCACAACAACTGTCATGGAAGCATTTAAAATGCATATAAATTCAAACAAACGATATTTTTGTTGCACGCTCTTCGGCAGAGATTGTCATCCCACTGAATATTTTTAGTTTTGTTATTATCTTACGTTTTCTAACGCATGAATTTATACCTTTAAGTTGTCATGACTTGAAGCCTTATGTTTGATTTGTATAATTCAAAGACTCCACAGAACATTTTATTATACTAAATGTGAATGAATATTATGCAAGAGGCACAATTTGTTGAAGATTTATTCAATAGTTTATTCAAGACCTGGTCAAGAGGGAATGTTTTATGCCTCTTTTGAAAGCAATCATATATCAGGAATCCTCTTTAAATTACCGTTGTAGTTACAGCTTTATTAGTGATGAATTGCCTTCCAAAATCGTTCTTTTAGTCAGCATTGTAGTAGTTGAGAAAATGTTTTGTCAGGATTTTCCCAACAAAGAAAGCATGATCTACTCAATTAAGGATTACATAGATAGAGTTTAGGAGATTTAAGAGAGGCAGTTATAAACATTCCCCACTTAATGACGGAGGATTAACATGCACACATACATAAACATGCAACTTCTAATAATACATATCGGTGTATTTTAGCACCTACAGGCTTTGTATGCATGCATTTCATCTTTGAAAACTGCCAACGTTTTTATGCAAAATGAAAACGTGTTGATTAAAATCCATCAAAGTATTGGTTAAGTATATACATAAGGTTTTGCATTTTACTTTCTATTCCGTACCCAACTCGTTGTCAGAATTTGTGTCACGTAGACTAATTCACTTATATAAGCAAACATTTCTGACTGTTATCCGAATAGATTGTTTCTAAGAAAAAACCCACTTCAACTAGTTTTGTCACTTTTCTTCCAATATGTTTGGCAGCATATAACCCTTGGTCCGGTGTATATAACCACGCAGAGCAAATGGCTTTTCAAGAGAAACCTTCGTTAAGTTAAGCGGATTACTACATGACTGGGTGAATACTACTGCTCTTGCCTGTGGGAAGTACCTATAAGCTCCACGTTTTAGTTTCAATTTGGTAAAACCTTCAGACCGACTGAACGCAGATTGCCTAAAAATTCAGGTGAACACTTTAGAATCGAACGTTCAGCAGAGCGTACACTGGTTGCAAGAATACACCCTGGAAGCTAACAGTAAAAGTGCACAGTAAAAGCGAGTACGCAGTTAGCAGAACTTGCATTGTTACAAAATTAGTTAGTTAGGAGATTAACCAAATAGTTTTGAGATTTTACAACATTGACATTAATTCTTTCAGAATTAGCAACAGTTTTAAAAATTTTACAACTAAAACCAGGTTTTAAAAATTTGTGTATTGCTATAAAGCATTTTGAATTTTGTATACGACTGCTTGACAAAAAGCACTGTAAACCCTCATTTTACACCTGTTGAAACTAAAGAAGACGAGCTCAAACATGTCCAAAGCTGACAAGAAATGTATTTTTTGTGAATATAAAGTACAATGTTTAAGTGAACTTGAGAAACACATTAGCGTGCATACAAATGAAAAACCTTACATATGCATTATCTGCAACAAACCGTTTTCAAGGAAAAGTGTTCTAAAGCGTCACATTGCCACAGTTCATGTAAAGCAACGACCCTTCAGTTGTGACCACTGTGAAAGGAAACTTGGATCAAAGCATCATTTAAAGGATCACACAAAACTACATACAGGAGAAAAACCATACCAATGTTCAATTTGTGAAAAGAGTTTTTCGCAAAGTGGAAATCTTACTGCCCACACAACATGCCATACAGGCAACCTTACAGCTGCAATGTTTGTGGCCAAAAGTTTTCCAAATCATCAAATCTATCTGCACATCGGAAACTTCATTTTCAACTTCACGGTAAGCGCAAATTAATAAAAAAAGTAATTGAAAATCCAAGAATGTATTTCATAAATCATGTATGATGACTTTCAGAGAAATCCAGTAGAGGTTTCAGCTGTGTGTTTTGTAACAAGATATTCAAAACGCTGACACATCTGCAAAGTCACATTTTTATCCACACACGCGAAAAGCCTTATTGTTGTTCCTCGTGTGACAAAAGCTTTCCAAGTAACGAATCTTTAGCATCACACATCAACTATAGACATTCTGCTGAACGTCCTTACACTTGCAATTTATGCCAAAAGGCTTTCAAGACCAAACAATCCCTACGCTTTCATCTGCAAAACCATTTGGGTGAAGAATCCTACAAGTGCTCTATTTGTAATGAGGGCTTTGTCAATGCGCAGGAACTAAGCAGCCATAAAATGAAGCACACCGGAAAAGCTTATAGGTGTAACATTTGCAAAAAAGAACTGACGAGCAAGCAAGGTCTTGCACAACACACGAAGCGTCTACACAAGCTGTAAAAATCTCCCAATAGAATCGCCAATACAATTTAGCACTCTAACATATGTTTTCTCTAACAATCTGTGCTGTTAGTTTTTATTCAAAGATTTTCCGCACAATGCATATCAACATGTGTGGCTAGTATGTAAAACTTATGTTGTAATATTGACTTATTATAAGTTGTTAAGTTTAAATGAAAACAATTTCCATAGTTTGTGTTATTTAAAAATTTGCGCGAGAGAAAAGTAGAGCAAAAAGTAGCTTTTTATAACAAACAATCGTGTTAAATTATGTGTTAAAATTTTTCATCGTCAATTTCAATCACCATTGTAGTAGGGAATGACCCTAAAACATGGTAATAGACTATCTACTCCTAAAAGTAACCTGTATTGCACCTAAAACATGTTGTACCTTTGCTACATCCTTTCATTCACTCAATTGAGTATAGCCTGGAACGCAATAACAGAAACGGTTCAGACCAAATCTTAGTAGTAGGCACTAGTCCTGGTCCATGTAATTGTCAGACACCTTCATTAAGCGTAGTTGAGTAACGCTATTGCAAAATATACCAATCCATCGGAAATGTTTTTTAAACTCTAAAAATTAAAAATTGGGTAGCATACAAGTCATTTAAAGAAATAAAAATCTAATGACTCCTAAATAAATGGCAGAAAATATTCGTATAAAATTTTAAGCCTTCAATTCTTGTAATTTTAGTAAAACTTTGCAATTAAAGCATTATAGAATTGTTTGTATCTTACTCATGGATTCATTTGCCTGCTTTAGATTTACACGACTAAACATTATATATTCAGAATGAAAACCTTCTTGTTTTTAACGGATTAAAATATATTTATGGCTATTATTGATTACTGAGTGTGCACACCTGCATTTGATCATAAAAACTAAAATACGTTAAATTCTTACATTTGGTAAAACTAAAACCTGAATGTCCGCATTGTACTTTCTTCGCTATGGCCATCTTTTTGGAAAAAAAATTCTCACGTATACTAATCCTCTTAATTTAACAAACCTGCTACCATGGTTGGGGATATTAGTACAACATATTTTAGTGAAAAATTCGAAGTAAACCAGATTTTCAGTATTGTTCTAAAAATTACAAGATTCAACGCTTCTACAGTATACTAAACTAATAAAGTTTTGGGTGAAACCTTTTTCTGGTTAAGCGGATTAATGCTAGAGTTGGTAAATGCAACTACCACGACCTGTAACACTTACTCATTTTATGTAAACTCTAAGTTTTAGTACAATATTGTGGGTAGTGACTGCAAACACAAGTTCATTTAACATTAACGTGTCCAGTAACGAGAGCGCAATGTGGCTGCAAGTACAAACATTGTAGAGTGTAAGTGATCACACAGATAGAAAATCGGTTTAGAGTAAGAAATACTTGTTTGCCTTAATCTTCCCTCTATTAAAAACGACACATCAGTGCCAGAGCTATTACAAAGCTAATTCGGAAGTTTAAATAATTAGTATTGAATATCGACACATTGACATATTTTTTACAGAGCTTGCAAAACTTTCTCGAGAATTCCTAAAACCAAAACCAGGTTTCGAAATCGGACTTGGGAATTCTTGCTAAGCGTTTTAGTTTTTGCACTTTTCCTTGGCAAAAATTTTGCTAACACACAACCAATACCTATTTGGGGAAAAGTTGAAAAATGACCACGGCAGAGCACAAATGCAGTATCTGCGACTATAAAGCAAAATGTGTGAGCCAACTCAAGTATCATTTGAGGGTACACACAAAAGAAAAACTTTACAAATGTACCATCTGCAACAAAGGGTTTCCAAACAAAGGCAATCTAGATCGCCACATTAGAACAGTTCATGAGAACAACCGACCTTTCAATTGTGAACGCTGCGAAAAGACATTTGGATCAAGGACTGAATTAAATATTCACACAATGGTTCATACAGGAGAAAAGCCATACAAATGTTTAATTTGTGACAAAAGATTTGCACTCAAAGGAAATCTTACTTCCCACATGACAAGTCACACCGGCGAAAAACCTTACAGCTGTCAGATATGTAGTCAGAAATTTTCCCAATCAACACCCCTATTAGTGCACCGGAAACGTTTTCACGGTAAGATATTTTCAGTGTTAAATTCGTAAACAAATTTCCAAAGAAAGCAATACATTTTTTTCTCAAATTTACTTTTAACGTTGTACAGAGGAACGAGCTGAATCTTTCGGTTGCATTTTTTGTGATTCCCGATTTCAAGGTTTGTTCCTACTTCAAAGCCACATTTTTATTCATACCAAGGAAAAACCTTTTTGTTGTCCCTCGTGCGACAAATGTTTTACTAAAAAGGGTAACTTAAATGCCCACATGAATCAAAAGCACTCTGACGACCGACATCACAAATGCAGTTTTTGTGAAAAGGCATTCAAAACCAAGTTTCTGCGGTTACATCTGCAAAGACATTTGGGTGAAAAACCTCACAAGTGTTTTACCTGCACTGAGAGCTTTTTCACACGACAAGCCCTAACCAGGCATACACAGAAGCATAGGGGAAAACTTTTTAAGTGTAATATTTGCGGAAAAGAAATGTCACGAAAAGATAATCTTAAAGCACACATAAAACGCAAACATAATTTAAAAAATTGAAGGATTTTAAGAATTATGCATTTGATGTTTGTGCATTCCAGTTCCATCTGTTGTACTTTATTCAGAATTCATTTTGCTTTATAATATTTCTACTTTTTTACTTTCCAATAATTTATGCTGCTTCTTGCAAGTGTTTGTTTTTGTAGCAGTTTACAGAAATGCAAATGTCAAATTTTTCTAATTGAAAGATAGTACACTACAAAAAAGCACTAGATTATTGCTATTGATTTTGCCGTGAATAGAACAGCGCTGGTATAATAAAGTGTTAAAAAAATTTACATTGTCCATTTAAAATATTATCACTCTTGCAAATTTTTAGACGGTGTGGAATACTTTGAGATTAACACTTTATGTTAAAATTCTTTGTTTTTATGTATAACTGTGTGTACAAAATAAATTTTTATTGAGAATCAGAATTCAAACTTCTACTGATGGTCCTCATAACTAAAGCGTTTCAGGAGACGTTTCAGACCTGGCGCCACACCAAGGTGTCACGTAAAGGTTCCGCTCGTACGATTCTTTTGGTGGTTTGATCCTGTGGAACCCATTTTTTAGGTTATTTTTTTATTCTCATGACAATAAACTAGTGGAAATCATCGTGGTAGGTGGTTGGTAGCCTTTTTGTTTTTCTTGGCAGCATTAGAGTTAGTACTGCTTATCCTGTGACCTAACGTTATCAAGTTTGCACTCCTAACCTGGTTAACCTGACTCTTCTGTATCCAGTACAGGTCCGTGTTACCACTCAGGTGAACATTTGGAACCATTTGAATATAGTTATCGAGGCGTGTTACTTTTGTTTTTAGTTGGGCCATCTGTTTTGTGAATTTTCTCTAACCGTGTTGCCAAGAACAAAGTTGTTTTTTTATTTTAAGTACTGAATTGACACAATAAGGTTAAGTAAGTTTGATTGGCATGAGAGGCGGTTTGTTGCTTAGTGGTTTTTTTGGTTGCAATGAATTCTCTATGAGATTCTATAAATTAATGTAAATAGTTACCGTGACACACTTCTAACTCAAATAAAAGTTAATTCCACTAATTAACCTTCAAAGTTTACAATTTAAGCCACAATAAATGTGTGAATAGATTTTATTTATATGGAATACATGAATTTTAATGTTTATTGAATTTCTGGAACAAGAAGAAATTTAAGTTTAACCCCACACTTCATGTTTTGCACGTTTTTACGTTGCACGTTCCAGTACCTTGTTGAAACATGAGAAAACTGATTATAAATTACTGATTAAAATTTTTTTTGTGTGCGACTTTGCATACTTACAAAAGAACAAGGTTACAATGTAACCGTAAAATAATAATAATATTGAGAACTTGGATTAAATAAACTTTTACATCTGAAATCATCATGCATAATTTAACCATTTTTTGTCACGTTTTTAGAACTAAATCTTTAAAAAGTTAAGTGTTTGAAACATCAAGTACTACGTTGAAATTTCCTGAAGGTTTTCCACATTTCATTCGTTTCAATTATCTGAAGCGTTGTAAAACGTGGAAGCATTTTGCACAAGCCAACAAAACGTGAACTGTTTTTGTTGTAAATGCAACTGCTCAACAGTTCCGTTATGGAGTATTTAGAAAGAAACAGTTTTTCACCTTATTTGTTCAGGTTTTGATTCTGATAAATAACCAAACTCTTAAGTTGTGGTAGTAGTTTCAGAAATTCGTAGCATATGCTTTTTTCAGCAAACAGAGCTAAAAATTGTATGCTTGGAATTGGTTTAAGTTCCATATCTAAAGGCATTGTACGAACCATTTTTTCGTTAAAGTTCATAATCTCCAGTTCTAAAATATTTGAATTTTGTATACCTTGAAGAAGGTGCGATACACACAAAGGCTGTCCAAGAGAAGGTAAGAATCTCAAAACTCGTAATCGTAAATCACTTAAGTTTTTCAGTAACTTTGGCAATTTTTTATAGTTACTGGATATTGCCCCATCTATGAACAATTCAGTGAGGTGCGGCATAGAGACTGCGTAATTAGAACTCCAATATCTCAATGGAATTCCGAAACTTTTAATTGTGCTGTGTCTGCAAAATCTTTTTATAAAATGTAATATTTCTTTGGCGGCTACATATGTTCCTTCAAGAATGTTCAGGCTCTGTAAGCTAGTCAGTTTGCAGCACCATTTGTAGTTTCGGATAAGTTTGTTTATGTCACAATGCGGGATAAATGTTTTATCAACATGAAAACCAACACCAATTGCACGTGCATTTGTCGCAAATTCTAAACATTGGAATATTTTCCTAACAGTCTCGTGAGCGTTTTCAATTTGTTGAGGGAAAAACAAACCAAAGTCAATATTCAGTTCGTGTACATATCTACCATGAGACTTTAGGAGATCCCAAGTACAATTCAAAAACTCTTCGGCGTTTAATTGGGCAGCACGCTTCTCGTCGTTCGTATAATCATCAGGCTCATTTCGTAAAAGATTTATGGAATATAAACTGAGCGCATTGTCACTGCTAGCGAAAGTTTCATTGTGAAATCTCACTATATCTTTTGGATCCCGGAGTAAAACACATGGAGCGCCATAAATCCGTGTACTAAATCCATCACCGTTACCACAAAAATATTGCACGCGTTGAAGTATTTCCCTCAAATTACGTGGCCGTAAAACCATTTGAGATTTTAGACAACTGTTCACGGCATTATACCAATCTTTGGAAACCAGGCGGCATGGTAAAATTGCTTTACCAGAGTTTGAGAACATTGGAAGCAATTTCGGAAAAACCTGTTGATTTTTTAATATAACCATTATCAAATGATGTATAAAGTTTAAACACAAATAAATTGCTCTTTATATTGCTTTGTTAATAAAGTTACCGCACCATTTCAGCAAGCAACGACGTTTTCTTTGAATGAAAACAATTACTAAGAACCTTGTTTGATAGTAGCAAATTGTAAGTGCTCTCTTTGTCCCCTAGAAGTTCCAATATTATTTCCCAAATCTAAAACAAAATTCATTTTGCAATTAAACTTCAGCTAGTTTAAGCTAGTAAGCTCAAAAGCTTCAATCTAAAATGGATAATAAACTTTAACGCTTAAAAAACTTGCCTCTTCAGGAAATATTTTAAAAGGGTGCGTCAATTGTTTTTGTCCTAGTTTGTAGGATTGTGTTGGCAGATTAGTTTTCAATTTTTTGCGCGACATGGTGAAGTTTAGATTTGTTTGCAATGACGAAACTTAAGAAACACAAGTTCTCTGCACTTATGCAATAAATATTTTACCAAGTTGCATAAATGCGTTTGTAATACAGAGGTTTATACTGTCTTGCTGGCAACAGACAATTAATTAGAAGCATCAAAACTTATATCCTAAAAATGACAGTAAGAAGTACTTATCTAAAGTCAAGCGACGGCACAATTTACTGAACACTTCGACATAAACTGAGCTATATATTTAACCTTAAATAATTACCACTAAAAGGTTTTTAGAATATTTTCTCCGAACTGAAGCACTTATTGCAGGTGGTGCAGACAAATGAATCAGCCTGCATAATACGATCAACACATTGAATTCACAAACAATAAAATATGCGGAGTTAGTAACGAATCACAAGACAAAGCTAACACATTTGCTGAGTTGAACATTTTAGGTACTTTTTATGAATTATACTTTATTGAATTTCCAAAGCTGTATTTCCATGTAATGTGCATAGTGGAATAAGTTCGTAGAAATCAATTATGTAGGTTTGTTAAGACTCACTTGCTCTCTTTTGGTCTACTATACATTTATTTCAAATGTACATAGTATATACTAAATTCAACTATGTTTAACACAAAACACAACTTAACACCTCAAAATTGGTTTTATGAAATAAGAATTTCTTAAAAAAGGTGCGTATTTTTAGGAAACGTTTTGTGCAAGACTAATTGTTGTGCTATACCTTGAGTATTAACCTCTAATTTGGGTGGACTCGTAATGTCATTGAATATGTATTGGGCATATGTGACAATGGATCGCTTACGTTGTGTACCTTATAAGCTAAAAATGTCGTAAAACCTTCTTTGGTATTCCCATCCGGATTAGCTTTTATATGTTCTTCAGAAAATGCATAAAAACATAAAGCTCGTAACCCGGCTTAACTGAACTGAAAGTTTTCTTGTAGGAGTGTATATACACAGAGTTACAGAAGTATCTTGTTCTTTTTTGAAGCTTTAACCAAATGTGTAACTACACGTATTAAAGGGTATTACAATATTTCAAAATCATTTGTTTATCCTACGTGACTTTTGGCACATTTGTATCGCAGATTTCCAGTAAAACAGAAAGCTGTTGACACAATTTCTAAGTCTATGATGGAATGGTCGTATACATTGGTTTACGTTGTAAGTAGCAACACGATTCAAATCTCAAATATTTCATTATAAATTGGTTGCGTTAAATGAAACATTAGGAACTTGCACGTATTTTGTTTTAATTGACTTGCAACATTTGTAATAGATTAAAAATATAAACACTTTTTTATATCCTCTAATTATGAAGCTGTCACGTATTCATTTAATTTTTTGTGTGGTATTCGTAATTGTTGTTAATATGCTTGTATTAAAAAAACTCTACCGTATACTGCAAACTGCAATACAAATTTGAAATATTACTAAAAGGAAGATTTAATTTAGGTTTTGAATTTTGCATCTAATATCTAATTGGTTAGTTTAAAAAACAGTAAGTTTTTATCAAACAAAGTATCCTATTGCACACGTTGTCGAATCATTGAATTAGTGATTTAAAGTACATTCTAGTTACCACTCACTAACTTCATTGATGTAACATGAATCAGCTTTGAAATTTCTTAACGAAACTTTCTACCAGTTTACTATCAACGCTCTCTTGGCATCACAATTGCTCTATCACTTTATTTTTTCAGTCGTTTGGTTGCAAATCAACCATTTGGCATAGACGATGCAGTCGTTTTTTAAATTGAAAACAGTAGTGTATGGACTTTTTCATATATTGAAATACTGAATATCTAAAATGCATTGTAAAGACTATATAGTTGCTTATATAGTTTACATGTTCAAAGTACCAGAGAAGTAATATTTGTGAGACCCAGTAAGATTAGTAAGTAATTTTTGGGCCGCCGCAGCTTTTTTGTGTCACACAAAGTTTATGCGCCAAGTTAAGCATTGAATGTTAAAAATGAACATTTTAAAGGATTAAAAATTTGAACAGGTACATTATCTCACAAAAACCAACTACTCGTGTATTTTATGCGTTTTGTGCTTCAATTCTGTCAAACTGTTCTCGTGACAGAATACAACCCGGCGGAACACATATAAAATCAGTTCTCAATAAGTAAGATTTGTCAACTTCTCTGTTCCAAATTCGAAGAATCAGGCAAAAGGGAGAAAGTACTTTAGAAACCCAATTACTTCACTGATTAAAAAATACTGTTATATATTTTCAACATCTAATTGAGCAATACCTGTTAGTTTTTGTCTTGTTTGCAATATTGCATGACGAAAATTCCTTTGAACACCTATACCATACCAGAATGTCTAAGAGTACAAAAATGTTCAAGGCTGAGCACACGTGCAGTAATTGTACATTTAAAGCACCATCCTTAAGTAAACTCCAGTGTCATATGAGAGTACACACAAAGGAAAAACCTTACAAGTGTAGCATTTGCAACAAATGGTTTCAAAGCAAAGGCAATCTGGAATGCCACGTTAACACAGTGCATGAAAACTTACGGCCTTACAAATGCGAACATTGTGAAAAGAAATTCGGATGCAAAAGTGTTTTAAAACGTCACACCAGAGGTCACACAGGAGAAAAACCGTTCCAATGCTCAATTTGTGATAGACGCTTTGCACGAAAAATAGCTCTTACCCATCATATTACGTGTCATACAGGTGAGAAACCTTATAACTGCAATGTTTGTAGCCAGAAGTTTGGCCAACCATCGTCCTTGTCATCACACCTGAAACTTCACGGTAAATTCAAAATAAGATTTTTCTTCAAAAGTCCATGAATTCTTTTCATTAACTATGTTTGATGTTTTTCAGAAAAATCCTCTAAGCCTTTCGTTTGTGTTTTCTGTGACATGCGTTTTGGACGTCTGATAAAGCTTCAGTGTCATATTTTTACTCACACACATGAAAAACCGTTTACCTGTTCGTCGTGTGACAAAAACTTTTCATGCAAGAATGTTTTAACATCACACATCATATATAAGCATTCAGATGTACGTTTGCACATCAGATGTAACTTGTGCGACAGGAATTTTAAGTCCCGCGTAGGCTTACGACTACACTTGCGAAAGCATTTAGGTGAAAAATCGTACAAATGTTTTAAGTGCAACGAGGGCTTCTACAGTGCGCAGGAATTGAACAGACATACCAGGGTACTTACAGGAGAACTTTTTGGGTGTACTATTTGCGAGAAAAAGCTGACTCGCAAAGATAATCTTAAAATACACATGAAGCGTATGCACAAAACGTGAAACTAATATTTTGAATTCAAATTGTTAAATCAGGTTCAAATTTGAAACAAGAATTGCATATGCTTTTAAGGATTATATCATTTGCTGTTTTAAATTGTAAAAAACAATAATTACTGCAATTCTATGACAGTTTCTTTGCTTTTGTAAAACGATTTACCGTTTAAAGGATTTCAAAGACTATGGAACACGGTCTTACCCAAACTTATTTTTATGGTTTTAATTTTCATGATGTGAGTATTTACTAATTATGGTTGTAGTTTCTAAGTGTATTCTGTATTTCAATAAAACCTCTTTTCGTCTCTTAAGTATTATGCTTTTCTAATTTGTAAATCCTTTTGCTACGTAGCTTAATGCAAGTACACAAATGCAAACGTTATCAAGCTTCTTTTTCCTGTTTTGACATTCTTCATGCGGAAGAAGTGGAAGCACAACTAATTACCTTTTTATTCAATAAATACCTAACAGGAACCGGTTCATTGAAGTTGAAAAATTTGCATCACTGTGATTAGGTAAGGCAGAGCAAAAATAGTTTTTGCATTATAAGTTCTAATTTAGAAACAAAACATTAGCAATAAGTAACAACGTCATTTCTTTGTTGTTTAGGTTCATTATTCAGCAAGGGTAGAGAAGATGGCTCTTGAAGTTTCCCCTCCGAAATTTTAAATTCATTCTTCGTTGACATTTCAATAAAACTAAAATTTCAACCTAGTAATTTCGCGGTGCACATGCGTATTTTGAGAAAATTGTCATGTATAATAACCCGCTAGGTACAAATATATTCGGTTTTGACATTGGGAAAGTTACAGTTTAACGCCTGTGGATAAAGCAATGTAGTCCTAGCCACATCACGTTAAATTATGTATGATTAAAAGTTAGATTTGCACGATTTCGCGAACCAAGGTGATTTGGGGCCCTTTGCTACCGGACGTGCAGTCCGTCAAAAGGCGGCACAGAGGCCCGCGCCTCCGAACGTAACTGTTAGTGAGCATTACTTGTTATTTGCGCCTCAGGTTAAAGCAGGAGACTTGAAATAATCACTTATAGCTATAGAAACGGCTGGGAGGTTTGTCCCTTGATCTCTTGTTCTAATAAGAAAATTGAGCGTCCTGGAGCCAGGTCTATTGCCTTATACACCTTTAAATTTTAACCGTTACCATTTCCCCCAGAAAACTAATAGAAACAAATGTGGGATTCTACACAATGCATTCGATATTGGGGAACATAAAGGATACATGACTGTGGCGTAAAACACGTGAAGTGTGTATTAAGTAGACAGGCCGTATTTTCATTTTTCTCCAATGCGTCGCTTAGGCTCAACAATTTTACTGATTTTTTTCGACAATTCAGCTTTACAAACAACTTTGGCTATCTTCTATATGTTTTGATAGCATGATTCTATGAACCAAAATTAATATTTTTGCAAAAAACTTTCATTAAAGTTAATTAAAATGTTAAATGTTACTATAATTATAATTATCTCGTTTCCCATCAGGATGCTAGAAGATTTTTCATCGTAAATCGAATCTACATAAAAAGTTCTATCTAATCCGCGATTAAAATCTTCTAGCACTCTGATGGGAAACGAGATAATTAGGGTAACTATTAACAAGGCAATTAACTTTTATTAATTTCTTTTAAAAATTTAAAATTTTAAAAGTAGAATTAGGTTACCAAAACATATCCAAGGTAGCCAAAGTTGTTAAAAATGCTTAATTGTTGAAATATTTTGCTAATTGTTGTATGATAATTCAATTTAAAATGCTCACAACTTGGCAACGCCTTAACCAATATAAAAGTTTCTTTTTATTTTCGAGTCAGGAAGTAATTTCCTTTCACCCCAATAAAGTCATTTGGTTAAGTTTTAAAATCGCAAATATGGCCTGGTTAGTTTTTACTTAGTAGAGTATGTATTTGTTTATAAAATTCAATAACTTCAACTTCGGCAATATTATAAATATCCTTAATTCATTTTTGCCTGACAACAAATCCAGTGAGTATCTATTAAATACCTGTATTTTCTATAGTTCGAATATGTTCAAAGCAGAACACAAATGCAATATTTGTAAGTTATGGGAGATTATTTGTGTAAAATCCTTCGCCAGATGGGAGTGCACGCAACAGAAAAACATCACATTTGTAATGACTACAAAAAAGGTATCCAACAAAACGAAATCTTGAAAGACACACCAGACTCTGGTGACCAGAACAGTTCATAAGAACCACCATTCAAATGTGACCATTGTAAAGACAGTTTGCAACTAAACAAGGGTTACAGGATCACACAAGAAAACACACAGGCGTAATCTTCAAGTGCAATATCTGCAACAATCAGTTCTCAACCAAAGGGAGTCTAGAACGTCACACAAGGATAATTCATGAAAACGAACGTCCTTTCAAATGTGTAAACTGCGAGAAGAAATTTGGATCATTCCGAGAGTCGAATATTCACACCAGTGTGCATACCGGGAAAAACCATACCATTACTCAATGTGAGAAGCGCTTTTCACGAAAAGGGATCTTACTAAACACATGAGAAGCCATACTGGCAAAAAACATTACAGCAGTCAGACTTGTAATCAGAAGTTTTCCCAATTATCAACCCTATCGAGGCACCGCAAACGCTTCAATGGTAAGAATCTACAAACTTCAATTTTGTAAAAAAAATTCTGCCTTGCTCTTGTGTATTTTTAACGTTAGATAGACGAGCGAACAGAATCTTTCGGTTATGTTTTCTGTGATTCACGATTTTGAAATTCGACCACACTACGCAACCACATTTTCATTCACACAAAAGAAAAACCCTTTTGCTGCCCCTCGTGTGACAGAAGTTTTGCTGCTAGAGGTAATTAAGGACAACACATCAATCAAAAGCACTCTGAGAACCGACATCACAAATGTAGTTTGTGTGAAAAGGCATTCAAAACCCAATCTTACCTACGATTACATCTGCAAAGGCATTTAGGGGAAAAATTGTACAACTGGTCTACCTGCAATGAGAGCTTCTACAGTACACATGACCTAAAAACATGCAGAGAAACATATAGGAAAACTTTTTTAATTGTAACGCTTGAGGTAAGAAAATGACACGCAAGGGTAACCTTAAAGCACACATGAAACGACTACACACATGTAAAATTGTAGAATTTCATAAGTCTCATTTTAGATACAAGTTCTAGTTTGCTGTATCAGGCTTCAGTTTAGAGGTGAATGTTTTTTAAAAGTTTGCTTCATTTAATGTACACATTTTTGCAAAGTTTTTTGTAAGGCTTTCTGAATTGATATCTACTATATATTTTTTAATCTTTATTATTGCTATTGAAATCGCAATATATGTAACAGCGTTGGGCTTATTAAAGTGTTAAATAATGTTCACTTAAAACTTAATTAGCTCGCTGCTTCAGCAGAGGAGCTTACTAAGTTGTAGTGTGTCTGTCTACTTTATTTTTTAGGCTCTTACCAGCAACTTTTGCCAAGCAATTCTTCACCAATACAGCTGTAACCACAAACAGAATTATTAACCGCATTACTAGAATGTGCCCATATTTACAAGGAAGGCTTTAGGTCTTGAAATTAAAAAATAAATCTTGTAAAGATTGTATCACTTGCATATTGTTCAGTCAAATATTCACTTATAAAATATTCAGTTGATTCCTTGAAGTAAACAAATCAAACTAAAGATTTGAATTCATATCATTTTAAAGGGTACATACAAACATTGCAAAACGTATAATAAAATCTAAACTAAAATCGCCTACCCGGCTTACATGCTCTGCCAAAGCAAGTGAAACCAAAAATACAACGTGTTTCATTTTATTTGCCTCTCACATGCTTCCATAACGGGTGTTGTGGTGCAGCTTGATATCTTCTCACACGCTAATACAAACTAGACGCAGTTAAAAATATGGTAAACATATTGGTATTTACGACAATACCAACTTAAAAATTATCAAAAAATCAATACCTTTTGGTATTACAAATTTTTGTTCGTTTAATTGAAGTCTTGTGGATTATTTTAGAGCATTTTTAAAAATTTAACATGGTAATAAACTGGTACTAAATGAACAACGTTTTTACAAGAACGAGTATACATATTTATTAACAAACAAATTTATGCACAATCCTTGCCACATTTTTCTTGGAACCCAAGGCAAAGGTTTGTATTCGTGATGTTTTTTAAAAACAATTAATCGTTTCATGAAATAGTTAAAGTATTATATTAACACAATACATCCTTTAGCTATGCAAAAACTAGTTACAAAATAGGCAATTTTTCATTAATAAAACAATTCCTAAATTGTACAAATTGTGCAATATGCTCTTTCAAACTATCCTTGCGCGTAGCTCTTTGCCGCAAAAATTACACTTCAAAAGCCCGTATGTTTTTTGGTATGCCTTTTCAAGTCTTCTGAATTAAAAAAGCTATCACCACATGTAGAACATTTGTAGGATGTTTCACCCAAATGTCTTTGCAGATGTGCCCTCAGACAAGCTTTGGTTTTTAATGTCTTCTCACACAAATAACACGGAAAACTTGGATTCTCAGAATGCCTATGCTTGATGTGAGCTGTTAAGTTGCTCTTTGTGGCAAAACATTTCTCGCATAACGGACAATCAAAAGGTTTTTCGGTCGTGTGGACTAAAATGTGGCTATGAAGATTTGTCAATTTTCGAAAACGATAGCCACAAAAGATGCAGACAAAACATTTGGTGGATTCTCCTGTAATAGAAAATAGAAAATGAATGTATTTTAAAAACTCCCAAACTGAAGAAATAACACCGGTTCATCCATACTCACCATGATAAATTCTCCGATGCTGACTCAAGCCTGATCCGCTTGAAAACTTTTGATCGCAAATTTGACAGCGGTAGGGTTTTTCACCAGTATGATAGGTCATATGTGATGTAAGACTTTCGTTTCGCGAAAAACGCTTGTCACAAATTGAACATTGAAATGACCGCTCGCCTGTGTGAATAATTACATGTCTTTTTAACTCACTCCTTGATCCAAATTTTGCATTGCAATGTTCGCATTCGAAAGGTCGTTGGTTCTTATGAACAGTGTTTATGTGACGGCCTAAATCACCCTTGCGTGCAAACATCTTGCTGCAGATACTACACCTGTAAGGTTTCTCTTTTGTGTGTACTCTCATATGAGGCATGAGTGCACTTAGAGACTGTACTTTATAGCCACAAATATTGCACTTTTGTTCAGGTTTGAACATTTTTGAGCTCGAAGACAAGCAGGTGTTTAGTAAAGGTTTGTGGATTTTATCGTCAGCCAGTTTTGTACAAAATTTAAAAGTTTAAGCACAATACGCAAAGCTGAAATAAGTAAAGATTTTAACAAAAAATACGCTTTTTGAATTTAATGTATTAGCGTGTAATAATAATGCAAACAACAAATTTCGGAAACGCTTATCACTGTTGCTCTTTGTTCAGACCGTCCGAAATTCAGAATGAATACAAAAAAGCAGACAGCTTGCCCGCTTAAAAACAAATTCTACGTGTTTTTTGCTGTTGCTGATTTATAAGTAGACCGTTCTGCAGCGTACTTTTGGTAAGTGTACATGCTTTGTATTTAGTAAACATTTTTCTCAATAAAAGTGTTTCAAACCATTGAAACCAAAAATGCACACAGTGAACTGATAGCTTTTGTATTTATTACCAATCACGTACTCAGATTTTAATCCTCTTTGCCCAAAAAAGGTTTCGTACCAAATGCCTAATACTTAAGTAGCTGCCAAAATGATGTAAAACAAAGCAACCTTTCGTGTTAAAAGTTTTTGTACATTGACGCAAAGCCAGTTACTGCAAGTTCCTTTCCAGAAAAATGCCCCGTTTGGTCAATCCTGGCCAACAAAGGTTTAGGCTCATTTAATCGGCTGATTATAAAAACTATCATATAAAATAGCTCCACTCAAAGTTTACGTGCGGGTACTAGTATGCTGAATGGACTGTGCAGTATAATGCGGCACCACAATTCACAGGAAATGTGAAATTCAATGTGAGAAGAGACACTAATGCGGCTTGACTGCATTTAGAAAAAAGTAATTGTAACTCATGTATTTACATTCTGAAATGTATGTACCCCAACCTGCGTATAGTTTGCTTTCCTCAAATCGCACTTGTTAGCAAAAATTCCCTCGCAATAGGCACAACAAACTGGTCTTACTTTTGTGTGAGTAATGTTGTGGCGTTGTAGATTGGATAAATATTGAAATCGGGCATCACAAAAACGCAACCGAAGGATTCAGGACATTTCTCTGCAAAACATTAAAAGTACATTTGAGCAAAGAATATGTTGCTTCGTAAACTTGTCTATGAAAATTATAAATTGTAGTTCTTACCATAAAATTCTCTAGCTCTATTATAAAACCGTTTTCCGTGCTTCACCAGGTTTGATAAATGGGAAAACTTTTGACAACAAGTCTGACAGCTGTACGGTTTTTCGCCAGTATGACTTCTCACGTGCGTAATAAGTTGAAAAGTCCGTGGGAATGATTTTTAAAATGTGAAATCTTTCTCCTTTGTTAACTTTAATGTTTCGTATTTTTTACTAGCAACAATATAACCAATATTTCTACGTTTTCTCTTACTTAAAACACAAAAAACAATGAGCTAAAAATTTAGGAAATTTTGAAAATCGACTAAGTATGCTAACTGTCTGGGGTTATAGCTCGTCAACCACAAGTGCAATTTTTTATAATGATATGTTAAAATGATCGGCAATAAATTTATTAAAATGGGATTTTCAGATTTTTGAAATTTTTCGTGCAAAAAAACGTTATGGCATTTTTTCCGTCGTCGGGACACTTTTTAGGCAGTGCCCAACATTTAACAATTTGCTAACCATTTGAACACTACAGGTGGTCGAAAGCTACCTGTGATTGTATTTAGTAAAATAAATCCCTGGCCTTCTAAAATGTCCTTATTGATTCCTCCAAAGCTTCTAACACAAAAGTTATGCAACTTTAAGTTCATGAATGTCTGCGTGACGGAACGTATTGATTAAGATTTTTATGCATAACTTCCCAGATACGAAATATTTTTTCAAACAAGTTTTTGCATCTAATAGCCCATTAAAAGTTGTAGATGCTCAAGTTTTGGCGTTCCAAAAAAATCTAAAACATGCGAGTTACGGACCCATTTGTTTAAAATAGTCTGAAAATTTCGGTGTTTTTGAAGATAAACTTTTCTAGAAAAGTATACAGAGCTGTTCGTTTAGTATTATTTTTTCGAATGAATCATTATAGTATGAGAAAATTACCAAAAAAGTTTCAGCCCGAAAACATTTGCCACTATTCAGTTACTGTGAAATAATTAAGTTCTTAATGCTAAAAATTCATTAGCTTGCCATGCTCCACTGGGGCAATGTGAGACTTCAAAATTTTGGGTGATGAATTGCGGGCATAAGTACGTTTAAAATATGTAAAAACATTTAAGATCAGAGACAAAAAAATTTTGGGTAGAAGCCATCATTTGGTTTTAGTCATTGTCAGGCAATAGTATGCAAAAAATTAAAATATTCACAGACGATGCTCAAGTTGAGATGATTATGGTTATTATAAATTTAAGCACAAATTAACATACCAATTTTTAAAAATTTTAGATTTTCTAAAATCTCTAAACTTTAACTATTTATGCTTTTGAAACAACAATACAAACACGTCGTGCCTGGTGAGATTTCTTTTAAAGTGTTCCTACTATCAGGTAAACTGTAGAAGCCCGTCAGTAAACTCTTGTAATTGCAATAAATCTAAAAATCATAACAGGTGCGCGTAGTTGTTGTAGATAGCAACAAATACCTGTCATTTTACAAAGATTTCTTGCTTAACCTCTAACATATTGCATAAAGTTTGTGCAACAAAAATAAATAGCTACTGTGGCAAAGTGTATTAGAATATTTAAACAATGCGAGTTTATCTCGATTGTCTAGCATGGAAAACTCTACCTTTTGACTTCCCACAACCAGTATGCGCAAACAAAGGTCTCAAAAAAGGTTCTCAGGTACTTGCAATACGTAAGCTATAGAAGGGTTTGCTCGAAATTAAAATGCTATTATCAAAATACATACAAAAACATTTCTATTCAAACACAAACCATAAAAATAATCTATGCTATTTTGAAACACAAGTTTATACAAAGCGCATGAAAGGGTTCTCAGAATTTGTACGTACGTGTGAAAAAATTTATCCCAACAACCAAAAAAATTTAATTCTTGGTCTTCAGTGTCTCATTGGCTGAGTATATTCTAAGATGTCTTTTCCATACTAAATTGCTGATTTTTGGGAACATATACAACTGTCGTCGGTTTAACAACAAAACCTGTGCAGATTCATATGTACAACTTGTGGTGGGTACAAGGAAAATGGATTTAAAAATGACAACTCTCATATAGATGGCTAATATGAAACTTATTTTGGGGTTCTAAGCCATTGTGGAATTCCTAATATGTTCAGTTAGCACTGGAGATATGATATGAACATTTTAAGAGCAACAGGTTAAACAAAACTATCCAGGTTAGCAAATCAAAACTTACAACACTGGCCACTTACGTTATTTATAAATAGATAATTAGTTTATCTTACATGCTTATTAATAGTTGCAAAGTTTTCTAAAACAAACTGATATTTTAAAACAAAATGTGCAACAGGATTTGTTGATGTATGCTTCAGGAAGCTCTTATTATTTTAAGCGTATGCTTTGGATGGTTGTGCAATAAATTTAGGTTTAATGTATTGGCAATTTATTATAGCCCACGCTATTAAATATGTGTGTAGTAAATAAACAATTACAAAAATTTTAACCGTGTCAAAAATTATTGAAGTAAATTCTTCGTATACTTTTGCAATTTAATGTATGTCCTTATCTATTAACGTTATCGAGATATAAAAGAGATTGTAATTTATGCTCCCTTAAGGCCCGATAATAAACACTTTTTTCAGACTAGTGGCTACCCATCGCACCCACTTTTGATTTTGATAGCATTTTAGAAAAAGTGTTAAATGGGGATGTTTTTCAGAAGTCACTGGAGTGCAATTATAAAGTTTTGTCACGGTAACCGTTGTCGTTATATTCTATATTGTATGAAATTTATTGAAACCAAAAAGTTCACAAAGCTACAAAAGCTACCCCTCTCGTACCAAAAATACTTATTCACCCTTCTGTTTCAAACACGAATAGTTTTTAAAAAGCGCTGTCTCTAGCTACAGGAATATAGAAAATTCACTAAAAGATGATTCAACTAGCAACCAAGTTGCACGCCGCGAAAACGATATACAAATGTTCCTAAAACTTTTTTGAAAAATGACACGGTGTAATCAACTGCATAGCCTAGCTAAGCAGAACCGCGACTTTATACAAAAACTCAGGTTCTGCAGATTAGGCGTGTAAACTGGATAAAGTTTTGTCACAGAATAATAAATCATTACTAACTCTAGCGCCGCTAATATTAACGATAAGTCAATCAATTAACCAATTAACAAACATGGTTTTAAGTTATTTGTAATTATGAAACAATATATCATTTAACCAAAAAATGTATCCCACAGGTCCTGAGATACCTGAGGATTATACAAGTTGAACTTGAACTCGACATCTTAATACAGTGTCCGTCCAACACGTCCTCAGCAATTTTAGCATCTTAGTTATTTACGAAATCTGTACGCAATAAGAGAACCCATAACCATGACGACGATGTAGTAATGAATACAAAAAATAACAGCTCAAGTTCTGATCCTCAATAAAAAATTGTTTTCTATGAAATAGATTGAATTAAATAACGAGAAATTTCAATATAAAATATTATTGTCAAATTATTCCACGTCGTCTAAACATACGCAAAAGTAATAGCGTATAAATTCGACAATGTAATTTATTTAACATTGTTATCAAACCCAGCTCTGTTATTTATTTGCCAAATAAAATAACAATAACCTAGAACGTGTTTGCATCGTAGTTTATGTCAATTTAAAAAGGTTAACATTTAAATACCATTACGTTTTTATTTATATAAACTACTAAAAAACAAAAAATGCTGTAAACAGCATAGTTTAATTTAAAAAGAAACTTTAAATACTAATATTCACAAAGAAAATGAAGCCTGATTTAGCACATTGGAAGTTATATCTACAGTACAATTTATTAAATTGTGAAACTTTACATATTGTTTACTTGCTTCATATGCCGTATTGGACTCTGTTTGTGTGTTTTTGCCGATGCAAATGTAACACTTGACAAGTTTTCCTCAATGCCTCTGTATATGCCGAAGTAGTTGGTACATTTTCAGAAAGCTTGCGTTGCAGGCAAAACACTTGTGAGATTTTTCACTTAAATGTCTTTGCAGATGTAGGCGTAGACAAGATTGGGTTTTGAAGGCCTTCTCACACAAACTACATTTGTGATGTCGGTCATCAGAGTGCTTATGGTTGATATGCTTTCTTAAATTACCCTTGTAAGCAAAACTTGCGTCGCACGAGGAACAACAAAAGGGTTTTTCGTTTGTGTGAATAAAAATGTGGCTTTGAAGTGTGTTCAAATTTTGAAATCGTGAATCACAAAAAACGCAACCAACGTATTCCGTTCGTCCCTCTATGCAACATCAGAAAGGGTTAGAGGAAAAATTTGTTATTTTCAAAAGTAAACTTAGGATAATATATATTTACCATGAAAATGTTTCCGGTGCCTCATTAGGGCTGATGGGTGCGAAAATTTTTGAGTACACACATGGCAACTGTAGGGCTTTTGTTCTGTATGACCTGTCATGTGAGAAATAAGTACCTCTTTCCGTGCAAAACGCTTCTCGCAATGTGAACAATTGTATGGTTTTTCTCCTGTGTGTAATCTTGTGTGACGATTTAAAACTTCCTTTGATCCAAATTTCTTCTCACAGTGTTCACAATGGAATGGTCGTTGGTTTTCATGAACTGAGCTATTGTGACGTTCTAGGTTTGCTTTGTTTGAAAAAAATTTGCTACATACTTTGCACTTGTAGGGTTTTTCTTTCGTATGCACTTTCATATGACGCTGTAAATTACTCAAGTACTGTGATATATAGTCACAAATGCTGCACTTGTGCTCAGTTTTGAGTGTTTTTGAAATTTCAGACATCTTGTTTGTTTGTGTGTTACAACGAGAAAAATCAAAATAACAAAAATTGGATTTTACTGAACCAAACCTAATGCAGAAACACTATATTTTTATTTCTAAAAGCCTTAACTGTTTTGCTTCAAGTTTGGAACAACCATGCAAATTGTCTTGTATGTACGATACAGCGGATTGTTTTCTATACGCACACGAAATGGTAAGTGAGTGGTTTGTCAATAAAAATTTTGTCTGCATTGACACACCAGAAACACAAAATGTTCAGATATGTATCGTTACCGTTCACATTTTAACCCGAAATCAGAATGTTGAGCCTAATGTTCAATGCTTAACCTGCTTCCTAAGCTATGTATCTGAAAGAACTTTGTTAGTACAAATAATTACAGGTACTTGCAGTTTGTGGGCTGTTGAACCGATCGTACACAACTGCACAACCATTACCAGAAAACTTACAAATGTTTTCATATTAAAAGCACAATCACAGACAATACTGAGTTTTGAAAACAGTGAATGCTAGAATGTACATCAATGTATTCTCAATTTTTGTATGTACTTGTACTCAGAAATTGTAATCCAATTAACAAAATATTTTCATTCTAGGTATTTAATGTTTCGATACGTGGTAAACCCCTATATATACGTCTTCTAAACTCTACTATGTACAATGCGGATTCTTGCACCACTTAAGTAATCGCATTTACAAAAAGCTGAATTCCTTTACGATTTAAGCGGATTATTGAAAGCTGACACTGGTATTCCAATTTCAGCGCGTTAACAACATTCAGCTTACAAAACTATCAAGCAAACTTGTATCCTCCTTCTGGTATTTATGTACGATACTTTATGCGTAAAATTTTAAATTTATCGTGGCAGCATTCCAAACGAAAACAAAACATGACATGCGCAACAATCGGATTTTTGAAAGCTGACACTGCTATACTAATTTTTGCTTGACGATGGTTTTAAGTTGGCAAAGGCATCAGGTAAATCGTGTACTTACCTTCAAAAATTATATAGGCGTTACCTTTGTGTAACTTTTTAAATGCAAAGTAGTTGCAGGGGGAATGAAGTCAGAACATAGTGTTTAATTCCAAATTTTCGAACTGAGACTCAGAAGCAAACAAAAAAATCCCTGTAAATTTTGAAACAAGAAGCCACAAATAATTTTTACTAACTTAGAGAGCTAGAGAAGTGCAGTAGGCGCAAAGAAACCAATTCCAACTCATTTTTCAATTTTGCATGTTTAAATATACATCAACTGTTCTAATGTTGGCCTTATAATGCAAAATTGCACAGACTAACAAATCTAGTGCAAACTATGTAATTTTAATAAAAAAATATTATGCTTAATTTGTTTTCTGATATGAAAAATGTAATTGAAAGCAGTATGATAAGCACGTAAATAGCTTGCTTGACAAGTGGTAATAAAATGTATAAATGCATGATTAACCTGCAAAATAGGAATTGTACAATTTTATCAATATTTATATATTAAAGAAATTTGGTATCATTTACACGAACAGAATTATTGTTTGAAGCTACCACTAATTACAATAACTTTTCTTTAAAATAGGCATGAGTTACATCTATAGAAACTTGAAAAAATGCAACATACACCATAATTGAATTAACAAAAGGACATTCAATGTAATAAATAAAAGTTTTTAACAAACAAACCGAACTACGTAGCACGAAACAGGGCACAGAAGATTGTATCTACAATTTTAATGGCGCAATTTTACAAATTCTGAATTTATAAAATTTGAGTTGTTGCTTTATGTGTACTTTAAGACACTATTTGCGTGTCATTTTGTTGCCACAATTTTAACATTGTCTCAAATGTTTCGTCTATGCCCTTTGTACGTCAATGCAGTGAAACCTTTCTAGTGACAGATACCTCGCCGAATTCAAACAGGCGGAACACATTTAAAATCAGTTCGCAAAAAGCAAGACATGTCAATTCCTCTTTTCCAAAATTGTAGAATCATGCAAAAGTGAGATAAAACTTTAGAAACCAAGTTACTTCAAAAATACTGTTATCTGTTTTCTAGAGGACATCTAATTGAGCACCGACCTTAGGTTTTTGTCTTTTTCCAAGATTACATGACAATAAATCCTGTGAATACCTTAACCCTACCAGCATGTCTGAGAGTTCCAAAGTGTTAAATGCTGAACGTGCAGTATTTGTAAATTTAAGCACCATTTCTGAGTAAACTACAGGGTCATATGAGAGCGCACGCAAATGAAAAACCCTACAAGTGTGGCGTCTGCAACAAAGGGTTTCAAAGGAAGGGCAATCTGGAACACCACGTTAACACAATTCATGAAAACCTACGACCTTTCAAATGTAAACATTGTGAAAAAAGGTCGGATCCAAATACGTGTTAAAAAGTCACACTAGATTACACACAGGAGAAAAGCCATACCAATGTTTAATTTGTGACAAACGGTTTGTGCAGAAGACTATTCTTAGCATACACATGAGATGTCATTCAGATGAGAAACCGTACCAATGTTCGAGACGTGGCAAACGGTTTGCACTGAATAGTAATCTTACCAGCCACATGACGTGTCATACAGGCGAAAAACTATACAGGTGCAATGTTTGTAATCAAAAGTTTTCCAGGTCGTCGTACCTTTTGTCAAATAGGAAAATTCACTGCAAATTTATACTAATGGATCAGTATTTTAAATATCCAAGGATATCTCATGAAATAAATCTGTTGCTTTTAGACAAATCCGCTAAAGCTTTGGGTTGTGCTTTCTGTGGCATGCCATTCCTACGGTTAAATGAACTTCGCAGACATATTCTTGTTCACACAAAAGAAAAACCGTTTGGTTGTCCTTTGTGTGATAAAACGTTTGCTTGGAAGAGTTCGTTAACATCTCACAGCAAACACAGGCACTATGATTACCGCTTATACAAATGTGATCTGTGCCAAAAGACGTTCAAGACGGGACCTTCCTTACGTTTACATCTGCAAAGGCATTTGGGTGAAAATCCTACAAGTGCTCTTTATGTAATGAGAGCTTCAGCAATGCTTCAGATTTGAGCTGGCATCGCAGGAAACATAATTGAATAGTTTTTCAGTCTAATATAGGCGAAAAAGAAATAGCTCACTGACATTGCCTTAATCGCGACATGCAGCGTTTACACAAATTGTAGAACTTCGAACCCAGTTTATTTCCATGTGCGCGTTAATATGCTTTTGTAAAATTGCGTGGCTTGCTTTCATCTTATTGATTTGAAACATTTGAAAACTATGCATGTCAACATGTAAACCTAAACTATTTATCATGTACTGAAATCAGCGTCATTCCTCAGAAACCTTTGTTTGTTAGTTTTCTTACAATATATATTTATATAAGCCCACATGATAATATTCCAATAAAACCCTAGTTTACATTTTGCAGTTTTTGATAATTTTTTACCAGTATATTACCGAATGGCTCATAATTAATCAACTGTCACTCTACTAAAATTGTTGGATGTCGTAACAGAAAACAAATTTATACTAGATTCTTATTTTATTTATCCTAACAGGGTCAGTATAGATGAAGTGCTACAACTTTTGCATAAATTAAATGTAACGTAATTTATGCAACTTTGCTACCAAAAACGTGCACCACTTTCAAAGCGTAAATCAACATTCTAAACATTCAACTTCTGACGCCTTTAAGTAACACAATACATTTTGACAATTAAACAGTATCGTAAAATTGACATCCTAAGACAGCAGCAAAATGGAGGGCGGTGAGCGATTTAAATGTCAGCTGTGTGAAAAATCATACAAGTTCTCCAGATTTGTTTTAATTTTTTCAGATCTTTCATAAAAGGAGGTACAAGCCGCCATGAGCACATGCGTCAAATGAACTGCCTGTTATTGCAGTGTGCTTGGAAAATTTATGTCTCTTCTTGAGAAAAATAATTCATTGTAAAAGGAAAAGCTACATGATGTTTCCTAAAGTCCATTGTATTTATTATATAGTATTACTGCAAACAACCAAACGTAAACTAATTTGGTAACTACGTTCTGCACTTATTTCTTCTAGGAACATACCAGAGTTTCTTTACCAACTTTTTAAGATTTCGGTTAACAAATCGCTATTACTACTGATTTGACATGACATTTTAGATATTTTGTAATCTGAGCTTTAAGACATAATACACGAAATGAACGTCCATCCAAAGTTGAGTTATTTTAAACTTCTGATCAATTTGCATCAGCCTCCAGACTTAGGTTGAAGCTTTAGTTTGTTTGAATCTAGAAACAAAAATAAATTATACGTTTTAGTTCTGAACAAAACAAGTACTCAAAGACACCATGCATTGTCTAATACTGCAGGAACATATTTTATGAATTTCCTTAGCGTACGTGACATGACTACGAAGGTGAACTGGTTAAATGTCTTTGGATTTTAGTACCTAAGTTTCAAGAAATCAAGCACTTCTCCATTGTTTGTCCGATTTCAGGCGATACAGTAATAAGGACACATGTATATTAATGTGCATTAATCACCACAATCAACGAAGATGGTACCTTAAACAAACCATTTATTAAAATCATGATTTAAAATATTTAGTCCATTGTTTAACTGGATGAAGTTTTATTTTACTCACTCAGTCATTCAGAACGCTACTTGTTAGCCATTTACTGCCCTCACTACACAGCACAACAAAACGCCTTATTTAAATAGGGCATACGTGCTCACAACAACATACGTGAGTGCCTCTCCAAATCCATTTCATTTTTTCACCTACTTTAAAAAGTAATGGAAAATCACCATATGTAAGAATTCATATGTGCTCTTATCTTTTTTATTGTTCCGGAAAGTCTTAAGAAGAAAAGCTTAAGCTTAAATTTTAATCCTTAAAATATATACTACTTATAAGACTAGAGAGCACATTTCACTACAGAAAAGTTTTACTGCACACATTGTATGAAATTCGTTAAAAATTCAATAGAGTAGGCTAAAAGAAATCACTGTAAACATTTTTTGTCGGAGAGTAAAAGCTAAGTACGTAATAGTATCCTAAAATACACAGTATTTTAGAAATGTAAGTAATATATAGCATGTACACTTCAGATAAAAGCTTGGAATAAAATACATTTGCTTCCACCTAAGTATAACAGGCAAGAAAAATTGTTATCAGCAAAGTTGTTTCTTCCATTCATCCAAAAACACATAAAATATCTCTTAGGGAATTAAAGCATAGTTTTACGACGTTTTGGGTTAAAATTTAGGATTGTTTTTTGAAAAGATAAAGTTGTAAGTACTTGGAGGGTAACATCTACCAAGTAGTTATTAAGGCAAATCATTCAGAAAAATTCTCGTACGTAAGTCAACTTATTCCATGCACCAAAACCAATTTTATTCTGCGCATACACAAAACCGAAACAAGTAAACAAAATAGCACACCTTATAGAACAAAGCACGAATTATTATTTAGCAGAGCATGCTGCTCGTTGTTGGGTGTGTGTATAAATAGCTGGGTTATAATTTCTGGGATCAAGTACCCACAGTTTCTGAGAATGGATTATGCATTGAAGTGCATTCAAACATTTCATGTTTCCAAATGGTGTTAAACCTCAGAGTAAACAGTGCTTCCAATAGGCAAACATTTACACTTATTCTGCTAAAAGGTGTTCAAAATTGTACGATTCATTGAACAACGCACAAGCTGCAAGTTTCCGTAAATAATTTGAACCAATACAGCTATTTTTTAATCACAAATTTGAAGCAACAAGTTTTGCAAGGAACATTATGAATTAAGAACAATTATATTTTGTCGGTTTAAAATACGAAGGATTGTCACTTATAAAAACTCTCCAAAAATTTCCGCCTCTTGTGTTTTAACGCAAAAAACGTGATCAATGACAAATTGCACATGTGCTTACCTTCTACAACGTGCGGGGAAAAAATCTTGTACTACAATCTGGTGTGTTGTATCTCGGTGTAACGTATTTTTCAAAATGTAAATCTAACGGCTTGTAGTTAGTTGGATTGAAAATAATATTTTCGACTTTTTTGCTGTTACAAATATGTCTACAAGTTCAAAAGTGCTGAAAGCAGAACATAAATGCAGTGTTTGTGAATATCAAGCACAGCGTTTGAGCATCCTGAAGCGTCATATGGTTGTGCATACAAAAGAGAAACCCTACAAGTGCAAAATCTGCAGTAAGCGGTTTTCAAGACAATACCATTTAGAACGTCACAATACTACAGTTCATGAGAACCACAGACCCTTCAAATGCGAACAGTGTGAAAAGAAATTTGGATCCAGAGATGAGTTAAAACGCCACACAAGATTCCACACAGGAGAAAAATCCTACCAATGTTTGATTTGTGACAAAACCTTTGCAAATATGGGAAACCTTACTGTTCACATGACATGTCATACAGGCGAAAAGCCTTACAGCTGCAAAATTTGTAGTCAAACATTTTCCCGCTCAACAACCCTGTTATCACATCGCAAACTTCACGGTAAGTTAAATCTAAGAGGCAAGTTTCAAGAACTCTTCTCATCAAATATGTATGTTGGTTTCAGACAAATCCGCTAAACCTTTCGATTGTGTTATATGTGGCATGCAATTTCGACAAGTAGAAGTTCTTCGACGTCACATTTTTGTTCACACAAAGGAAAGACCATTTGGTTGTCCTTCTTGTGACCGAAGTTTTTCTTGGAAGGGTTCGTTAACATCTCATATCAGCCACAGGCACTCTGATGACCGTCTGCACAAATGTGAGTTGTGCCAGAAAGCGTTCAAGACGGGGTCTACCTTACGATTACATCTGCAACGGCATTTGGGTGAAAAATTCTACAAGTGCAAAACATGTAATCAGAGCCTTAACAATGCCCAGGATTTACATCGCCATAATAAGGAACATAGTTTTCAAACCTTGCATTGAAGCATTTGCGGATAAAAACTGATGCACAAAGACAGCCAGAAAAAACACGTGGAGCAATTACATAAGATGTTATTTTTCAAACTAAATTTAAATACGTGCAATTAGTTGACTTTGTTGTAAATGCTGCCTAAATATTTTTAAATCAAACGATCCATATTTACAAGTTAAATTTTCATTTTTCATTAAAACGATTTTATCTTTTATAACTTGATGCATAATTTTGTAAGTTAAGAATATTGTGGCTTGTATTGTCGTACAAAGGGTGTCGCGCTTGAAATGAATCAACGTTGCAAACTGGTGGGTAAAAACAGTAGTGGTAGTGTCTTTCGTAAAACTAACTTTAACCATATTGTTAAGCAACCTCTTTTCTTCATTTATGCCAAGCTTTATTAGATTTTGCCAAAACAATTTTCAGCAAACTAAATATTAAGGAAAGCATGTTGACATTTTTAAGTTAAACAACTTTTTTTCCACAAAAGCTGCCTCAGGAAACCAAATAAATATGCCAGCAAACTGCAAACAGTCCTAAATTGTGTAAAAGTCCGTATTGAACATTACCCATACAAGTTTTTCCATTTGAAGACTTGTAGAAATTTTTTTTGATAGATTTCGAAAAATTCAAACGTCCATTTGGAAACGGTTTTTGACCAATGGAGTAAACGATTACGCCTATTTTTTAAGAAAATTGACAAAATGTAGTAAAGGTGGCACAAAATTAAAGATAAAGAGTTAGACTACCATACTAGATTGCCAGATTACCCTACAATTTTCTAGTTTTCTATGAAATACAGGCTTCAAAAGTCGATTCAACTGGAGCGCGACACCCTCTGTAAAAGATGAATAAAAAACCAGTTTTAGCATTTTAACAAGAATTTACAAGTTCAATGGCAAACTAAATACTTTGGCGGTTGCCAATTATTTTGTATCAGTAAAATGCTGATTGGCATCTCAGTGAGATGCCATCTCATATTAAGCATAGGCATTCTGTTGAACGTCCTTCAGATCCAATGTAGTTCAATACCCCATATTGCTTGCGAACACATCTGCAAATACACGTGGGTGAAAAATCTTGCCAGTGCTCTGTGTGTAATGAGAGCTTCAACACTGCGCAGACACTAAGAACTATATAAACATACTAAAAACAAAAATGATAAGTTATCAAGTGTAACATTTGCAAAAGTGTGTCAACGAGCAGAGGTTATCTTAAACGACATATCAAGCGTCTGCATAAACTGTTAAACATTAGAATCACTTGAAACATTAATCACTACCAAATATACAATTTTTTCAACATTATGTTGCATATTTTCTTGTAATTGATTTCCAGGACCTTACATCTAAAATTGAACATGATAAACTTGTATTGTTAGTTATGGACCGCGGTGAAGACCGCGGTTATTATTAGAAACTTTCTAATAGAAAGCCAGCTTCTAATAATTCATTTCAGTAGAAAAGGATGTAAGCATTTTGTAAGTACGGCTACCTAAGTGGACAATTGTTCTCATAGATAAGCATTGCAGCTTTGGGATAACTAATATGTAAAGACTAACGCTGCAAATGAGACAGTGGGTACTTTAATTGAAAACCTGTCGTGAGTAACCGGATTAAATTTTCACACGTACATACAATTCCCATAATGCATTCAAACACATTATGAGATCAAATGGTTTGTAAACTCTTTCGGGTACGTGCATGCGCTAACTAAACATTCGAATGCATTTAGGTGGTAGCAGTTCAACGTTGTACAATTGCTTTTTTAACCATCTTTATAACATGTACCTGTAAACACTTCTAACTATCGCAGCTAATATTGTTAAATAAAATCAATCCATAGTGTGCTCGGCAACGTTTTACGGTTAGTAGACACTCTGCTGTAAAGTAGCAAAATGACATTAAAAATCAGTTTGCAATGAGCACGACCTTTGGTCTTTACTGTTCCCAACTTGAAAAACAAAACAAATTATAAAGTATATGCTTTCTGGAAACTGATAATTTTTGTTTGTTTGCATTCGACAAATAAAAACTTTCTAATTTTTTATAATTAAATCTCATTGGCTTGAGCGCTGTACTAAGCTGCTTTGAATTTTATGCTCTGCGGGTTGGCAATAAACACGGTCAACACTAAAAGAACACCAACATGTCTGATACAACACAAACGTCCAAAGTAGTACACAAGTGTAGTATTTGTGAGTTTGAAGCACAATTTATGAGTCGAATCCAGCGCCATATGAATGTGCACACAGACGAGAAACCTTACAAATGTGATATCTGCAACAAGTCGTTTACAACCAAAGATTATTTAGGCCATCACATTAGCAGAGTTCACCAAAACCAACGACCCTTCAAATGCGAACGTTGTGAAAAGAAATTTGGATCCAGACAACACTTAAAATACCACACAAGACTACACACAGGAGAAAAGCCATACCAATGTTCAACTTGTGACAAGAGCTTCTCCCTAAAATGGAATCTTGCTAAACATCTAGCAAGCCATACAGGCAAAAAACCGTACCAGTGTTACATTTGTGATAAGCGCTTTTCCCAGCAAGTGGATCTTACTAGACACATGGCAAGTCATACTGGTGAAAAACATTACAGCTGTCAGATTTGTAATCAGAAATTTTCCCATTTATCATCCCTATTGAAGCACCGGAAACGTTATCATGGTAAAAACTTACTCTTTTTAATTTTTAAATATATTTTTTTAAAGAAAGTAATAGTTTGTCTTGAGTAATATAATTTGTACAATCTCCTTTGAACGTTGTACAGAGTATGGATTAGAATCCCTTGGCTGCGTTTTTTGTGACTCCCGATTTCAAAATATGGCTCACCTGCAACGCCACATTTTTATTCACACAAACGAAAAACCTTTCAGCTGTCTCTCTTGCGACAAAAGTTTTGCACACAAAAGTGATTTAAAGATTCACAACGATTATAAGCACTCTGATGACCGAAATCACAAGTGCAGTTTGTGTGAAAAAAAATTCAAAACCCAATCTTGCCTACGATTACATCTGCGAAGACATTTGGGTGAAAAACTTTACAAATGCTCTATTTGCAATGAGAGGTTTTTCAGCAATAAGGAGCAAAAGATGCATTTACAGAAGCATACAGGAAAACTGTTCAAGTGTAAAATTTGCGGAAGCGAAATGACACGCATGGATAGTCTAAAACTACATATGAAACGTAAACACAACATGTAAACCTTTACAACTGTCAAAATTATGCATAACAAATTGTAAATACCAATTTCGTTACCACGTAACGTACTTTTCAATTTTGTTTGTTTGCACAATAATTATATTTACTTTAAAAATTTTGTTTGAATTAAACTATGCTGTTTGTTGCAAAATATTGATATTTTCGTAGCAGTAGTTAGGAAAAATATAAATGAAATTAATTCTAAACTTTTTCTTTATGAAATTATACAAGCTAGAACTAAGTTTTCGATTATTGTTATGTACGCCATTAATATAACAGCGTCCTGTTTATTGAAGTTTAAAAATTTGGATTGCCGACAACAAGCATTGTATTATTATAATGTGTGATTTCCTTTCCTGGATGGGTGCATATGGGGAATAAATTCAGATCAATATTTGTTGTTAGCGTTTTTGTTTTTTTATGAAACAATATTATGAAGAATTTGCGACAAAAACTTTGCGCTGAAAGAGGCAACTCAAATATTCCCAATCATGTGCCTTTGTCATCACATTTGAGACTTCACGGTAATTTAACACTAACATGTTGATTATCCACAGATGCTTCTCAACTGTTATGTAAAGTGGTGTCCACAGGCGAGTTGTGGACGTTTCAACTCTTTCTGCAACAAGGTTTTCCAATACTCAACCAATCTCCTAAGTCATGTTTTTATCCACTCAAAAGAAAAACAGTTTGACCGTCCCCCGTGTGACAAATTGTTTTTGGTATGTAATTTCTCTCCCGGATAGAATCTTTGGTTTACCGGAAATTCTAGGCATACTCTCCGAAAAGTCAAAAATTATTCATCACTCTGCAGAAAAATGATTTTTTCCGGGAAATCAAGTATTTCTGTCCTCTTACTTAAGATTTACTGCCATTAACATACCAAACGTAACATGCAAATTATTGTTGAGCATACGAGCTTTGTTGGAATAGGTTTGTATAGAAAAATATAAGGTTTGTTTGGAGTGGAAAGAAATATTAATTTTTCATGAAGACATCTCATTGCATTGGAGAACAAAGAACACTTATTCACTTATGTTTCCAAAATTTGTGAAATGATGAATTACTACTGTGCAAGTAGCAGTAGTTGCTACTATAAAGTTTCTATCAAATGGAGTTGCGAGTTTTCTTAGTAATTCTGTAGTTCGCAGCAACTACAGAAAGGTTTATTACAGATTATCCCCAGAACAAAAGGTTTTAATGTATGAACGTTATGCGTCGGAAGTAACTGCACCAGCCAGCATATTAATGGCATTTAAATCAAAGCAGATTATGGAGTATCCTAATGGCCAGTTAAATAAGTTTCTACAACGGCATCGTCGAAGTTTGATTTAAACAAGAAAACAAGATTGTTGGAGACTATTAAGAACAACAGTTTCATTCCAGGTAATTGTGATATCCGATTTGTTGTATATTTGCACATATGCTGTCGCTCTCACTGTTGTACAAATTTGAAATGCCTTCTGAGGCGATTACAGCTAAATTTGGTACTAGAAAAGGACCAAGCCGTCCAAAGAAGTGTAGTAGTGCATTGAAGAAAGATTCATAAACACATTGGTGGTACTGTAAAGAGAATTTATATTTTAAATATATGACAAAAATAATTCATTTCCCGGAAAAAATCATTTTCTGCAGAGTGATGATTAATTTTTGACTTTTCGGAGAGTATGCCTAGAATTTCCGGGAAACCAACGATTTTATCCTGACAAATAAAATATTGCCATTATTTTTTATGAAAAAGTCCTTAACATGTCACACCAAGTGTAATCATTCTGATGTGATAAGCGCCTTCACGAATGAAACCTGTGCGAAATGAGGTTCAAGACCCAACCATGCTTATGCCTACATCTGCATAGGCATTTGGGTTCTCAAATTCTCAAAATTGTTTTATATGTAACCTGAAATTTCATAGCAGGTATAAGCTAACTAGACAAACTCAGAAGCGTACGGGAGAAGTTTTCAAGTGAATTTTTTTGGAAGGGAACTGACACGCAGAGATAAACTTAAAGAACACATGAAGCGTTTGCACAAACTGCAGAATTTTCAAATTATAAATGCCCGATTTTTATTATTCCGTTTAAAACCCATGTTTTGTAGAGCCAAACCAGAAATATACTTCAAATTTTTGTAGCTTGCAACCTTCAAAATGACTTTAAATAATTAACAATCATGCATACTATAACTCCTACATATATTAGACAATATTTGCTTCAAAAGTGGTTGCAATAGTTTGTGATTCTTTTTAGAAAAATTGAGCTACCAATAGGAATTAAATTTCTCTAAAATTCTGATTAGGAGCATGAAAATTCAACAATTTTCCAAAAAGCCACAAACTGCAGTTAGGCATGCTCAAATGTTGTAATATTATTTGGTAGTGTCGTATCAAAGCATAGTATAATGTAGCCAATTGTGCCTGCGTTGGACATTCTGCATAAAAACCTTTTGGAGATAAGAGGATTAAAATTTGAACAAGTAAATGGTTCTGAGTAACTATTAGCGGATGTTGACACCAAAAAATTAACTTTCTTGAATTTCAAAACTTTTACTACATAATGATAGTAGGACTAGAGAAAATAGCCCGTGCAAAGTTTCAGCCCTCTAAAATAGCTGTGGCGGCGGTGGTGACGAAAAATATTTTTTCTAGGTGTCGACGGAAAAAAAATCAAATTTCTCAAAACTGGTTTATTACAGGAATGTGATTTTTTTCTTGGAGTATAAGGAGTAAATTCGCAATTCAATGGTGTATAGACGTCACGTTAATGTGTATGTATTTTTTCAAAAAAATTAATTTTCTAAAATTTTCAAGTTTTTACCCGACTTTTTGGAGGTTTCAGCCGCGTCCATTTTTAGGAACCACCCATAAATCTTGTAATTTACACTGTCCATATTTAGTAGGGGTTTTCTAAACTATTGCAGTAAATTTCGCGTAAAAATTTGGTTTGGTTGAAAAAATATGACAAAAAGTTGAAACCGGAAGTGTCACCAAAAATTGATCAAAGTTGAAAAGTTGCAATATTTATTTTTCTTGTCAACATTTTCGAAATCTGGGAATATACACTCGAGCTAAGTGCATTAGGATCAATTTGACATATTAACTGTCAATATTTGATGCCGGACCACGGTGGACGGCTTTGCTACTTTTGTCCCACAATTCATTCAGTAAACGTGCCATGTTCAAACAAGCAAAATCAGATGTTGCTATGTAATTCTTAGGTTTTCATAAGAAATAAATTAAAAAGTAGCACCTTCTTTTTTAAATCGTTCACCTTAATATCCACGGTGCATAAAACCTAGGAAAAAATGCAGGAAAATGCATTGTGAATATTTAATTCTATCTCTCACCCTAATTTTTTCTCACAATGTTTACAATTAAAAGGTCTATGTTTTTCATTAACTGTTTTAATGTGCCTGTCTAAATTTTCTTTTGTTGAAAACTGTTTGTTGCAGATACTACACTTGTAAAGTTTTTCGTTTGTATGCATTTTCATATGACGCTGCGGTTTACTCTTGAACTGAGCTTTATATTCACAAATATTGCTCTTGTATGCACGGCTTGGCCATTTCTGAACTCGGCGTGATCAAGATCAACAGGTATTTGAAAAGAATTCATAAGCTTTTTTACCACGCAAGGGGGCACCAGTTTTAAACGAATCTGTTAGAATTGCAGCTTCTAACTAGCTATTGATAGGGATTGGTAACTCTGATGGAGCCCTATCTACAAAAGTTTGTATCGAAGACCGTGACGTGTTGCAATCTAGCAATGTGACTATCTACTTTTCTGGATAAAGCTAGTAAACCCCATTAACTACAATAAATGAACAACTTCAAATTAATTTAACTGTTGAAATTACTTTTATTAATGGCTATTTAGCCCAATCAAAAATATTCAAAAAAAGTTACAGTTAAATCTTCTCTCAAATCCTGACAAAGTCGGCAAAGTGCGAAGTGAACGGTCGACTGACCGTCACCACCGCATTGCAATAAAATCACAAACGCTCTTACTACTCTCGTTGCAGTAATCAACAAATTCACAATTTCAAAGTATCCTGGGCAACGGTACTTGCCCTTACAACCAACATTAAAAAACGAGTAAATGCACCCGCTTTCCGACACCGAACAGGATCAGTTTTAAAGTACTCTTTAAAATTATATTCATTTCGATCCTAACGTTCACAGCTTAACATGCTGTATAAGTGGCAATCAATATTTTAACCTCTCTGGCACACGGGTGTTCAACAAGATTATTTTTCAAACAATAGTGAACAAACCTTGCATAGTAAAAGACAATACTGAAGTTGAGTAGAATTTAACAACAATCAACTTATAGCAAAATTAGTTGAATTCAAAAACCAAACTTTATTACGAAAAACAAATACATATGCCTACAAACAAACAAGTGTATATAAATCCGGACCAGATGATCAAACACAAGGTACCTAAACCATATTTTGTAATTGTAATGCTTTAAAACATTGAATCGCTTCATAAAATGTAAACGCATATATGCACCCAAAATGTCCTCGAATTTTACCGAAAACTGGTTCTAATATAGAACACATTTTTGTAAATAAAAGAATTCCATAAAACTACACATTGTGCAAACGCTTCATATGCCCTCTAAGATACTCCTGGCGCGTCAGCTTTTTGTTGCAAAAATTACATTTGAAAACCCCTCCCGTGTGTTTTTGGGTATGCCTTTTTAAGTCATATGAAGTCATATGAAGAAGCTATCACCACATATAGAGCACTTGTAGAGTTTTTCACCCAAATGCCTTTGCAGATGTCTCGCTAAATGAAATCTGGTTTTGAAGGCCTTCTCACACAAATTACACTGAAAATTTGGTTCCTCAGAATGTCTCTCTCTGATGTGTTCTGTTAAGTTGCTCTTTTTAGCAAAACATTTCTCGCATAACGAACAATCAAAAGGTTTTTCGGTTGTGTGAATAAAAATATGGCTATGAAGTTCTGTCTTTTTTTGTGAACGAAAACCACAAAAAAACGCAAAAGAAACATTTGTTGGATTGTCCTAAAATATTATAAAAATTATCGATTTACAGCTCCCATAACTGACACAAAAAACAGCTACTTACCATGAATAGTTCTCCTGTGCGCATATAGGCCTGATCCACTTGAAAACTTTTGGTCACACACTTTGCATCTGTAGGGTTTTTCACCAGTGTGACAGGTCATATGTGATGTAAGACTCCCGTTTCGCGAAAAACGTTTGTCACAAATTGAACATTGGAATGATCGCTCGCCTGTGTGAATAATTACATGTATTTTTAACGCATTCCTTGATCCAAACCTTGTTTTGCAATGTTCGCATTCAAAAGGTCGTTGGTTCTCATGAACTGTGTTTACGTGGCGGTCTAAATGAGTCTTGCGTGTAAACGGCATGTTGCAGATATTACACTTGTAAGGTTTTCCTTTTGTGTGTACTCTCATATGACGCTGGAGTGCACTTGGGGATTGTGCTTTATACCCACACATATTGCTCTTGTAATCGGATTTGAACATTTGGAGATCTATGAAATTCAGGTATTCAGTAGGGTTTCCTGGATTGTACGGTCAAGCGTTAGTAAATGAACTAACACAATTAGTCACGGTACTCAAATAGTAAATAAATAGCGATTTCAACAAAGAAGACACTTTTATAGATCACCGTGTAATTATAAGTTTAAACAATAAGTTTCTGAAACGTTTTTGGCGGTTGTTGTTTTTGTTAGAGTGAGTACAAAAAAACTCTTGAAAGCAAAATCTACATTTTTTTCTAGTTGTTGATGTTATAGTAGTACACAGTTTATGCAAGCTGTTCGTCCTGCATGCATATTTGTGGTAAGTGTGCATGACTTATATATAGTGAAGAGTTGTTGCCAATGTGCGTGCTTCAAACCATTGAAACCCAAAATGCACACTATGTGTGGATGGCTTTTAAAGCCTTTGTATTTAGAACCATACATGTATTGAAATCCTAATCCACTTTAGCCTAAAAGGGTTTCGATCCAAATGTCAATTATTAGATTGTTGTTTAAATTTTGTAAAACGAAACAAACTTTGGCTATAAACATACTTGTACATATCGCTGGTTACAGCGATTGTCTTCAAAAAATCTCACTTCAGGTATTCCTGACCAAACAAATCTTGGGTTCCGTCATTCCTATTTTTGAAACAGGCTTCACAGTGAGGTTGCCCTTTTAAAAGCTTACGTGCAGGTACTTCTAAGGTGAATGGAATTGGTAAAGTAATACTGAACCACTGCTACCAACATTCTTAGTAATATTCACTCAATGTGGAAAGACAAAATAAGTCGACTTAACTCCATCTTAAATAAAGAAGTTGGAACTCATAAGTTCAGATTCTAAGAAGTATATGCTTGAATATATACGCAAATTAATTGATTAATTTAGCAACGAAAGTTGCTATTTGGAATAATGAATGCCAATTTACCTACACAAATTCTTTTAAAAATTACCAAACCTAAAGTTGGATATGGATGCCGATACCTAATACTATTCTGCATTTTAATTTATATCCGTCTCGGTTTTTATGAATTTTTAATCTCTAAGCTTTAATGATTTATGATTATTTTTTTACAAGATACTATACTCTTGAATCTAAGGATATATAATCCAGCAAGTGCCGTATCTATTTTTCTGGACTAATGCCAAATATTTAAAGCTTAGAAAAACCCCTACTTTTACTAGTAGTGACAATCTTCAATTTTGCATCCTAATGGAACATCATACTATGATGATCATAGTCATTCATTCACCTAGCAAACGTATAAGAACTAAAAAGACAATGACACATGGGTATGTAATAAAATGATTGACTGATACTTATTAGTTTTGTAATATTACTGAATGTTTTTGTTGACCATTTTATTTGACAATTATAATAATTTGTGATCAGCGATAATTTTGCCTGGCGATAATGGTGTCCCGCGATGATGTTACCGCCATAACCTTACCAGGCGATAAGTTCCCGCGATATATAATCCGGGAATCGACTTATTTACTATTAAAAAAATTCCACCAATAACCACATTAACATTTGACGATATACTATATGATCCCCAAGTAAAATGAAAAATCTGGTTTAATTGTACTCAAGTCTACGATAATCACAAAATACGCAATCGAAACATTTGGTGGATTCATCTGTAATAAAACAGTTTTCAATTTACAACTCCCATAACTGATCTATAGCACAGTTTGATCTAAACTTACCACGAAAAATTCTACTATGGTGACTCATGCCTCACATATTTGAAAACTTTTGGTCACACACTTTGCAGCAGTTGGGTTTTTCACCAGTGTGACAGGTGATATGCCCTGTAAGATTTCCCTTCTGCGAAAAACGCTTGTCACAAATTGAACATTGGAATGGCCGCTCACCTGTGTGAATGATTACATGGTTTTTTAACTCTCTCTTTGATCCGAATTTCTTTTCGCAATTGTCACATTTGAAAGGTCGTTGGTTCTCATGAACTGTGCTAATGTGGCGGCCTAAATTTTGTTTGCTAGGAAAACGTTTGTTGCAGACATTGCACTTTTAAGGTTTTTCCTTTGTGTGCACTTTCATATGACACCTTATCGTACTTAAATTCCTTTGCTTGATAATCACATATGGTGCACGCAATTTTTCCAGATTTCGCCATTTTTGTATTCACAGGCGCACTAATAAATTATAGATTGATGAATAATATATTACATGCAAGACAAAATCTATTCAAAGAGGTTTAACAGGTTAGCAAAAAATGCAAGACGGCATTTGAGTGTATCAGCAAAAAATTCCAACGATCCATTCCATGGACGATGCAGCGTGACGAAGTGACAGCAAAATTGTTGACAAGGAAGAAATTTTGTTCGACTGGAAATCGCAAGGTATCGGTTTGTATACGTAGTGGTATTAACGTGTTCAAACTTTAATCCTATTAACACCAAAAGGTTTTACACACGTTTCCACTCATCATGCTCTAATACTTCTTTAACTGAGGAGATGTTGGATAAAACCATTCAAAACTCTAGAACTGAATAGCACAATTGTAAAGCTGTCCTAAGATATTTCTTGGAATTACTCTACTTGAGTATTTCGAACTAAACCTTAAAATCTAAAGATAGCATTTTATCTACAAAGTGCCACCATATGCTTCGAATTGGTATGGCTAAAAAAACTCAGCACTAAATATTTTAATCAATCTTTTTGGATTATGACTGTTTTGTCCTTAATCATGGATTCTATTATGACTGTTTGCAAATCATTTTCTAATTATGCTTGTTTTTCAATACTCCTGTTATAGAAACTAAATCTGTTGATACAAAATTGTACAGTACAGTTCCACTTAAATGGAGGTTGAAAATTGGATTCAAATTGGTAGAATGAGACCTTCGAATATGGTGTGGAATTGGTGGAAAACTGTGATTTTTGTTGATCGGGAATATTCAAGAAAATACTCATTTCGCTCTTTTGGGTATATTGGTGGAAAATTGCTTGTTCAAATAAAACTATGTCTACATTAGCAATCTAGTATTTGAAAAATGATTGTGTCAGGACGTACTGAGCTTAGAAAACATAAAGGCTTCAAAACTTATCTCAACTCAATTTCAGCTTCGTTGTTAAGTCTACACATATACATCAACAATTTCTGAGAATACACACCGGTGCATTTTAACACTTTGGATCTCTAAATGTATGCATACATTCAATCCAAAAGTTGGCATTCAGATTAAAAACCTTTCATTTCCAAGTCGACTAATATTTCGCGGTTCCCTCTACACACAATTTCTAAAAATTCAAACCTATACAACCTAGTACAACCAAACCTCCATATTGCCCCTACACTAGAGAATCCTTTAAGTAATATAGTAATAGCTCTGCTACGTATCTTGAATCTTCTGTACCCTTTGTTTCTGAAAAGCTTTTTCACATCGTTGTAGTAGGCCTAGTGTAATGTTTTTAAGCAAAATACCGTGTAAACTATCTTTTCTCTATTGTTGTAAACTTTTCGCAAACATAGAACGTATATACAGCACGTTACGCAAATGACGGTTTAGGCAAGGCCTTTTTTATGTTAAGCGGATTAACACTTGAAGTGGTATAGGCCACCCCAACTACCAGTAACAAATATCTAGTTTCTGTACATTCTAAGTTTAATTGCGGTAAAAACTACGTAGTAACCTAGCACAAATTAACTAAACAACAATGCGTATACGTAGAGTGCAATATAGTCCGGAACATATACCGGTTGCAACTAAAACATTCTGTCATGTACCAGAAAAACGACATTATGAAGTTTTGAGGAAGTAAGCAAGACTGAGTCTGAGTCGTTGTTTCCTATGTTATAAATCAAACACCAGTGCAAAACCTAGCACAAAAATGGTTAGCCAGTTTTGCAGTTGCAACACAATGATATAGTCATTTCAGAATTTGCAACACTTTTGTAAGTTTTAAAACCAAACCCAGGTTAAGGACATTTGGGTATTGCTCGCAGCCTTTTAAATTGCTTGCCGAAAACCTCTCATCAAATTGACACTCAAATACTGCTGACCTTAAAAACAGGGTTTGAAAATGACGAACGCCGGGCTCGAATGCAGTGTTTGTGAATATAAAGCGAAATGGGCAAGTCAACTTAAGTATCATATGAGGGTGCATACAAAAGAAACGCCCTATAAGTGTGTTATCTGCAACAAAGCATTTTCAACCAAGCGTGTTCTAAAGCGTCACATAATCACAATTCATGAGAACCACCGACCTTTCAGTTGTGAGTACTGTGAGAAGAAGTTTGGATCTAATGCAGACTTAAAACGCCACAGAAGATTACACACAGGAGAAAAACCATACCTATCTTCAATTTGTAACAAGCGGGTTTCGCAAAATGGGGATCTTACTAGACAAATGAGAAGCCATACCGGCGAAAAACCTCACAGCTGTCAAATTTGTAATCAGAAATTTTCTCTGTCATCATCCTTGATGAACCACTGGAAATCTTATCATGGTAAGAAATTTTTCCAATATATAATTTGTAAACATATTCTCAAAGAAAGTAATACATTCTTCCTGCAAAATATTTTAACTTTTTACAGAGAAACAAACAGAAACCTTTGGTTGTCTTTTCTGCGATTCCCAATTTCAAAATATGAGTGTACTACAAAGACACATTTTATTTCACACAAAGGAAAAACCCTTTTGGTGTCTCTCGTGCGATGCAAGTTTTGCTGGCAGTGGTAATTTAAAACGTCACACCAATCATAAACACTCTAGTGAGCGACATCACAAAATGCAATTTGTGTGAAAAGGCATTCAAAACCCAATACTGTTTACAAAAACATATGCGTAGGCATTTGGGTGAAAAACCTCACAAGTGTTTTACTTGTAATAAGAGTTTTCTCTATGCAGTTGAGTTAGGTAGGCATACACAGGTACATAAATAGGATGTATTCAAGTGTAATATTTGCGGAAATGAACTGGCAAGTGTGGATATTTTAAAAAACGCATGAAGCGACTACACAATATGTAAATTTCAGGATTTTTAAATATGTGATTATAAAATTATATGTTCATTTATTCACACTGCATCAGGTTTTATGCTGAATACTAGCTATAGTGCAGGCATACGCTCTGCCACATCAAAAATAGTCAGCATCCAATATAATTTTATTATTATCTAAAAATGTATGTCTACGTGGTTCGAAATTTTCAGTTACATATTTTATTAGATATTTCTCTTAAAATGCAATTCTGCAATTTTTTGCATGCGTTTTTCAAACCACGACAGCATAAAAGCTTCTGAAAAGTTAGTACGTTGTTTTTTATGCATACCTATGGTAGTTTGCAAAAAATTAGGGGTTTTCAACTTCTCGCATGCTTTTCAAACATCGAAAGCATAAAGCTTTCTAAAAAGTTAGTATGTTGTTATTTATGCATACCTATGGTAGTGTACAAAACATTAGCGGCTTACAAATTCTTGCATGCTATTTTTAAACGTCGAAAGCATAAAAGTTTCTGAAAATTTACTGTTGTTCATCTATACCTATGGTAGTGTGCAAAAAATTAGGGTTCTTTAACTTGTCGCATGCACTTTTCGAACGTCGAAAGCATAAAAGTATCTGTAAATTTAGTATGTTGTTATTTATGCATATCTATGGGAATGTAGAAAAAATTAGGGTTTCTCAACATCTCGCATGCACTTTTTAAGCGTCAAAAGCATAAAAGCTTTTGAAAAGTTAGTATCTTGTTTTTATGCATACTTACGGTAGTTTAGAAAAAAATTATTGTTCTTTAATTTCTCTCATGCATTTTCGAACGTCGAGAGCATAAAAGTTTCTGAAACGTTAGTATGTTGTTATTTATGCATATGTATGGAAGTGTGCAAAAAATCAGGGTACTTCAACTTCTCGCATGCACTTTTAAGCGCGGGAAAGAGGGAAAGAAAAAATTCTGAAAAGTTAGTATGTTGCTTTTTAGTTTTCCAGTAGCTGGATTGCAATGCAACAGTTCATAAAACAGATATTAAGCAAACAGATACTAACAGATATTAAGCAAACAGATACCAACAGATATAAACAGATACAAAGTCTTAGACGTATTACTTTGGTTGTCATGGTTACGTTAATTTGGTTGCCATGGTTACATTACTTTGGTTGCCATGGTTACATTACTTTGGTTGCCATGGTTACATTACTTTGGTCGCCATGGTTACGTTAATTTGGTTGCCATGGTTACATTACTTTGGTTGCCATGGTTACATTACTTTGGTTGCCATGGTTACGTTAATTTGGTTGCCATGGTTACATTACTTTGGTTGCCATGGTTACATTGCTTTGGTTGCCATGGTTAAATTACTTTGGTTGCCATGGTTACATTACTTTGGTTGCCATGGTCACATTACTTTGGTTGCCATGGTCACATTACTTTGGTTGCCATGGTTACATTACTTTGGTTGCCATGGTCCCATTACTTTGGTTGCCATGGTTACATTACTTTTGTTATAAATGTCAAAATATCACATTAAGGATTGTAACAGACGTCGGAATCACTCTATATATATATAGATTTATATTTTCTATTTTTATATTTCTGTTTCAAATTACCTAATATGTTTCTTGCAAGTGTATACTAGTTGTGTAGCAGTATATTTTATTAGCAAATGTAGGAATTTGTAAAAAATAAATACAAAATTTTTATTTTATATCCATAAAAGTACAGGAATATGTTTTCAACAAGTTACAAATTATATCAAGGTTTCTTGCTTTGTCCTCTCACAGATAAACCAATTGTTAAATTAGAAATAATCAAGAATGTCAAACCTCCAAGAAACACGTAAATCTAAAAGGAGAATGAATCTGTTAATATCCTTATAAAGGAAATTTGTAGACTAAAGATGCTAACTAAAACTAACATATCGACTTAATAAAACTAAACTCTAGTTCGACTTTACACCAGCTAAATTGGGCAGGTTTTTTACTACTTAATAATGTGTTCATCTTAAACTAACGACAAACTCCATTGGCTGTCTTACAATTTACTAGTTAGACAATGTCACAGTAGTCCTGTTTGAAAAATAAGTTTGTTCTGCTAATCGAGTTTCTTAAGTTGTTTTGTTGATTGAAGGTTCCATTGTTTACCATAATATAAATTCTATATGAGTAGTTGGAACTATCGTTAAGCTGCTAATCAAATATCGTACAGTGTTTTATGTAGCTTATTGCATTTAGAGCAGCAAAGCACTTGAAAATACCGTAGTAATCGACTAATAATTTCTTCCCTTTACCACTTATTTGACTCAAGAAATTATCTTCACTGGAATATTTTGAAAACTTGAAATACTGATAAGCGTGGAAGTACTTTCTGAATATTGGCCAAGTCACAAAGCCGTTTACTATTAAGATATGCACAAATGTTTTCCGTTAAACCAGTTACGTTTTTTTATTGCTCTCTTTTACAATTGTGTCGTTTATGTAAACGGTAAGTTCTTTCAGAAAAGGCAACAATTTTAGGAATTCCAAGAAAATGTTACTACCATCATGTAATGTAAAAAAGCTGATGTTATGTATTGGTTCGGTTGTTGACAATAAGGCAGGTGAAGCCGTCACATTGTCATAAACATTCATAATCTCTAAGGTGGTGAAATTTGAGTTTCTCATAGCGCGTAATATTTGTAAAATATCAAGCTTGCATTGACAAGAAGGCAAAATTCTCAGTGTTATAATAGGCAAACTTTTTAAGAGTTTAATAAACTCTGTTACGCGTTTATTGTTCTTCACCAAGAAAACTTCTATAAATATTTCGGTGAGGTTTTGTATAAAGGTAATGTGTTCAGACTTCCACAATTCCAATGGAAATCCAAATCTTTTGAAATGATTTAAGACGGTATTTGAGGAAGATAATTTAATTTATGTCAAGCTATCGACCACTACTGTGATCTTCTTCAGGACAACTATAGATAACAACATGAGAAGAGTAACATATAGACAATCGCAATTAACTTGTTAAAATGTTAAAACTTTTGCATACCTTCAACTAACGTTTAGTAGTACGTTTGACAATTATCGACAATTTGATTGACTGACTAGACAAGTTTTGGAAAGGCTATTCTATGTATTATTTTTAGTTTTGTCTAATAATTCTAATTATTATTATCAATGGAAATAGTTGTCATATGCCATTTCTTGATTTGGTTCTCCATATTATATTTAAAAAACTTGACGAGTGTTGAGCACCAAAAGCTGTTGGATTTCTTTCCATTGTTGTTGTTCATCTTCCTGTCTTCATCCAGGCTTTGAATGTACAATCCTTCCTTAACTTTTCTGTAGTACTTGTTGGGTTCATACTCCAATTCTTTTCGTTGAAAGTATGATTTTCATTAATCATGTGAAATGCAACTGCCGATTTTTCAGGATGGTCGAGCCGAGTATTGTTTTGGTGTTCCAATATGCGTTCCCTAAAATTTCTTCCTGTTTCTCCCACATAGATAAGTTCGCAATTTGTAGTATCATCGCCATCACAGAAAAGCAGATAAATTCCACATTCAATATTTATTGGTCTTTCTTTTGCATAAAATAGATCCTAGTTTTAGTCCAAGATAGTATCCTATTTCGACTCCAAGTAAACTTTTGAGGAAACGGGCGATACGTTTAGTTACTGTGCCTGTCCATGGTAGAATAATTCTAGGTATCATGAGATTTTCTTTCTTTTCTTCAAGTATCTGTGAATTGGATTTGCTACGTCTTTCTTCTTCCTTTTGTTTTACAATTTTGAGGCGCCTTTTTAACAAACTTAAAGGATACTGTCGTTGTTGTAATATTTCAAAACATAATGTAATTTCTTCATCCAAATGATCTTCATCGCATATTCGAATCGCCCTAGTAAATTGGGTATCGACAACTCCTATCTTGTGAGCGTGCGGATGGTATGAAGTATAAAGAAGGTAGTTATTCGTACTAGTAGGTTTTCTATGTACATAATGGCCAATTGATCCATCATCTCTCCTGTAAGTTTGTACATCCAAGAAGGGCAATTTTCCATCCGTTTCCGTTTCATACGTGAACTCGATATTTGGATGATAACTGTTTAACTCTTCTAAAATTGACTTAAGTTTTCGTTCATGGACAATGGAATAGCTATCATCTACAAATCTCACGTAGAAGGGTACAGTGTTTTTGGTCATTAGAGGAACAATAATCTTTTGTTCTAACTCCTGTAAATATATTTCAGCAAACACCGGAGATACTGGTGAGCCCATAGGAGAGCCGTCGGTTTGCTTGAAAATTTGTGAGTTGTACTGAAAGTAAGTGCATGAAAGACAGAACTCCAGCAATTCCATTATATCAGTAATTGTTAGTTCAGTATATTTCCTCCAATTGGGATTAGCTTCTAGTTTCTCCTGTACTGCAATCAGCCCCTCTTTAACAGGTACGTTCGTAAACAAGCTTCTTACATCGAAGGAAACAAGTTTGAATCCACGTTTTACATTGGTTTGTTGAATTTTCTCCACAAATTCGTAAGATGTTTTGATTCCAAGTTCATAACCTTCCACTAAAATCCAAAGTATTTTGGCCAAGAAGGATGCTAGCTTGTATGTTGGGCTGCTTCTATAGTCAACTACTGGTTTTAAAGGGACGTCATCTTTATGAACTTTTGGAGCACCGTATATGTATGGACATGAAGAGTCTGCATTCATCAACTGAGGTTTCATAATTTCAAGCAACCTATCACTTTTTACAAGATGCTCCAGTTTTCCAGAAAGTGTTGCTTTATATTCATCAGTTGGGTCATGATTTAGTGTTTCGTAAGGATTTTGATTTTTCTTTTGATTTTGTTATTTTGACAAAACATGTTCAGAAAATGGCTAAAATCTTTACCATTAAGTGCCATTCCAGCAAGAACGTTAAAACTTTCCAAGTTAGGAAACTTGTAGCATTGCTTGTATTTCTTTAGTGACTTGCTTATGTCAAAACGCGGAACAAATACATCACCAATATCAAAACTAATTCCGATGGAAATGACATTCGGAATTTGTTCTAAGCATTCAAATATTTTTCTTAAAATTTCACACGCACTTGCATTGGTCTGTGGGAAGAAACAGCCAAAGTCTAAATTTACTTCTTGAATTTTGCTGTCATGTGCTTTTAATGTTTTCATTTGGGGGCACTTAATATTAAGTTTAAATGAAACGTTTTCAAACGCGGGAGATCTTAAAATTAAGTTTTCGCAGGCAAGTGGTTGTGGCGGAGCACTTAAAATTCAGTCGAGTCAAAAAGGTTTCGAAAGTGGTAAAACTTATTTTTCTGCAGGGCAAGTTCACCTCTCAAAGTGGCAGATCTTAATAATCAGCTGTTTGTTGCTGACCTGTCGGTGGGAGAACTTAATATTCAGTTAATTTCACCTGTATTTCCAACAATTCCCACGTGAACGGTTACTACCCGTGTTTGAAATCCCCACATTGTAGACAACCTACTCTAAGAAAATTACCACGTTACCCCATTGCTACTGAATTATAATTACCACATTGACCTACATAATAATTAATTTTTTAGTCCACTGTAACTACTAAAATCTTGTTTTTAAGTCCCATTTGAAAGGGTTAACCCATTCAAATACAGCAATAATTTAGATTCAATACAGCATTCAAAAATTCCATCGCCTTAGTTTGAGCAGTAAACTTTTCCTCTTCCGTTCCATCAGGCGGAACATCTCGTAATAAATTTACACTGCGACAAGCAAATTTATACATGTCGGTTAAACCCAGTTCATTGTCAAACTTTATAACTTGTTCTGATCGAGTAAGAAAAACGCAAGGGGCTTGTTTAATGATAGTTGGAGGACTATCTTTGATTGTCCTGAAGTATTGCACTCGTCGTTTAATTTCTCCAAAACTTCGAGGACGTAATAATATGTATGACTCTAAGGTTTTGTCCACTGCACTGCACCACGTTTTTGACACCAGACGACATGACAAAATATCCTTTCCTGAGCTGGAAAATTGCGGAAGCAAGTGAGGCATAACCTACAATCATAATAAAGTTACTATTTATAACCAACTTAAACTGATTTTTAAAATGTTACATGCTATTTGCTAAAATCAAGGCTTACTTGTTCAAAAAGCCATAAAGGTTTTCTGGCTTGAAAACTATAACTGAAATCCGTACTTGCTAACAGCATATTGTAAATACTTGCTCTGTTGCTAACACGTTCAAATATTAGTTTCCAAATCTGCAAACAAAATACGGGTTCAAAATATGTTTAGTTATAAGTGAACATAAGTTGCATTGGAAAAGTTAAACATAAAATTATGATTAAAATTTTACTTCTTCCGGAAACACTTCGTAAGCATGCTTAGTCTTACGGTACTCCTCCGTACGGTACATGGCTTTTTTAACAGTACGCAATCTCCTTCTCATAATACCATTGAAGTGGCCACAACGGATTGAAGGAAAATCAACAATGTTGTAATTTTTTAAAATTTTGATTTTAACGAAACATTTTGCAGAATAACAAGTGTATTACTGGCAACAAGTATTATATGACTAGTATATTATATAACAAGTAACTTGTATTGTCCCTTTAAACATAACTGTAAATAAAAACACTAGTTGTTTTGTGGGCCATACAAGCCGTTCTAACACTTATATCAAATGTTAATTAAAAGTAATATTTGTATTAGGTATTTTTATAAATTTGGTTTTCACCAAAGCCTAGGATCAGTAGTGAAGTTAGAATTGCTCAGTACAGTCTAGTGAATGTTTAGGTATGTACCTGAGATTGACTAAATCTCAACTGAATGTTGTGTCGGTGAGCTAGCTTGCGTACGTGACCAAGCTCAGCTTGCAAATCGTTTAAGAAATCAATGGCTTTTGTATGTATATATAAGCATGCACTATTGAAGTAGTACCTTAATTGTACATTCCTTAAAGCTTAAAAACAATGTATCAATACATTAATGAAATGGTTTGTATTAATCCTTTGAAGTATTTGAATAGCCTTTACTCCTTACGCATTTCATTCAGTACAAGGTAACATTTTGCTTCAGATGTATGGTGTTTATATTTTCCGTGAAAACGTACCAAGCTTGAAAAATTGTATATGTATATCAAAAATGCGTCTTCAATCCCTATAAAGCTACAAAAACATGAATCTCCAATAGATATGCCTGTAGATCCTGAAGAACATTTCCAGTATAATAGAAAGGAATGGAACCTTGAAAGGAACTACCAAGCATAGTCTTAAACAACACATGAAGCGCTTACACAAACCGTAAAATTTCAAATTAAATTTACCTATTATACTTATCACTGTATCACATGACGTTCACATGTTTTATAAATCCAAGGAAGCTTTTTTTACGAGGCTGTTACATCATTCCATCAGAACACTTGTAAATTTTTGAAAGAGTATACATGAATACATTTAGTTGTTTATTCTAACTTTTATCATGTTTTTAAAAATGTGTTGCTGTTTGTGCAATAATCCTTGCTATATATATACGCCCCCCATTGTACAATCCGGCACATTATTGGTGGATCGTCATCATCGTCATCATCAGTTGTCCCCATGTAAGCCTGCAGCTTCAGCGTTCTTGTATAGCATGCTGTATTCTTTCTGAGTACCTAAACAAAGAAACCTTGTGATAATAGCACTTCTAATAGCACTGGTGGCGAACAAAAGATAATTGCAATTATAGTTAACAGGGCAATTTAAAAAATAATTAACTTTTTGATGTTTTTAGTGTCGCAAATTGTTCCTCTACTTGTATATGAATATTCCAAAATAGCCAAATTTTTTAATTCACCAATATTGCATTTTTACACCGCTAAATGTTCGAACACATATAAATTTAAAAGGTCCATAACTTCCTTACGTTAGGTTTATTGAACTTGAATTTTTTTGTGTTACTATTAGATTGACACTAGTTATCAACCAGAGCACAAATAATATCGTTTTTCGTAACTTCGAAATATGGCTGTCGGGAGTTGGCGTAGCCTTAGCCCAGAGTATTATGATCTCCATGTTTGCTTCGTTTTACAGAACTAAGAGAAGCAACCTAAGAATTGTACATTTGGTACGAAACCCTTTTAGGTTAAAGCGGATTAACATTTGAGTACGTGATTGGTAGTAAAAACACAAGCTTAAAAAGCTATCTATACACTGTATGCATTTTGGGTTTCAATGTTTGCAAAACGTACATCGACAACAAATCTTTACTGTCTTACAAATTTACATATGTAAATATAAGACGTGTAGACTCAGAAATACATATGTACCAGAACGAATGTCAACAATTTGCATAAACAGCATACTACAGCATTAACAACTAAGAAAACACGTGAAATTTGTTTTTAACAGAACAGGCTTTGTTAACATTCTCGTACTCACTTTGAGAGCAACAGTGAAAAACGTTTTAGAAACTTGTTGTTTGCTTTATTATTACACGCTGATATATTAAATTCATTTCTTGTTAAAATCTTTTATTGTGTATTGTGCTTAAGTTTTTAAACTTCGTGCAAGACTGGTTCACAATATATTCCACAAACCTTAACTAAATACCTGCATATCATAGATCGCCAAAATGTACAAATCTGAACACAAGTGTAATATTTGTGACTTTAAAGCCAAATTTCAAAGTATACTCCAGCGTCATATGAGAGTACACACAAAAGAAAAACCTTACAAGTGTAACATCTGCGACAAGCTGTTTACAAGCAAGGCCATTGTAGGGCACCACATGAGCACAGTGCATGAGAACCAACGACCTTTCAAATGTGACCATTGTCAAAAGAACTTCGGATCAAGGAGTCACCTAAAAAGCCATGTAAGTATTTACACAGGCGAGCGGCCACTGCAATGTTTAATTTGTGATAAGCGCTTTACACAGAAAGGGGACCTTGGTAACCACATGAGAAGTCATACTGGAGAAAAACCTTACAGCTGTTAGATTTGTGACCAAAAGTTTTCAACTGCAACATGCTTGATTTCACATAGAAAAATTCATCATGGTAAGTGTACATTGGTTTGTTTTATTGTTTCAAGTTTGGGAGATGTAAATTGATAGCTTTTTATTACAGCAGAATCCACCAAACGGTTCGTTTGCGTCTTTTGTAGCCATCGTTCTCGAAAAATGGCAGATCTTCATCGCCACATTTTTATTCACACAACCGAAAAACCTTTTGATTGTTCTTTGTGCAAGAAGTGTTTTGCTACTAAAAGCACCCTAACCTCCCACATCAAGCATATGCATTCTGAGAATCCAAGTTTTCAGTGCAATTTGTGTGAGAAGGCATTCAAAACCAAAGATGGTTTAACGGGACATCTGAAAAGACATTTGGGTGAAAAATCCTACAAATGCTCGAAATGTGGTGATACTTTTTTAAACTCACAATATTTAAAAAGGCACACCCAAAAACACAAGGGAGAGGTTTTTGAATGTATATTTTGCAACAAAAAGCTGACGCGCCAGGATAATCTTAAAGTGCATATGAAGCGTTTGCACAATATGTAAAATTATGGATTTTTTCTATTAACAAACGTTGTCCCTTAATTAAAACCAGTTTTCTGCATACCTAATTGAAAAATATTTTGTGTGCATATATGCGTTAACTGTTTCATGAAAGCGATTTCATGTTTAAAAGCATTACAAATACAAAACTTGGCTTGGGTACCTTGAGTTTGATAATCTGTTAGGGATTATATTATATAATTTGTACATGATTTGGTTTGTGAGTAGATGTTATCGTTTCTTGTAATAAATTTTGGTTGTAAAATAAGATGCAGGTTGAATTCTGTTCATGCTCTCAAATGTTATGTAAAAATTTAGTAGAGAACTAAAATTTGTAATATTGGAAAATAAAAGGTATTTTTTTATAATTGTTTACACGAGAGCTTTGGAAGTAAGATTTATTCACCACCAGTTGTAGACCATCGTTAAATATATTATGGCATTATAATTTTTTTAATAACCCGCTAAAGCTATTGAGTTTAAACTTTTTGGTTAGGGCTACTTGTATGGAGAATTCGATTTCTCTACATTCCTCTTACTTTTGCTTCAGCAAGACAATTATATCAAAATCCACGCAACCAATGAAATATCGACAACCAAAAATTGAAACCTTGTCTTAATCGGATTAAAATTCATTCATGCTAATTCTGAAAAAGAATATATTTGTAACTTTAACCGGAATATCAACTTTTCCTGGTACCTGCATAAAGCAAGAACATTGTCTTCAAAAGCAGATTAAATATATAGCTCACATCCTGAATGTACCTAAAAACTGTATATTTGTGAGACACAGTAAGATTAGTAATCCTTGGGCCACCGTAGCTTTCTTGTTTCACATAAGGTTTATGTAGCAAGTTAAGCATTGAAAGCTAAAGACTAACAGTTTAAAGGATTAAAAGTTTGAACAGTTACATTATCTTACAAAACCCAATTACTCGTGCATTTTATGCGTTTTGTGCTTCAATGCAGTGTAACCCTTCTAGTGACAGATACCCAGCCGAATACAACCTGGCGGAACTCATTTAAATTCCGTTTGCAGTATGCAAGACTTTTCAATTTCTCTGTTCCAAATTTGAGAAATCAAGTAAAAGTGAGAAAGAACTTAAGAAACCAAATTACCTCAGAAATACTTTCAAAACCAAGCATTATTTACGTAGGCATCTGCAAAAGCATTTGGAAGAAAAATCCTACAAGTGCACAACATGTAATGATTTATGGGACCATACTGCAAAACACACAAAAAAATCCAGGTGTAACATTTGCGAAAGAGAGCTAAAGCATAGAGCTAGCCTTATGCGACACATGCAGCGTTAACACAAGCTGTAAAACTTTCAAGTCAGAATCACCAACAATATCACACATTATCTCAATACGTTTACTAACTTGGGTGGCTTCTTTTCAAAAGATTGGAAAAACCTAAATAAATGCCATGCGTGTCAATATGTGACGCTAGTATATTTGCTATGTAAATAGTATCATAACTAAAAAATTCATTTTGTTTTTGCATGTTGATACTTGTTATATAAGAGTTTATTACCGATGGGCTTATATTTAAACAATTGTACAATTTATTATTACTAATATAGTACAATTAAAATTTCTCCTAAAAATGAAGAACACTATTGAAAACTTTTGTTCGATTCATTATAAAATTGTCGCGTTTATTATAGTTTTACTTTTTTTGCATTCTCACCTGGAATCATATTTGCTCTAACGGAATATGTGTTGGTTGTGTTGTGAATGTGTTGGTTAACTCTATGCACACTTCTCTGAAATTTGGGTTGCATTCATTATCTAATATAATAAAACCTGATCGCTCATACTCACTTTTTGTCTACTCTACAGTAGAGTCTCTACTGCTTTTACTACTACCTTCTCACAGTGAGCCGTCGAGGCTCAGTGGCGTAAGCGTCGAGACAAGCAAATCGGAGATCGCGAGTTCGATTTTGATGTTGCGTAAAATTCTTTTTGCTTGCTCTTTTTTTTTAGAAAAAAATAATTCTACTACAGCCAACGTCTAATAAGTATCCCTACATTACCCAACACAATAATTTAAATATTAAGGGCCTATGAATCAGACCCTTAATAGTTAAACTTGCAATTTCAACTGACTGTACTGTGCGACACATGATTATGGTCCAGTTTTTTGCCAAACTAACGAATCTGAAGTCGGATTGTTAAAATTCGAATCTGCGGGACCTAAATAAGGTCCTTAATGGTCAAATATGAAATCCTAGGTGATTGCACTGTGTGATGCATGATTTTGGTCCAGATTTTGACCAAAATGACGAATCCGATGTCAGACTGTTGAAATTGTTCTTAGTATCAATGACTTATGTAATTTAATACATTTGGGCTTTTGTCTGTTGAGTTATGTCTATGTCGATTTGTCGTATGCTTTGTAGAACTTGCAAACTTGCTTTTGCTACTTCGCTACATGTAGGCATGTGCCTCCTTTATTAATTGTACTTTGCGACACATAATTATGGTCCAGTTTTTTTTTACCAAACTCACGAAATGGAAATCGAATTGTTAAATTTCGAATGTGCAGGGTGTTAAATTTCGAATCTTCGTACTGACACAGGTGCGTAGCAGTTTGCGATAAAACTATTTACTTTTGCATCGATTTGACTTGGAGAAGCTTGCTTGAAATTAGATACATGGGTGAGATTTGCATTTCAGGTCCCTTGCTTACAGCATCCACTAGATAACTTTTTTAATTGAGTGTTACAAACTAATAATGTCTACGGCCCTGATTTAGACGCCAAAACAGTTCCAAAGCTGTAGTAAGCTTGGCTTGGCTTGCTTTTAGAACCAAATCGTTTTAGCTGGCCTTTTTGGAGCAAAAAATTATCCCAACAGCTTCCAATGTTTAGCACTTCTCTACAGTACCCAACATAATAATAAGCACCTTAATCAGGCCCTGGCGTCAACGTAGTGACGCTTGGTTTCTAGTACTCTATAAACACTGGAATTTGATCATGAAATATTGACAGATTTGTATATATCATACTGTTCCTAAAACTGAAAAACAGATTAGTTTCATGAAATTCTTATAACTCGGATGTTTTGAAAACTTCAAAAACAGATAAACGTGGAAGTACTTTCTGAATATTAACCAAGTCAGAACGCCTTTTTCTACCTAAATATGTACAAATGTATGTCGTTAAACCAGTTTCATAATTTTTATTGTGCTCTTTTAAGATGTCCTCATTTTTATAAGTTCTAAGTTCTTTCAAATAAGGCAACAGTGTAAGGAATTCAAAACGGATGTTTTTACCATCATGTAAAGTTAAAATGTGGACGTTATGTATCGGTTCTGTGGTCGACAATAAGGAAAATGAAGCCGTTACATTGTCATAAGGGTTCATAATCTCCAATGTGGTAATATTTGAGTTTTGTATAGCCTTTAATACTTCAAAAATGTCAAGCTTGCTCTGGCAAGAAGGTAGGATTCTCAATGTTTTGACAGTTAAACATTTTAGATATTGGAGGAACTCTGTTACACGCTTCTTACTCCTTACCAAAAAAGCGTCTATAAATATTTCTTTGAGGTTATGTAAATAGCCCGTGTGTTCCGATCGCCATAATTCCAAAGGAAATCCAAGTCTTGTAATATTGTTTTTTCTGCAAAACATGCTAAGAAAACGGTAAAAATCTTTACCAAAGAGTACCGTTCCAGCAAACACGTTAACACTTTTCAAGGCAGCAAATTTAAAACATTGCTTGTTCTTTGTTATTGACTTGCTCATGTCAAAACTCGGAACAAAGATGTCGTCAACTTCAAAGCCAATTCCAATGGAAATGACATTTGGAACTTGTTCAAAGCATGCAAATATTTTTTTAAGGATTTCACAAGCACTCGCTTTGGTCTGGGGAAAAAAACTGCCAAAATCTAGATTTATATCATGAATCTTGCTACCATATGCTTTTAGCAAATTCAGTACAGCATTCAAAAACTCCATTGCATTATTTTGCGCAACGATTTTTTCGTCGTCTGTCTCATCAGGTGGAGCTTGTCGTAATAAATTTACACTGCGACAAACAAATTTATTCTCATTGCACAAATTGAGTTCATTGTAAAACTTTGACACTTGTTCTGATTCAGTAAGAATAACGCAAGGAGCTCCTTTGGTGACTGTTGGAAGACGACCTTTGGCAGAACTGAGGCATAGCACCCTCTGCTTGACTTCTCTATAACTGCGGGGAAGTAGTAATGTGTGTGACTGCAGAGTTTTGTCCACTGCTCTGCTCCAATCCTTACAAACCAGACGACATGACAAAATGCTGTTTCCGAATTCGGAAAATTGTTGAAGCAAGAGAGGCATCACCTACAAGTATGACAAAAAATGTACTTATACAATCAGGATGAAAGTATCAACATTATTTTCAAAATATTGTTGAAAATTTGGTAAAACAAAACTTACTTGCTCACAAAGCCATAAAGTTTTGCTGGCTTGAAAACTAGTGCTAAGTTCTTTATTTGCCAAGAGCACGTTACAAACACTCTGGCTATGGCCAACATGTTGAAATATTTGTTCCCAAATCTAGCAACAAAATAAGCGTTTCAAAATGGTTTAGTTTTGTGAAAACATAGGTTTCATTGGCAAAATACTACAATTTTAATGAAAATCTTACTTCTTCAGGAAAAACTTCGAAGGCATGATTTGTCTTTATATACTCTTTGTTGTAGTACACTCCTTTTTGCACGGAATTTATTTTCTTTCTCATGATGCTTTTGATTGGTTTGGATGGCGTAGAGCAAATTCAGCAATTTTTTATGAGTTTCTTAAACCAAGATTAAGTTTCAACACAAGTTTTTTGCAACCGGACAAATATAAGTCGTTGTTGTGTGACTTTTAAAAACACTAAAAAGACACTTTTGAAAAACACTAGTTATTTCATGTAGAATAGAAATTGCAGCAATATTCGTTTCAACCCTGAATAACAAGCAAAAAGAGTTTCAGGTATTTCTGGAAGAGAGCAGTTCACTAAGGCAAAATCGACACTAAAACCAGCACAACACTGAGTGCGGCAATACGGCACACACGATGCTCAGCTTGGAACTAACATGAGTACGATATTCCGCTCGGGTTAGTATTATAGAAATATATAGGTTTATATATATTACTGAGGTTGAGTAATGTCTAGATTGCGTAATGTGTAGGTACTCTAACAGGCGTACGTGAGTAAATGCAGGTTGTACTCGTTTAAAAAGTCCCCTCCATGAGCTTCGTAGAATTGCACTTTCCTGTATATATTGGTAAAATTTCACAATGCAAAGTCTGAAGCCATGTTCACTGAGCACTATATAATAACGTATGTATTGCACAAATTGGCTTCAGCGTGGAAATATACCAGATTGTTGCTAAATCAAAGAAACGTAGTACCTGAAAACTCTGAATTTTTTTATCCTATTGTAAGCCGTTAAAACCAACTTACAATTTTATTTTGTGCAATAGTTTGGAGTTTTAAGCAACGAAATTTACATGGAAACCTTTTGTAAAATGGCCCTGTTCATTACATTTATCACCTTCACTATGGACTATTAGATTTTTGAGTAAATTCGTAGTTACAATAATTATGTTTTAACTTATGGAATACATGCCAGTATCACATACTGTAATTTATAACACCACATTTTAAAATATAGTACCAGTAAAATTCGTAATACTTAAATAAGTTACTGTTAAAAGAAAATTCGCCAGGTTTCAGACTTTGTGTTTTCTCTTGGTCAATCCTATTGTAACTTGTTAGGGCTCAAATACGTTTTTCCTAAAGGATAGCATAGGAATGTACCAAATAATATTACAATACCGGCAGATGCTGTTCATTCAAGAAAAATTTTGTAGCGTTCTCAGAACAAGAAATGCGGGGCAACATAGGTGTCTTTCTTTTATTTTTAAAAACACTGGTTATTTGTGAAATATAGGAATTGCCGTAACACTCGTTTCAACTCGGCAACTCCTAACATAAAAGGATAATAGTTTCAGATATTTCTGGAAAAGAGTATTTCACTGAACAAATGTTGAGACTGAAATGAGCACGTTATTCAACTCCACTCAGTAAAGCATTACAGAGCTCATTACATGCTGAGTTTGGGTAGAACCCAAACAGGCGTAATAAATAGGTACCCTAGCAAGCGTACGTGACCCAATGCAGGTTGTATGTATTAAGCAGCAAGTTTCTGTTCCTATTGTTCTTATTCAGATTATTGGAACTTTATCTTGCGGAGTATAAACAAATATATACTACATATTAACACACCTGCTCAATAATAAGTAAACATTTATTTTGCGAATAAAAGCGTTCCTCGTAATGAAGTCACAAGTTGCACACAAAGTAGAATTTGTGTTTAATAACATTTACTTGCACAAATTTATTATCTCATAACCATAACCCAAAAGCGGTTTTGCATTCAACGTTGAATAAATTGAAAATTTGCTTGATTACTGTTTTGAAACGAAACTAACATTTTCACACTTTTGTGCAAAAACTGATCACAGCGGGTGCTTTTTATTAAATTTCCTATTAGACTACTTCAAACCAAACATTTAGAGTACATTAATTCTAAGTGTTCGTTTACTTTATGTAGAAGTTATCACGGACATGTTGCCCATTTCAAAGCATAGGCATAACTACTTCTATTTTGCAGCTTGCAGCATGCTGGCAATAAATTTGAAAATAAACTAAACTGTTGTTGGCTGTTGGCTAAATACATATCATGTCAAAAGCATGTTAATTCTAATCCTCTTAACACAAAATGGCTTTATTTTTAGAGCTTCATGCTTCAATAAATGCTTTAGTGCTTACACAAGCAGTATTACTGAGCACAAAATTGTCCCAAACGTTCAGATTACTTAAGTTTAGGTACAAATTTATTTATTTTAACCACGCCCGTCAAAAATGTACAACGTTTCAGATATGAGATTTTTTGTTGAACAAATGCACGTCATACCTATGCGAAACATATATTGGCACTGTGTAGATAAAATGCTACCTTTAGATTTTAAGGTTTGGTTGCATATACTCAAATAGAGTAATTTCCAAGAGACTTAAAGAACTTCTTAGGTCAGCTTTATGGTACTGTGCTATTCAGTTCTACCAGTTTGGGTGTTTTTACACAATATGTTAAGGAATATTGGAGCATGATGAGTGAAAATATATGTAAACCTTTTGATGTTAAGCGGATTAAAGTTTGAACTTCGTTAATACCACTACGAATAGAAAATGGCACCTTGCGATTTGCAGTCTTACAAATTTGGTTCCTCTTCAACAATTTTGTTCTCACTGGAGAGGGAAACACACGGGAGAGGTTTTCAAATGTAATTTTTGCGACAGAGAGTTGAAGCGCAAAGATAGTCTGAAAGGGCATATGAAGCGTATGCACAATTTGTAAAATTTAGGGATTGTTTTGGCGAGAAACACGTCAAGTGAGACTGTTTGAGTGCTTCCATATTTTCATTTTTCTCTCTTAAGCTGCTTTTCGCTAAGCAAAGTTAGCAAAATATTTTAACAATTTGGCATTTTTAGCGACTTTGGCTATCTTATGTATGTTTTGGTATCTTAGTTATACCATTTAAAACTTTAATTATTTGAAAAATATTTAATTAAAGTTAATTGCTATGTTAATTGTTACCCTAATTATCTCTTTCCCCCCAGAGTGCCCAACGATTTTTCATCGCAAATCGAATCTCCTAAAGAAGCTCTATCATATCTGCATTAAAAATTCATGGGCACTCTGGGGGGAAGCAAGATAATTAGGGTAACAATTAACATAGCAATTAACTTTAATTAAATATTTTTCAAATAATTAAAGTTTAAATGGTAAAGCTAGGTTACCAAAACATATCCAAGATAGCCAAAGTAGTTAAAAATTCTTTATTGTTAAAATATTTTGCTAATTGTCGCACCATAATTAAATTTAAAATGCTCATAACTTGGGCTTAACCAATATTAAAAATTCTTTTTATTTCTAAGTCAGCAAGTAATTTACTTTCACCCGAATAAGTCATTTGGTTCAGTTTTAAAATTGCAAATATGGGCTGTCCCAGTTGACGTGGCTTTCACCTTTATTTATTACTAAAAGTTTTCCATATTATAACTAGTTTTTGCAAAGATGTTTTGCTTGCATAAAATATCTTGACTATTTCATGAAAACGATTTTGTTTTTCAAAGCATCACAAATACAAACCTTTGGCTTGGGTTCCTTTAATTTGATAATGTGGCAGGTATTGTTTATTAGCTCACTGCTTCTGCAAGAGAGCTTTTTAAGATATCGGTGTCCGTTTGTCCGTCTGTCCGTCCGTCCGTCTGTAGACTTTATTTTTGGGCTTTTGGACTCTAAACCAGGGTAAATGGGCTCTAAACCAGGTAAACGGGCTTTAAACCAGGTAAATGGGCTTTAAGCCAGGGTAAATGGGCTCTTAACCAGGGTAAATGGGCTCTAAACCAGGGTAAATGGGCTCTTAACCAAGGTAAATGGGCTCTTAACCAGGGTAAATGGGCTCCTAACCATGTTGGGTTTTAGGCACGTTTACAATTATATAGGTTTTAGCAGCGAGCATCTTTCAATGGCTTACCATGGATGTTTAATTTGTCTGTTAATAAATATCTTTATTAGTTTTGTAAAATTGTTGTTATTTAGTACCAGTTTATCACCATTTTCAATGTTAAATTGCTCTCCAATTACACACAAGATATCAATTAAACCAACAAAATTTGTATTACTAAAGGACATCAGGAATCGGGTTTTTGATCATTTTTAACTTGTTTATTTCGTAAATACCGATTTGTTCACCATATTCTTAACAGTGTGTGGTTACTAGCAAGTTAAAAGGTATCAAGCTGCACCACAACACCTGTCATGGAAGCATGTAAGTGGCAAATGAAACCAAAAAATGCGGTGTTTTTGCTGCACTTGCTTGAGCAGAGCTTGTCAGCCGGCTAGATATTTTAGTTTAGCTATTATTTTAAGTTTTGCAACGAGTATGTGTACCTTTAAAAACGTAATGAATTCAAATCTTTAGATTGATGTCTTTTGTTCAAATACTCAATTGAACATTTTAAAACTAAAAAATTGACAAGTGCAGTCATTACAACATTTATGTTTCTAATTCAAGATGTTTTTGAGGAATGCCGTAAGGCTGAAAAGATGAACTTCTAGTAATGCGTTTAATAAATATGTGTGTGGTTACAGCTATGATGGGGGAGAATTTCTTACCAAAATTTTACCTAAATTAGTATTTTGGAATTTCAAAAAATGTTTTTTGCCAGGACTTAACCAACAAAAATCGAATAAAATATTCAGGTATGCATTAGATAGATAGTTATAGATTATAATAAATAGGCAAATAATTATTTTATTCTTTCAAGCGGATTAAAATGTACACATATACAAATACACAGCTTTAGAGATTAAGTATCATTTTAACACTTTCAGGTTCTATAGACATACATTCATTCATTGATAGTTGCAAACTTCTCTATCCAAACTGAATATCTTTCGGTAGCTACAGGAGTTGTAGTCTGGGAATTTTGCAACCATCTGCTCTACCAGCACATTGGGTATGTTAGAACGTAACACCACCCATAATCAATCTAATGACCGGAATCACCATAGCAGTTTGTGTGAAAAGGCATTCAAAACCCAAACTTGTCTACGTTTACATCTGCAAAGGCATTTTGGTTAAAAGTCTCACAAGTGCTTTATCAGTAAGCTTAAAGCACACACGACCTAAATAAGTGTACACTGGTAGGGAGAAAAAAGTTTAAATCGAGAAGAAGTTTTTGCGGAAAGGAGCGGACAGGCAAGGATGGCCTGAAAGAACACATGAAGCGAGTACACAGGATGTAAAATTTTAGGATTTACAAAATACTATTGTAGATACTACCTCTAGTGCACCAAGAGATAGTGAACATCATGCATAATAACAAATATTATATTTGTTTGTGATTATTCTATTCTTTGTTGTATAATTATTTCAGTACCAGTCTAGTACCAGGGGGTGAAATTTCACCCCCCAAAATACACAGAGGGGGCGAAATTTCACCCCCCCCTAACCTAATTAATTTTTTTTCCAAAAATTAACACAGGAGTGATTTTTTTAATTAATTGACCAAAAAATATGCAAAAATACTTATTCGGTGCAGAAAAAAATTGCAAATTTTTCAGTCATAATTGCAAAAAAGTAGCATGTGTCATTTCATAGCTATGCAATATTTAATGTTGAAATTTTGGAAATTCGATAACTCAAAAATCTCCTGTTGGAATTTTTTGCAAATTGGCCATAAAATAGCACATTTTTTGTAAATTCAAATGGTGTGAATGACATGTCTGGCGTTTTGGAAACGCAAGCAAGAAAAAATAAAAACCACCAATTTTACCTGATTTTTGCAATTTTTTGATATTTTGAAGTACTGAAATTAAAACGCCAGACATGTTATTCACACTATCTGAATCTACAAAAAATGTTCTATTTTATGGCCAATTTGCAAAAATTCCAACACGAGATTTTTGAGTTATCGAATTTCTAAAATTTCAACATTAAATATTGCATAGCTATGAAATGACACATGCTAATTTTTTGCAATTATGACTGAAAAATTTGCAATTTTTTTCTGCATCGAATAAGTATTTTTGCATATTTTTTGGTCAATTAATTAAAAAAATCACTCCTGTGTTAATTTTTGGAAAAAAATTAATTAGGTTAGGGGGGTGAAATTTCACCCCCTCTGTGTATTTTGGGGGGTGAAATTTCACCCCCATCTAGGGGGGTGAAATTTCACCCCCTGGTACTAGACTGAGTACGTAGTGTATTCCTTGTGATAATTCCTAACGATTTTCCTAAAGCAATATGCATGCCAGAGTTGTTACATATGTTTTGATTCCGGAAAGAATTACACAAAATTAATAAAGCAGCACCAGACGTATAAATACATTTACTGTAATCACGGTATTATTTATAGTATGCTATGCATATTACTTACATTTTGTGGTCAAAAACATTATTCCAATTTTGGTACTCAAATTCCGGGTTTGCGCTAACGTTTCAAAGTTTCACGTAAAATTATAAGAAATTAACATTAGATTTGAGATATTACGAAAAAACAGCAAACTACAATCGCTTTGCTTATTAACAAAACACAAAAACTGCAAATACTTATAGCGTTTATCTATTAACTTGATTTTTTTATTAATTTACAGTTAAGAAAATTAAGACTTCTGCATTCTAGTGTAAATAGTTATTCAGAAACATTGCAAACCATTTAAATTAGATTCAACACGTTTACATATTTAAGCTCATGGTTTTTGATACAGTATAAATTGGCAAGCAGCCAAAGATTTTTCTTCAGTTTAAATTTTTTTCTTTTCTTCACACACAAAATGCTGCTATCGACTTCTTGGAATTTACTTTTCCATACTGTATCGTAGCATGAAATTACGTTTAATTTCCAACAAAAGACTTATTTGATCAATTCAACACTACTGGCTTCTTTGATTGTGTAAACAGTAAACATGAGAGTTCAATCCGATAACAGATACAAGCTTCATTTGCTGCAATAATAGATTTTCAAAAATACAATTGTCTTCCTACTTTTCCATGTATCACTTGGAGGCACGTCACGAATCAAAGATGACAGCTTATTAACCCAGAATTCAGTAATGGTACGCAAAAACTGCAGCGCCCATTCGAAGTGTATATAGATTGCTTTGCCCAAAGTTTTTACGCTTGCCTTCTACATACTTGCTTGCAATCGACATGAATGACTCAGCATAATTACTTGATTCCTTTTTGATTAGAGACTGCGCTAGGGACGCTGGTCTTTCAAGGGCGCTTTGTATTTACTTCCATATTTCGGTGTAATTAAGTGATGGGACAGAATTCAACTCTTTTTCTTTTATTCCTTTGCAAAAATACTCCTTGCAATTTGTATGATCGCCAAATATGTGTAAGGGCATGTTTTCAATATCATTATAAAGTTCCATACAATCCGAATTTTGACCATGGTGGTAAATAATGGATTGTTTTAAAGCTGCCTTAAAACGTTGTAAATTTGGATTGAAGAGTTTACGCTGACACAATGGTAGTTTTGTGTCCTCACAAATTTCAACTAGTCGTTTTGTAAAAAATTTTGTGACATGATTAGTGCACTCAACTTTACGATGAGATCATTGCCATATACATGTTGGACTTTGGAGTGAACTGAGCTATCACCGTCGCCAATGAACTTCCAGTATGTCAAATTGTATTGATTCATGCTTTGTTGAAATCCGGAAAGAATAATGTCCACTTTCCATACCATTTGGTGCTCCGGTCCAGTTTTGGTAACAGGTATGGGCTGGAATGGTTTCTCCGTCTTTTCGCTTTCTGTCACACGTAGCGCAGGTTGAAATTCTAGTGTCAAAGTACAATACCTTTTTGGTCCTTACGCCAACAATCTCCGCTACTCCGCAGTTTGACGAAAACGAATGCTGATAGGATCTTTTTACCCACCCCCATCAACTACTACAGTTATCAAGGCATATTCTTTCCCGTTTATAATAATAATGTCTCTAGCGGCTTTTGCCAACTCAAACTCCATTTTTGCCCGTCCTTCTAGTTCATCTTTTAGCGCAGCAGTCATTTCATCGTGCAAGGTTTGTTGGACCCCCAAACAAGTGCTTCGTTTATTGAAAATGTTACCTTTTCACCGTCGGATTTTACTGCAAAAGTTTTTCCACATCCACATGCAAACGACATTTCCGTGTGCATTCCAGTTTTAGTTTCACTTTTTAAAAAAACCTGTCCCTTTCCACATACAGATGTTTGAAATGTGGCCTTGGTCATTGAAGTTTGCAGGGACTCGAAAGATACTATTCTTCGTGCCTGTGTACTAACTGGTGGTTGGATTGAGATTAGTTTCCGCTTAGTTAAGGTGTTGGTTTGCGTTCCCACCTCTTTGGAAGTTTACGGAGCGGGCTCCAGCCCTGATACCAAAGGTTCTTCTGGCGTTTTCTCTGTAAACTTTACAATAACATATGTGTCGGAAGTTTTCCCTGCAAAGTCCTCATCGACAAAGCTGTGATCTCCTTGGGTTTGATATTCAACACAATCGGAAAAAGCTGGGTTTATCAATTGAGGTTCGGAATCCAAAGTGGTTGGATTCTCGACTGCTTTTTCTTGCGCGCTGGAAGGTGCATCGTCAGTTAAATATGGGAATCTTACTACACACATGAGATGTCATACAGGCGAAAAACCTTACAGCTGCAGTGTTTGTAATCAAAAGTTTTCATATTCATCAAACCTATTTTCACATCGGAAACTTCACGGTAAATTTAAACTAAAAGCTCAGTTTTTTAAATATCCAAGGACTCTACTCTTCAAATACATTTATTGTTTTCAGAGAAATCTGTTAAAGCTTTCGGATGTGTATTCTGTGGTAGGTCATTCCGGCTGTTTGGAGCACTTCAGAATCATATTTTTGTTCACACAAAAGAAAAACCGTTTGGTTGTCCCTCGTGTGATAAAACGTTTTCTCAAATAAGTACATTAACATCTCACATCAAGCTAAGGCACTCTGATGACCGCCTGTACAAATGTGAGTTGTGCCAGAAGACGTTCAAGACCGGCCGTATCTTGCGTGTACATCTGCAAATGCATTCGGGTGAAAAATCCTACAAGTGCACATTTTGTAGTCAGAGGTTTTACAATACGCAAGGATTATACCTTCATAATAAGAAGCATAGGTAAGAAGTGAATATATGCAGCGTTTACACAAGTACTGCAACCTGTCTGCAAAATTGAAATATAATATGTGTATGCGTATATGCATTCCAGCGTTTTTTGATAATTTATCATTTTGAAACATTACGAATAAGCATTTCGCTTGGATACTTTGAATTGGATAATTTTGTTATAAAGTTTCACTGTATATATAGCTATTTTGCTGTTAAATGTTCTTACCAATTGAAATGTATGTAGAAGTATTACATTAAAGAACTGAAATTTGAAATACTAGAAGATATAAATTTTTTGATAATCTTTAACACAAGAATTTTGCAAATGCTTATTTATTAACCATGTTTTTAACAGCATCTAGCTTAGCAGCATGTTGAGTAAATACCAAGCTAAGCGCACCACAACTATCATGAAAGCATGCAAAATATATTTAAAATAAAACATATGGTAAATTTTCTTGCGCCTACTACGGCACAGCTTGTCAGTCTATAAGGCATTTTTAATTTAATTATCATTTTAGATTTTGTAACACATCTATATATCCTTTAAACTGTTATGAATTGAAGCGTTTAGTTTGATTTGTTTACTTCAGGCACCCAAATGAGCATTTACTACTGAAAGTTAGATTGAAGAATATGTAAGAAATGCAAACAATACAATCTGTGCAGGGTTTATGCCAACATTTACTCAAGACTTAAATTGAAGAATGTCGTATGACTGAAAACAATGAACTACCAATAACATATCATTTTGTTTTCGCGTTGCAGCTAACTTAGTGAATAGTTGCATTCAAAAATCGTGCCTTAACGGGCAATATGTTTAGCAGGAGTTACTGACCAACGAAGTATTGTTAGTTATCGATTGGGCAGCTAGCTTTCGATTCTAGATAATAATTTGTGTGTAATGTATTTGGGCTGCGGCGAGCGTGAAAAAGAATTAAAATTTATTTACACATTTCGAACATAAAAAAATTCTTTTCAGGGAAAAGCAGAATAAAAAAATAAAAAATTCTAGTTAGGAAATTATACAATTTTCCTCATTAAACGGATTACATAGAACAAACAAACTACTTCCAACACTAAAAATGTGTTTATATGTGTACACCTTTATTCTATAAACGTACGCAGTCCTTTATTGCAAACTGCGCAATGCGCAGTGCGCATCGCAGCGATCCTGCAGTGATAGGGCTCCCTAAATGACTCCATTGTCCCATCCTTATCGACAATGCTATGTAATTGTGCAGCCGCATGCGATGAAAATGTGAACGTTTCCGAATGCTGTTCCATTCAATGATCTAGCAGTCCCATCCTGGCACATTACGTCAGTACTTTCGGTGATTGTCACCACAATTTGCTGGATGGAGGATTGGGGTAGCAAGTGCTTTTTCCTCCGGTTGGCAACGGAAGGTGCAATGCTGTTTTAAAACATCCCCAGGTATCCCGTCCAAAATTCATGTAAAACAGGCAAGTCCCTGGGATAAGTTTCGCTTGAACTAGAACAAGTAATCATTTATTGGTAAACGGATCAACATGTAAATGGTACAATCTTAAACAGCAGCCTTCCTACTAACACATCCAAATAAGCAAAACACACTGTACAATAGCTGTCTCTCAATATTTCAATTTCTGGATTTCAATTGAACGTTGTTTATACATCAACAATTTTTTAAGAAAATTTATTTTCCTCTTATAAGCAGAATTAAGCTGTTTTCTAAGTTTCAGCATAATTTTATGTTGTTTTAAATAAGTGGAAGCTTCTCATGCTCAGTTCAAAAAGCTAAAGGCATTGCTGTTTTTTTCAAGACGAAGCTTTGTATCTTTGCAAAGATACAGTCAGTCCAATACAGGAAACCTATCAGTGTTAATCCATATAAAAATACACTGATACAGACAATATCCCAGAATGCATTCATGTGCATTTGATGTTATGTTTTGAATCCTTTAGTTTTAGTTGTTTATTTCAAGTACCCAACTAAACATTTTCGCCCTCAAAGTGTGATTGCATAATATGCAAGCGACACAATATACAATATATTTAATAATTTGTACAATACTTGGTTGAAGAATGTTTTATATGCCGAAAAAAATTAACTTTCAGTAATCCGCTTAATAATTTAATTTCTGGTTACAGAAATATTGGGGGAGAATTGCTCTCTAAAATCGTACCTTATTCAGGATTTTAGTAGTTGTAAAATGTGTTTACCAGGAGTTACTTAGCAAAAAAGGCGTAAAATATTAATTTATGAATTAGGTAGTAAGAAGATAGTTTTGATTTATACAAGCACAATTATAATTTTTTTCTACTTAAGCGGATCAGAATGTACACATACATGAATGCGCAAGTTCCGAAAAAACAAGTCAGTACAATTTAACGCATTTAGTCTCTATATGCCGGCATTCATTCAATAAATAATGCAAACCTTTATATTCAAAATCAAAACCTTTCAGTTCAAAATAATATAATGTTTCAACATTAGTATACGCATGTACTTTCGCATTGTACCTTCTCTTCCATACCCAACTTGAGGTAAAGGTTCAGTCACGTAGACTAATTCGCTATAATAAACAATCCTGAAACCCTTGTTGCTGTTTCAGAATAGATTTTCTTTTATTTTCAAAGAAATCCTACGTCAACTATTTTCCTAGCTGTCGTTTTAATATTTTACAAGCGTAAACCCTTTATGCAGCATGTAAGGCAAATGGTGTTTTGGACGAAAACTTCGTGAAGTTAAGCGGATTATTAAAGTGGTTGTTGGTAAATGCCACTACCAGTGCATGCAAGAAGTACCTATATCTTGTTTATTTTAAGTTGCAATTTGGTAAGACCTGCTTATTCAGTGAACGCAGGTTGAGTAGAAATTAAAGTGAACACTAAGAATTCACGTTCAGTGGAGCTTACACATGCGGTAAGGACATACTTTTCAATATTCGAGTGAAACGACTCGATGAATACTGGTTGGCGGTACCAACCAAGACACATCAAAAACAATAACCCGTTTTGGTAAACGCAGCTGCAACCGAAAGCTACTTTAAACATAACCTGGCGGTTTAATTATATAACTTTAAGTTATAAAACGTTTTGTAATTTTTTAAAGCTAATACAAAGCTTGAAAAACCTCAGCATTTTGAATTTTGTGCACTATTGATTGACGCTCTGCTAAACTGACTCATCAAAAGTCTGTTAGCGGCATCGACGAGGACTTCAAAAATGACCAAAGACGAGCAAAAATGCGGTATCTGTGAATATATAGCACAATGTGCGAGTGCACTCAAGCGTCATATGAGAGCGCACGCAAAAGAAAAACCGTACCAGTGTAGGGTCTGCAAAACACGGTTTTCAAGAAGGCCGAACCTAAGGCGTCACATTAGAACAGTTCATGAGAACAACAGACCTTACAATTGTGAACACTGTGAGAAGAAATTTGGATCAAAGCAGGAGTTAAATATTCACACCAGCATACATACAGGAGAAAAACCATACCGTTGTTCGATTTGCGAGAAACGCTTTTCACGGAATTTCGATCTTACTAAACACATGATAAGTCATACTGGCGAAAAACCTTACAGATGTTTGATCTGTAGTCAAAAATTCTCTCAACCATCAGCCCTATCAACGCACCGGAGACGATTCCATGGTAAGAACTTTCTACAGTATTTATTTTGTAAACAAATTTGCAAAAACTGTAATAAATTTTTACTATAATTTACGTTTAACATTGGACAGAGAAACAAGCTAAATCCTTTGGCTGCGTTTATTGTGATTCACGATTTCAAAATTTGGCCAAGTTGCAAAGCCACATTTATATTCACACAAGAGAAAAGCCGTTTTGGTGCCTCTCGTGCGACGAGTGTTTTTCTAGCAAGAGTAATTTAAATTCTCACATCAATTACAGGCACTCTGACGACCGACGTCACAAGTGCAGTTTGTGTGAAAAAGCATTCAAAACAGGAACTTCCCTACGACTGCATTTGCAATCACATTTGGGTGAAAAACCCTATAGATGCACAACCTGCAACCTTGGCTTTATAAGGTCAAACGAACTACTTAGACACACTCTGAAACATACGGGAGAAATCTGCAAGTAGGGGTAGATTTGCAGAAGTAAACTGATGCACAACAGACAGTTTTAAAAACACGACATAACATAACATAATACGAAATGTAAGTATTTAAGGAGGAATTGCCTATAGTATTTAGCAATTTTTTATTTGATTTTCAAACTTTTAGCATTGCATAAAACATATTTGTACCAAGTTTAGTTGTCTCTCTTTCTAAGTTAATTTAATGATTTTCAAAACCATGCATATAAACAAGGGAGGGTTACACAATTACTTTGCATTGTAGTTAGAATCATGAATCTAATCCTATATCGAGTGTAAATGTTGCATGTCCATTAATCAAAATATGTACTAGTTCCTGTTGTTTTGTTTAAACGAACTAATTTATTTGTAAGATATTTAAGTGAATGCATGCCAAATTCTTAAATATATTTGGTATGAGATTAGCTATGAAGCTTCAAGTATTCATTTAATTTTCTTCGTGTAGTTATCCTGATTATTGGTAATAGACTTGTATTGAAATAAAACTCTCCCGTATATTACAAACTGCTAGCAATGCCGTAGTATTTACAGAAAAACGTAATATTTAATGTTTTAATATGGTAAATTTAGCATAGTATATCGAACATAAAACTGATACAAAGGCACAGAAATTTGTATACATCAAAGTAAATCGTGGAAAGCAAAAGCTAATCCATAGTTCATATTGAATGTTAATATTCATCACCTGTAAACGTTGCAAATAGTTTAAGTAGTACCTAAATCATAGGATCTAAAAATGACAGGTTCCAAACATTAAGTTTTTTCAAGCAATTCATGGCATTGTAGACTTGGTCAATCCACTGAAGCATTGGAGAATTAAAGTACATGAGCAATTTGTAATGGAAACCTAAGGTTTTTGGTAGTAAATTTAATACATTAGGACTTTCTTTGACTCTCCTGTATTATACTTTTTAGTATTATAGTAATTAGTATCATACTTTGACTATATAAAGTAAAGATTGCTTCATATCCGTTTATTTTTGTAGTAAATATAAAACATTGTAGTATTTTGGTAGCTTGGTAATAACAAAAAAGAAATGTTATCAAGTATATGTCATCAAGCAATCAATTAAAAAGTGAAAATGAAAATACTAATAAGAATCAAATCGTAATGATAAATCTGAAAGCTGCATGAGTTTGTAATTTGGTAATCCCTGCTTTATTCACTATATTTTTCATCTGCGTCAAGTTAAATAAACTCACTGCTCAATTCATCAAAATTCATCACCTTCATTAAATTTTTGATTTTCAATGATGTGTCCTTCATGCAGAACGCTTCTACTGCATTATTACATCAATGTAAAAAACAAAGCTCATGCGTATAAGTACATTCTCTATATGAACGTTTTCGGCCGTCGCCACAAATTTCAATTGTTGTCAAAGCTTTTATTTCTTGCACGGTTCTCCTAATGTAGCATATTTTATTTAAGTGCTTTGGATGAAGAAATCACAATTAAAAGGTTTATGAGAGTTGACAAAATTTATTAATTCATTAAATATTATCATATGTTATAAATGTATGAAGGGCTTGCATTTTTTATGAAAACCCTGTACCGTTGCTTCCATGTTATATACTTGTTTATCTCAAAAGCTTTGTGAATTATTTCTGGAGCTGAAAAACTCACGATTCAGCTATTTCATGCCCACGTTTAAAATTTTAGAATTCTCAGTTGTACACCGTGTTTAGGATACAGCTTAATATAGTAAATTATAGCATACTTGGTTATTAATAATCCGCCTAAATTGTAAAAATATCAAATATATGTGAGTTTTATTACTTAATTGGTGTATTATTCTCCAAATCAATATTGCAATATTAAAAAGACGGTCAATCCAGAATACAGGCAGCAATTAAGTAATGAATACTTAAAATAAAAACCTATCGAGAGTAATCGGATTATGTTTTTGCACGTATATAAATTTCGGAGAATCCATTTGAAAACTTTATGCGTCCAAATTGTAAACTCTTTAGGGTACTTGCCTGCACTTAGGAAGCATGAAGTAGCAGTTCAACGTTGTGCACTAACGAAAACCTTTAATACTTAAAATGAAATCCTCTTGAGGATAATCCGATTAAAAATTTCACACGTACATAAAATTCTGAGAAGACATCCTAAACTTGTATGCATTCAAATGTTTCAAAACCCGTTTGAGAATATGCATTCACAAAGAAAACGTTAGAATGCATTTTGGCAGCAGCAGCTCAACGCTGTACCATCAATTGTATAACCAACATATACCAATATAACATGTACGGTACATGATGCACCTGTAAATCCTGCGTACCATCGCAGCTACAAAAGTTTTATATATTTTTTGCCGTTTTGTATTCAGCAAAGCTATACGCTTAGCATACATTGTATATGTCACTATCTTCTGCAAAGTAGCAAAAACACGGATTTGAAATGAGTTTGAAAAAGAAAAAGACTTGTCTCCATTAGTGTTCTCAATTTAAAAAATCAAGCTCAAATATAAAAACCTTGTAGATATCTCAAATTTTTTGTTTGCTTAGGATTATTAAATATTCCTAAATTTTTAAAACCTAAATCCAATCGAATTGAGCGTCTTTCTTAATTGTTTGAATTTTTTACTCCGCTTTGCAATAAATCCAGTGAGCACTTGTACACAACTATGTCGAAACCGGATTACAATTGTGGTATTTGTAAGTTCAAAGCAAGATTTCCGAGTATACTCCAGTGCCACATGAGAGTACACACAAAAGAAAAGCCTTACAAATGTGACAATTGCAACAAGCGGTATACATTCAAATCTCATTTGAACCATCACATTCGCACAGTTCATGAAAACCAACGAAATTTCAAATGTGAGCATTGTGAAAAGAAATTTGTATCCAAACGAGACTTAGAAAGTCACACCAAATTGCACACAGGAGAAAAACCGTTCCAGTGTTTAATTTGTGACAAACGCTTTATACAGAAAGGACAACTTACTTCCCATATGACACGTCATACAGGCGAAAAACCATTCACTTGTTATGTTTGTAATCAAAAGTTTTCCCATTCATCAGGCCTAATAAGGCATCGGAAACTTCATGGTAAAGTTAAATTAATAGCCCAATTTTTAATTATTCACGAACATTTTTCATGACATATAAATACTATTTTCAGAGTCCGCTAAACCATTCGGTTGTGTTTTCTGTGACATGCAATTCCGACTGTTAGGACTACTTCAACGTCATATTTTTGTTCACACAATGGAAAAGCCGTTTGATTGTCTTTCGTGTGATAAAAGTTTTTGTTGGAAGGATTCGCTCACATCTCACATCAGGCACAAGCACTCTGATGACCGTCTGCACAAATGCAATATGTGTGAAAAAGCATTGAAAACTCAACCCTTGCTACGAAAACATCTGCAAAGGCATTTAGGTGAAAAAGCATACAAGTGTTCATTATGTAGTGAGAGGTTCAACAACTCGCAACAACTAATATATCATAGCAGAAAACATAAGTGAGATGTTTTTTGCAAGAAGAGCTATTTCTCGCAAGGTAGTCTCCAAGAACACTTGAAACCGTTTAGCATGATGTAAAGATTAAAATGATCTAGTATTTATGTTTCCATTTTATTTAAAAAGAACACAATTGGAGAATGTACATATCAGCAGTGTGTTAAGAACGTTTCACTAGCACTGTTATTAGTACTTGTGTCTCAATTATTTATTTTGTTTGGACAATTCATTGAGATATTTCTACAAGTTTAAAATTTCAATAAAGTTATGATTTACTTAGTTTGTACACTATTCATTAGTGAAAACTTGTACCATTTAATTACCAATTGGCAAGCAACTATAGACCTAAACATTTAACATCTTGGTCAAATTGATATTTGTCAAAGCAGAGAAGAAAAATACATATAACAATAAATATTATGCTATTTATTACGACACTACCAGTTCTAGCTTACTTAAAGTGCACAATCTTGAATCAATATACCAGCAAAAATATAAATTAAACATATTTCTGTTTATCAAAAGAGGGTATTTTAATTTCATGTGTAGGTGAATTGTAGCAATATAACAACCACCACATACCTGATACAACATACGTATGAAAATTCGGACTTAGGTATGTTTTTTAGAATATAATACAGTACCCAAGTGTCATTTATATTATCGGCTTTATTACTTTAGCTAGTTACTGAGAGATTAAAGCATTATACAGATTGTGGCCTGATGACTGAGTTTCAGAATTTCATTTGTAAAGAGTCATACTCAATTTTTAGCAAGAAAAAGAACAAATCAGGCGTAAGTTATGTATTTATTTGAACATGAGAGATTACTACTTGTAATGTGTGCAATAAAAAAGCTACTCTGATAAATAAACACGGGATTTTTCCGGAGCGCCTAGGTTGTAGTAACGTTTTTATGATATAATGCTAAATAATATTGGGGATTCTAATTTGAAACGTCTACAGTTTGTGTAAAAGCTTCACATGTTGCTCCAAAGTTCCTTTTCTCAACAATTCTTTTTCGCAGATCTTACACTTGAAATATCCTTTGTGTCTCCTTGTATGATCGCTGAGTTTATTTGCATTGTTAAAATCCTCATTACAAATAGAACATTTGTAACATTTTTCACCCAAACGAGTTTGCAGATGAACACGTAGACAGGATTGTGTTTTGAATGCCTTTTCACACAAATTATATCTATGGCGTGGGTCATTCGAATGCTTATAATCGATGTGAAGTTTTAACGTGCTTTAAGTTTGTTTGCAAAACTATTGTCGCATGAGAAACAGAAAAAGGGTTTTTCCCTTGTGTGAATAAGAATGTGGAGTTGTAGTACAGTCGGATTTTGAAATCGTGAGTCACATAAAACGCAAGAGAAGGATTTATCTCGTTTTTCTGTACAACGTAAAATAAAATTTAAGACTAGCTCATCAAGAATGCTATTGCAAATTAAAGTTTTATACATTTTTACCATGAAAATGTTTCCGGTGCGTCAATAGGTTTGAGGGCCGGGAAAATCTCTGATTACAAATCTGACAGCTGTAAGGTTTTTCGCCAGTATGACTTGTTGTGTGTTCAATAAGAATTTGTTTATACGAAAAGCGCTTGTCACAAATTGAACATTGGTAAGGTTTTTCTCCTGTGTGCACTCTTGTGTGTACATTTAACTCCCACTTTGATCCAAATTTCTTCTCACAATGCTCACATTTGAATGGTTGTTGGTTTTCATGGACTGTGTCAACGTGGCGCTTTAGGTTAGTTTTGATTTGAAACCGCTTGTTGCAAATAATACACTCGAGTGGTTCTTCTCTTGTGTGTGCTTCCTTATGACGCTCAACTTCACTTAAACATATTGCTTTGTAACCAGAAACAGAGCAAGGGCTGATTCCAGTTTTTGCCATTTTCGTACGTGTGGACACAAAAAATACTTGTTGACCCGAAGCAGTCGGATAACTAACTAGCACTGGTTTTAACAAACGTATAGAATTTTCGTGTCGCTGAAGTTTGATTTCAATAAAGAACACCAGCCAACTAATTATTTTTATGAAATAAGTAGCAGAAGACCATTGGCGTAGCCAGGGCGTAGGCACATGGGGCACGTCCTACCCCAGACTTGGGGATCATGGTATATGTTAACCAGAATGCCAAAAATTTCAACTCTTGACAAAAGATTTTAAAAATGTTATAGAACATATTCTGAACTATTTAGATGAGTATATTTGACCACTATTAATTTATGTTGCTCATAATTATATCATCGGTAATGCTAAGAACGTGTCTCATTTTTTAACGAACTGAAGGGTCACTTGTAAAAAAATAATTTGCACAGCTTTACGCCATCTCTACGTATCAGCAGCATAAAATCATAATGTCCAGCCTAAACCATTATTTATTATCACAAGCCCCAAACTATCTGAATGTATTTCTCGCTTCCAAATTTATTTTGTTAGACACGACGTGCTTCGCCAAATATTACCGAGTGTTCCTGCCGTCTGCTTTATCCAAACTGTTTAGTTAATACACATAATGAGATTTAATGCAAATGGCCAGAATCGTATTTGAGTAACTACAATGGGTTATATGTATAACTTTGAATAAATTTTAAAATTTCGACTGCACATTAATATTGTTTAGCAAAGATTATATGAGCAACGTGTTATCAAAATATTATCCTCCAAAACCGTTCCTTTCAAATAAATATTAGGATATTTTGGAAATGGTCACATTGTCATGCAACACTGTTTATGCATTTCGCTATTCAAAGGGTTCATACGCTGTTCTAAAAACGGGAAAAGCCTCAAAACTCATTCTTAATTTACAAACATTTTTGTAACCTCCAAAACAAATGCAAATGCAACATACACAAGTTGAGGAATTCAAAATGACGTCGTTGAATCAGCAGAAAGCCCCGCCGTCAAATAATTCATGTCATTTATCTTAAATCTGCAAAACAAATACATGCATTGAATGAGGCAATCAAGGAAACAAACTATAAGAAGAAAACAAATGCTGATGAATGTCAAACTAACAAATTTACAAGCTTTCAAAAATGTGTTTGCAAGTTTTTTTTATCTATTGCTTTATCAGCAAGAATGTTGTCCTGCTTAAATTTTGCGCCCGAAAGCTTAGGAGCATTATAAGGTATGTTGTATTATGGTAGCGATAATGGCAGTGTACTTTTTGTTGTAAGCCTTGTACAAGTCTTGATTAAGTTTAAAGATTGAACCGCAGAGTTCTGCCAAGCTGATGTTAGATTAGCAATCTTTCGCATATAAAATGTTGTTTGATTGTTGTGTTCAAAAACATATTTGTATACGTTTTCAATTACCTTTTAGATACTAATAGATCGCCCGTTGAAATTAATAAAGGCGTTCATATTTGTTGGTTTGGTAAAAAAATTGAAAAATTGTCGCACGAAACACATTGTTTCAAAACGTTCCTACCACAGATTTAAATCCTAGATACGCACCTGCAGAAGACACACAACAATAGGACGTCTATTGTAGCTGTCTTTCTTCAAATTGAAAGAAATGTTTAGGAACACCTATTTATATGCATTCGTAATCCGTCGCTTCCTAGAATAGAGCAAGACAAGTGTGTCTTGTGAATATACGTTTGTATAACGTTCAGATTGTACATACAAGCAACGATGTAGGGATAACGTTCACGGTATGGACAGGTTGTTGTTCAAGGAAGAGTAAAGTCTTGGTTGTGGGGTACATTTTATCTAAGAAGGTATTTACGTTTTCATACATAGGTACCCTAATCTCTTAACACATAAAAGTTTTTACCTAAGTAACAAATTTCTTATATTTTACTAAACCTTGTTCACAAGAAGTACTTAATAAGTACATGGACTAGTAAATGTCAAAAGCTGAACTAGGTACTTTGGCTTTGATTCTCAGAAGTCGGCATTGCTTCAATATTCATAAAATGAAACCCGATATGCTTCTAAGTATAACTTCAACGAAACTGGATAAAACAACTGATGTATTCTTTAATTTTTGCATGATAGTTGCTTATGAAAAGATATAAATCCTGTTATTTTACTGGTCCAAAACCAGGACTTGCTATTTTAAATTTTCATATATGTATACTAATTGTAGGGCTCAATAAAACTGAAAGCAGTTAGAAATTTAAAAAGTGCAACATTGCCTAGCTATATTACGAAATATTTGAATTGCTAAATGCTAGAACAATCAACGCAAATAAATAATTTAGATTTACTTTTAAAATTATACCATAAATATTAATTTAGCATAAATGCGGGCTGACTTGTAAAGCCTTGTTTGTATTAACAGTTAACTATTATATACAAAGAGGATGTCACAGCTGTTGAAGCATCAAAGGATGTAATGTTTAATTCAAGCCGCTGTTTGGAAATTAATAAATTATGCAACAAAATAAAAGGTATGTAATCACGTGTGTCCTTCTGGTCTTCTGTTATTTGAAAAACAACCTGCTTTTAAAATCTGGTATATTAGATAGGAGGTTTGTTGTAGAAAGAATCAAAAACGAAAAAAAATTAAGAAAAAAATCAAAGTTCTACAAAATATTTTATTTGATAATTCCCGCTAGTATGTAAAAGTTACTTCAATAAATTTTGCTTCAATATTTGATCAGTATATACAGCAGATTTTTCCCAATTCAACATGATATTTGACGACTTTGTTTTTTTAAATGTTTTTGTTGGACGTGATAGAGCTTATCAAATTGACCAACATTAATGAATGGAACTATCACCTAAACCCCATCTGGCGGGAGTTACGAGCATGTCGATAATAAAAAGTCAAAGATTTTGGACGCCCAAAAACGGTAAAAACTACGCCAAAAATGCATTTTGCAATCGAAAGAGGACACAATTTTGAGATAAGAAAATTTCTTGAGAATTTTCTTTCTTTAAGAATTGAGCTTTTTATGAATTTTGCTAAAAATGTTGAAAAAATTGGCATTGAAAAAATGTGCGTTTTGTCATTTTGTACAATTGGCATTTGTATAGATTTTCTCATGCGTGTAGTCTTGAGGGAATTTTTAATTCTTGTGGATATCCAAAGTTCTCTTCACAGTGCTCACATTTGATAGGTCGGACGTACACGTCTACAGAAAAGGAGGTTTGGTAATTTTTACAAATCTTGGACACTTTCTCCGATTTTCGTCAAAATTGGTACATATGTACCCTTTTATATTGCAAATTCAAAAACAGTATTGTTTGTTTCCATGGTGACGGTATAAGTGAAACATGGATGAGCTAAAGTGACCATTTTCATACAATTCGAAAAATACTAGGATTTTTGTATTTTTTCGAAGATTGCTTTTGTATACATCAAAATCTGGTAAATCTCCGGGATGCCCCTCCTAGAATATTCATTGCTTGTTTTAACAAAATAAATCTCAAGACAAAATTCGGTTCCATGGTGGAGATATTCGGAAAAATGTATGGACAAGCATACGAAACTTGACAGAATCCATCGTGCCAAAAGTGGTCAAATGCTGTTTCCGTCTGCGTCTGCTTTAAATAAAACTTTCTCGAAATTTTTTCACAGGAAAAGCGGTACTAATGTTGTTGCTGTTAATCTCACTTGACTTTATCTGACTGCTAATGAATCAAATGAGATGATTTTGATTTATTTGTTCATGCTGATGATAGCACTAAACTCACTTAGCCCACATATATGTGTGCACCAGATAGCCTCATCCCTTTATCAAAAGCAAAAACCACACGCGACCGTTAATCGTTAACACAGAGCTTCTACTCGGAAAGTTCTGAATTCTATTGCATTTATGATTTTAAATAGAAGAAAATGCTGCGGTAACAAAAGACACTTGCAACAAACAACAATTCTGAAATTTTAAAAAACAAGCATAATTTACTATAAACAAAATAATTATATACACCAACTTATTAGAATTTGTATTCACTATTTGATTTTAAAAATCCCAAAATTTTACATATTGTGCATTCGCTTCATGTGTACTTTGAGATAATCCTTGTGCGTCAGATTTTTTCCACATATATTGCATTTAAAACTTTTTCCTCTATGTTTCTGTGTATGCCTATTCAGATCTTGTCTGTTCAAAAGGCATTCGCCACATGTTAAACACTTGTAAGTCTTTTCACCCAAATGCCTTTGCAGATGTAAACGTAGGTATTCTCGTGTTTTGAATACTTTTGCACACAAACTACATGAGTGGTGGCGATCACTGGTGTGCTTATTAATGATGTGACGTGTTAAATTGCCCTTTCTTGCAAAACTTTCATCGCACCACAAACAGCAAAAGGGCCTTTCCGTTGTATGTGTAATAATGTGTTGCTGTAGTGAGGTGGAATTTTGAAATCGGGATTCACAGAAAACACAACCAAAGGATTTTGCTCGTTCCACTGTGCAACGTTAAAAAATGCGAACATGGAGAAAATGATTTTCTTTTAAAAATTCTTTGAAGTCTGGAAATAATAAATTCTTACCATGAAATCGTTTGCAGTGTGTTATTAGGGCTGATGACTGAGAAAATCTCTGATTACAAATTTTGCAGCTATAAGCTTTTTCGCCAGTATGACTTATCATGTGTCTAGTAAGATTGCTCTTATGCGAAAAACGTTTATCACAAATTGTACACTCAAAAGGTTTTTCTCCTGTATGAAGCCTTGTGTGAATTTTTAAATCTTGCGTTGATCCAAACGTTTTTGCGCAATGTTCACATTTATGGGTTCGCTGATTTTGATGAACTATTTGAATGTGTCTGTTTCTATTTGCTTTGTTTGAAAACCGTTTGTTACATGTATCACACTCATACAGCTTTTCTCTTGGGTGTACAATCACATGGTACTGAACTTCACTCAAACATTTTTCTTTAAATTCACAAGTTGTGGTTGCACACTCTCCCGTTTTTGCCATATTTTATTAAGAATGTTAACACGGTAACGTTATTCAATTCATAAAAGTGTTTTAATACCAAGCAATCATTTCTTGCACCTCTTACAAAACTAGTTACTTAAATTAGTTACAACTTTGTCGGCCTGGAATCTAAAATTCGAGTCAGAAGCCTCACAACGACATGTAGTTAATTCGACAGGCTACCTTTAGCTGTTCTTGGTTTCCCAATAGCGTAATCAAAGAGCACTACACTACTCCAAAACAAGTAGCTTGGTTGTTGTCCTTCGTAAAGTTGAGTAGAGAGTGGAGAATGCTAATGAGATTTGCTAATGGAAGTAAGGTTTCTTCACATCTGCATGGCGAGTTGTTGATATACAGAATTGTACTGGTTACTTAATTCCAAGGCAGAAGATATTCAAGTAGGCAGTATTAAAAATAGTACCTTTTCTACCCCGTGGAGGAAAGGTAACAATATCTTTATACATTTCACAGAAGACGATCAAGGTTTAAATGTAAAACGAATGTATAAATGTAGAAGATTTAATTTCGTATCCGTCCCTCACAGTTATGCTTTCAACAGAAAACTACTCACATTTGTTCAAAGTTATTGCTAACAAAATATGTAATGGTTTACAGTATTCAAAATCACACAATGTTTGGATATGCAGGTGCGCATTCTCAGTAATGCATAAATATAAATTTTAATCTGCTTAGGATTAAAGAAATTTCATTTTGGGTACACTGTGCAATAGCAAAGCAATTCAAGTGTAAGGTACACGTATTTCTGAAAATTTATAACACTGATTTTACCGGCCGTGGTTTTTTAAAAAATTACAATCTAATGCGGATGATGTAATTCAAATTTTATATTAGTATCATGTAATCGTCGTTTGTAATTCTTCGTCATTCATTTTCAATGGATATTTAGAATAGCACAAGACAGTCAAAATTTAAAAATCCATGCAAAGGTTTCGTTATATCACGGTTGTCGGTAGCATCGACTATATGTTATAAACGGTATTCTCAGTTTTGTGTGTAAAAACTGGAACTCAAAACTCTTTCAAGTTGTTGGTTCACTTTCATAGAGCTGTTAACATGAAATTTACGACAATAACATGAAACCCATACTTAAAGAACAAAGTCAATTTTGGCTTGGCATACCATATTCTACATTCAAAACACCACGACTTTTTGTTAATACAAAATCATTTATGACATAAAACTAAAGCACTTAAGAACAATACTGAAACCGACAAGTGCTATTGCAATGAACAATTTTAAGTTATGCACTCACTTTACTAGCGTGGAATAACTAGACAAAAATGTTTCTCAAAACTAAAACACACTAAGTTCATTTTTATAATACTGGAGTAGAAATTAACAGACGGCTTACAGGCATTCCAATTGCTGTGTGTGTTTCAACAGGCTAGTGTACAACAACGTATAATATACAAGCTATCGGTGCTTGTTTCCTGAATGTTTATTTTGCTAAAAACCACGTATTAAAGTATTACTCCACCAACTCCTCGTCAAAACGGTTTATGTTAAAACGTTTAGTACTTATGTTGCTACATATGTATTGTAGAACGAAACCAACTATGTGGTGGTAAAATATATTTAAACATCGGTGCAAAGCAGGTTGCTGCAACTATTTTCTAAGAAACTACTCGATTCGGTTAAACTTAACCTACACTTTGGGTTCCCAAAATTATATTAATAATCCGCTTACCGCAAGTGGTGTCGCAAACAAGCCCGCTTGTTTGAGAGCATGCGCACAGGTACTGTGTCATGGTGGATAATACAAAGCTTATAGCAGAACGGTTATTGCCATGAGCAAAATACATACAAATTAATGGTAATCGTAAACAAAAACAAAAATTATGAGATTATAAAAACAGAAGACGTAAGGATGCACAGGTATGCGTTCTCAGATATTTCTCAATACTGCTTTTGTAGCTTATAATTTGCTTAACCTCGAAGAGTTTTTAAATGAAATGGTAATGTTTTACTGGCACTATAAGTTTTGGCTAGAAGCTTTTCAGAACATGAAATTCGAACTTAGGTATGGTTTGAGGAAACAACACACCACGACACGATTTAAGAATTACATTCATTTGTACTAGTGCGGATTACTACTATTGAGCTATAGTAGGTTTGTGCATTTACTGAATATGTTATACTAAATTTGAAGCATGAAAGAGAACAAATAAAGCGTAATCCAAGTATTTATTTGTCGATTGCAGGTTTCTATTTATCATGTTTGAAATAAAACAAGTTACTCCGATAAATAAAATATCAATTATCTGTGTATTTTTCAGGAATGCCAAGGCTGAGTTAAGTGTGATCAGGGATCTAATTGTCTTATTCAAAATTTACAATTGTAACCAAATTAGTACAAATTTACAGCAAATGTTCAGCTTGATAGCTATGCATGTAGTTCTTTATAGCTTTAACAATTTCCCAAATGATAAGACTTTAAACAAACAAAGCATTTAAGTAAAAAACATACTAGGATGTATTGTCAAATATTATTGAGTATTCTAGTTGAAACCTCTACAAATTGTGCAAAAGCTTCATGTGTCTTTTAAAATTATCTTTTCTCGACAGTTCGTTATCACAAATCTCACACTTGAAAAAGTCTTTGTGTTTCCTGTTATGGTTGTTGAGCTCCTGTGTATTGTTAAAACCCTCATCACAAATAGAACACCTGTAACATTTCTCACCCAAATGCTTCTGGAGATGCAAACGTAGACAAGATTGGGTTTTGAATGACTTTTTACACAAACTACATTGGTAATGTCTGTCATCTGAGTGTTTATGATTGATGTGTAGTTTTAAGGTACCTTTTTGCGCAAAACCTTTGTCGCATGAGAAACAGAAAAAGGGTTTTTCCTTTGTGTGAACAAGAATGTGTCGATGTAGTAAGTTCAAATTTTGACATCGTGAATCACAAAAAACGCAAAAGAAGGACTTGTCTTGTTTCTCTGTGAACGTAACATAAAACAAAATTTGAAAAGAAATCTTTAAAAACACTTCCAGAGATATATTTTTTTTATTTCTTACCATGAAAATGTTTCCAATGCCTTAATAGATTTGACGTTTGGGCAAACTTTTGATAGCAAATTTTGCAGCTATAAGGCTTTTCGCCCGTATGTATTGTCATGTGTGTAGTAAGATTGCATTTCTGCGAGAAGTGCTTTTCACAAATTGAACATTTGTATGGTTTTTCTCCTGTATGAACTCTTGTGTGAATTATTAAATCACGCTTGGATCCTTTCTTCTCACAGTGGTCACAATTGAAGAGTCGTTTTTTCTCATGAACCCTGGTGAAGTGACGCTTTAGCTCTGACCTCGTTGGAAACCGTTTGTTGCAGATACTACATTTGAAAGGCTTTTCTTTTGTGTGCACTCTAACATGTTTCTCGAGTTTACTCAGACATTGTGCTTGATATTCACAAAAAATACAGTTATTCTCTGCATGGGTCATTTTAAAACTCTTTTTCAACTATGTCAACAGGTGTTTATCAAATGTTAGCTGAGTTTCTGCCCAGTAGTGGGACACAAAATTTAAAATGCTTTAAGGCAATACCGAAGTGAATAAAACGTGATTTCAGTTTTATAATTAAAAAACCGCTGCAAATGCCGAAGTAAATATGCCAGTGTTGTAAAAACACAGAGCTATTTAGTTAAACTGTAAAACTAGTTTGTTAATTGCATTTACACTGTTTGTTCAATAAATAACGATAAAAAAGTTGACTTCCGCTAACCGCGTACATATTTTCATTGCACACTCTTACTGAAAGCTTACAGAGAGTATAATCTTGCAACTAGTGTAAGCTCTGGTGAACGTTCGATTCTAAACTGTTCACGTAAATTTCTCAGCAACCTGCGGTCTGTCACTCAGCAGGTTTTACGAAATTGAGACTTAAAGCGTGCAGCATATAGGTACTTCTCACAGGCAATAGCAGTAGTACTTATCCACTCAAATAGTAATCCGCTTAACCTCAAGTAGGCTTTGCTTGAAAAGTCATTTGCACTGCGTGGTAATATATACTGGGTCAAGGGTTATATACTGGCAAACATGATGGAACAATAGCGACACAACTAGTTGACGTGGGTTTTTCTTAGAAACAATTCATTCCGATAACTGCCAAATGTGCTCCAGGATCTCATATTAAGCGAATTATTCTACGTGACACCACTTCTTACAACAAATTGGGTAGGCAATAGAAAATACAATGCATACGTGTGAGTATTTACTGCAACCAAACTATTGGTTGATATTGAAAAAAATGCTTTTATTTTGAACAAAAACGTTTACAGTTTCGATGAATGAATGCATACATTAGGAAACCAAAGGTGTTGAAATGCACTGATATATGTGCATACCTTACCTTACCTTACATACCATACCTTACATATTTGAGAATATATATATTCTCGAATATGTAAGTTCGTATATTTTATTCCGCTTAAGGGGGAGAATATTATAACTGCGTATTTATAATCTATAACTGATTTATTCAGTTTGAATATATTGCGTGTCTATATAGACACGTGGGTCTTGACTGACAGAAGCGCATAAATCAAGGCTTAAAATTCTATAATGCTAATTCCAGCTTTTCCAGCGCCGGTTCAATACTAAGTAATCAAGAAAAACTTTATCCACCTTTAGATATTTTATAGCGTTACTTTGCATGCACAATTTTAAATGTAACGTGGTAGCACGGGAAGTTTACCCAAAAGACGAGTGTTTAAAATTCAAAATGGTCCAGCTGTGCCTCTGAAGCAAACAAATAAAGCCTTGTAAATGTTAAAATAAATAGCTTTTTATAAGGTTTGTTAACAGAGAAAGAAGCGTAGTTGAGGCTTAAAACCCATTGCAGAATCTCATTATGGAACAATTTATATCGTGATGAAACTATGCTTAACAGGTGGAGTACGTCGGGGAGAAATTTGAATGTTAGCATATGGGGTAGAGTCAAGACAATTTATTTAAAAAACGTATCTCAACCAATTTGTAGACAACGCCGCTATACGCTTTTTAAAGTTTTTGAGTGCCATCTGATTTCATTACGAAAATCGTTTTAAGCTAGTTGTTAGGCCTTGTTTATCCAAATGATGCACAACGATGCTGCAATAATGCCAGTAAGTATGACTGTGTTGTAGTTACCAATATAATAGTGGCTACCCGTGCATTGAAAAAAATCAAAACATTTCGAGAACAATCAGTAAAATAAATATAAAAAAGACACTATGATATCAAACATTTATCTCAAATTCTTTTCCACCTTCACCCCCATACAAACGTATTGCAGCAATACGTGGAGTTTTCCAAAAGTAGTGCAAGAAAACTTTCTCGGGCTGTATTTCACAAACGTCAAGAAGAACTCTAAACCTGATTAGTCGCATACATAGCCCAGGTACTGGTATACATTTTCCGTATTCAATCACGGGTTTGCGTACAATTATACGTGTGCAACAGAGTGAAACAAAATCGATAAGGTTTTCACGATTTTTAAGCTATGATTTCTTTCGAAGTGTGTATTTTTCTTATGAATTGTCCAAAAGCTTAGACATGGTATGAGTTTGTTTTGTAATCGTCTGTAGTATCTACTGTAGTGACCATTTGATTCACCGAAAAAATCCACTTACCAATGCAAAAGCCAATTTGACGTGCAACCTTGTGCACCCGATTTTTCGCATATTTTTGAGTTACTACTTTTGATGCTTCTATTATAACTACATAGAACGTTAGCAATACCAATGACAATAAGTGTCATAAAGCCCAGCTTATGCTTGTTTATTCAAACTATTTTGTTTGCTATTAATCGTTTGGGGTTTCCGAAAAATAGACCAGATTTGCTTGCATCCTTCCTAAAATTTGCACTTTGGATCGTCTTCAAATTTGAATGCTCTTTAGAGTCACCATGGAAGCAAAGAGCCAAATGCACTGGTATCAGATTCTACAAGACTTAAGGATCGTGCAATGCAAAGTCTTTTTTATTGGACTGAGTAATTTTGCCACACACCGCCATTTGAAGTTATGAAGCACGAAAAATGGCCCTTCGAAAACCGCTGAAAAATTCATACCAGATTTTCAACTTTTCAAAATTCAATATTAAAGAAACCTACGCTTGTGAAATTTTGCATAAGTACTTAGTATTTACTGCCCTAACACCATGCAACATTTCAGGTCTATCAAGCTTAACATAAACATTTGGTGTACGATGAAAATATTTGCATTACTTTTGGAAAACTCCACGTATTTTTGTTTGTGATAACGCTAATTTTCTTGCATTTAATCGAACCAGTGGCTGTTGTACATGCAGAGAAAAACTGGAAAACATATTACAAATTTTTAGTGTGACACCAAAACGTCAGAAAGACTGTGTATTTGCTAATGGTACAAACAATAACAAAAACATAATAACTTGCCAAAAAGAACATAGACAAATAAAAACAAATTTTTGAATGCAACAATACAAATTCAATTTTTTAAAACAAATGCAATTATTCAAGCAAAAAAATTAAATCTGACTATCAGTCTAGTATAGTGTACCAGAACTAGTATCTACAATTTGATATGCGCAATTTAAAACATGCTGAAATTAAATTGTGCTGCCGGTACATATACACTTGAAGGTTATCCATGCGTGTTATATTTCTTCCACAAATATTGCGCTTGAAAAGTTAAACAATATGCTTCTGTGTATGCCAATTTAGTTCTTGTGTGCTTAGGAAGCTCTCATTGCAGGTAGAACACTTGCGGTGAGTTGTCGAAGAATAGATGCAGTGGTAGAATTATTAAAGGTAGTTGAAGCTTTCTCGTTGTTGAATTTATCCTACAAAATTGAAAAACTATTTACAATCAAAATGCGCATAATATTATAAAATGGAATAGCAGGCAGAGGTAGACCCTTTTTCATCAGAAAGGTGCTTTGATAATGCAAATGATTCCCAAAATGTTCAATGGTTTGATATACCAGTTAATAGCATATTTTGTTTGAAAAAATTGGGTATTTGTAATTAGCGATTAATTTGCTGGTTTTATTTACTTGCACATCTGAATACGCTAGTGATTCCAATCGAATGGAAATACATCCCTGTATTTGAAAGCATAAAAGCTGATTTTGGCCAAACATAACTTAAAACACATTGACATTTACATATAAATCCTGTTTAGCATCTAAATATTTTCACGCTCAGCTATTTTCGCAATTTGCAGTTACGTAGCTGTTAGGCAGCTCTTGAATTTAATACAATTCACGTGTTCAAATATTAATTCTGTTTACCAGAAAAGGGTTACATTCCAAACGTTCAATATTTAAGCTGTTGTTTTACGATTGTGGAACAACAATTGATGCTAGGTAATTACTACGACTTTCTTCTCAGAAAAAACGCAACCTTCAGATTCTCGCAAGCCCACATATTCACACTCCTTTTTCCGCTTGTTGTAAATGTATCACACAGACGTAGCTCGTTTTAGACCATACGCACAGGTAAGCCCGAAAGCATCAATATTCTAATACTAAACTGTGGTTAGCAAAATGCATAAAAATATTTGTTGAATGCATGCAGAAATAACAAAGTGCAAGCAACTTCATAGCATTCAATAAGGGAAAAAGTTGAAACCTTAGGATTTATATTCTGGAACGTCGATATATGAAGCTAAGTAAATTTTAGTTCGAATATAACCGCAAGCGGTTATTTTGAGTAAATATTGCTTTATTGCATGCATCAATCCAAAAACCAAATTTTTGCAATATAAAATTTGAATATGGTTACAAAAACAAATCACGACCCAAACAGCCCTAACAATCAAACATCCATTTTCTAAAATATATAATTGGACTTTTTTAAGCCGAACACCATATCCTCAACTTCAACCTGACAACGGTGCTTAACAATGTAGGGAGCTTTACTGTTGCCGTTTACAAAACGTTCAGTTTCAACCAGTTTACTCAATAGTTTCCACGTCAAAGTTATTTTGATTATTGAAAAGAACTTGATAAAGACTTAAATTGTAGATTTAAGGTGACGAAAGGCTTCAGAAATATCTTTCTAATTCCTACATTAAAACATATATACATTCCTACCCCCACAGCATATTTTGTTTACCTTCAATTTGAAAATGCAGAATAAACGCTTCAACTTGATCTGACGCTGGTACAATATATAATCAATCAAATGCTAAATATCATCATCTTCTTTTCAAATCTTACAGTTTTGGAATGTTTGTGATTAGCTAAATATAAATTAACCGATCTGATTTAAATTGGTACAAACTGTCATTAATTACACGAACAATTCAAAGTTTTCATGACAACATACTGACTAAACATATTAGATTCACATGTTGACACGTATAATTTTCAAAAATTTCTAACTCAATTGAAACCAAAATCTGCAAAATCACATTATGGTTCAGTGGACAAAAATAGGTGTTTATTGTAAAGAAAAGCTTACAGCTTGTGTAACTGCTTCATGTGTCGTCTAAGATTGCCTTTTTGTGTCATTACCTTTTCGCAAATATTACACTTGAAAACCTTTTCTTTATGTTTGCGGGTATGGTTGTATAGTTCTATCCCACTGATAAAGCCCTCATTACATTTAGAGCACTTGTAGGATTTTTCTCCCAAATGCTTTTGCATATGTGACCGTAAGCCGGTTTGGGTTTTGAATGCTTTTTCACACAAATTGCATTTGTGCTGCTGTTCATCAGAGTGCTTATATTGGAGGTGACTTAGTAACGATTTCTTCCATGCAAACTCTTTGTCACACGATGTACAACTAAAAGGTTTCTCGTTTGTGTGGACAAAATAATGAGCTTGAAGCTTTCCCAATCGTCGGAACGACATATCACAGAAAACACACACAAAAAGTTGAGTAGATTTGCCTGCAAACCATCATACGTAACTTACATTAAATTCATGGATTTGTAGAGAATATATTTTTAGTTTTAAAGCTTACCGTGAAATTTCTGGTGTGATGACAGCGCTGATTTGTGGGAAAACGTTTGACTGCACACATTGCAGCTGTACGGTTTTTCGCCTGTGACATCTCATGTGGGAAGTAAGAACTCCTTTCTGTGCAAAGTCTTTGTCACAAATTGAACAATGTTATGGTTTTTCGCCTGTATGTAATCTTGTGTGATTTTGTAAATGTTGCTTGGATCTGAATTTCTTTTCACATTGTTCACATTTGAAGGGTCGTTGGTTTAGATGGACTGCGCTAATGTGTTGGTTTAAATGAGCTTGTGTTTTATACCGCTTGTCACAGATGTCACACATGTGCGGTTTTTCGTTTGTGTGCACTCTCATATGGCACTCAAATTTACTCAAAAATTGTGCTTTAAACTAACAAGTACTGCAATTGTAATCTGGTTTTGATAGTTTGGAATTTTCGTGCATGTTGGTATATTATTTTTAGTGTTAACAGCTTACAACGAAGCACAAATTCAAAACACGTAAGAACCACACTCAATTTGATGCAATTTTAACAATAAATATTTGTTATATTTATTATTCCAAAACGAACAAACCACAAAAGCTTTAAAGTAATAGTATTCGTATATATTGTTCTTGGTTTTGGAATCGGGAATAATAATGTTGACAAGCCTTGCTAATTTCAAGCTTTGCTATAATGCGTATTTTTGCTAGTATACTGAAGAGTCTACGCTAAGCTTTGCTAAACACAAAATGCATAAAATCTGTATATGAGTATTAGCTGCTGTAGTACATGGTATTTACAGGTACATGTTGTATACGAGTATTTTGGTTAAACAACGATCGTACAATGCTGACTTGCTACTACCATATTGTATTTGAAATTGCGGTTAGCGCAGGCATGTACCCTAAAGGGGTTTTAAGCTACTATAGTACGTAAAGTGCTTGAATACATTCTCAGAATACTACTCGCGTGTGAACATTTTAATCCGATTATCATTGAGAGGTTTTCACTAAAAGTATTCAATGCTTGATTTTCTGGGTAAATCCTGAAATGAATGCCTTCTCAATACTGCAATGCTGATTTTAGAGGACATATCATATCTCAAGTAGTCCTAGTAACTGAATGCTTAAATTCCGTTTCTTCTTAGGAGTATTTCTAAAAACTGTTATCGCTTTAAGAACCTCGTCTTAACGACGGTCTTCAACTCCCAATAGGTTTAAACCGTGTACATTATAAAATGTTTGCAAATGCAATACAAACGAAAAATACTCAAAGCATGAGCTTTTTAATCCAATTATCCAACTGGTACTGTAAAGTGAAGGAAGAAAACAGTATAGAAGCAACAACACAAAATTCAAGTACTTGTACGTTCCAGTCATTACCTTAGGCCTGCCTCGTGTACAAAGGTTATGTGCCGACGTGTTTGCGCGTTTAATGAACCAAAATAAGCTCATCAAATTTAAGCCAAAATCCCACGTACACACCCTTTCTTTGCTGTCTTTTGTGAAATTGTAGGATACAATGGTTTGTATTTACTTTAAGTTCCCAAATATGCAATCTTAAATTAGAAAGGATTACTGTATTTGATGTTTGTAATGTTTTTAAGTCGTCAAGCAATCGTTGCAACAAACGCAGTACGAACAGATGAAATCATTTCTATTAAGTCATTAACCCAGAACACCACATGCACTAATTGATCTTTCTTACGATTCCTAGGTTTTCAGTAAACATGTACTGTATATTTACAGTCAAAATACAACAAAGTCGGTTACAACAAATGCAACGTTCCATTTATCGGAAATATGAACTTCACGCTAGTAGAAATCTCAACTTTTTTTTTGGAAAAGTTTACAGATACTGAATGTAGTATGCATGTAATGAGTATTTTTTGTGGTACTAAATGTAATTATGCAAGCGTTTTCTTAATAAAACCAATTTTTGTATTATTATGTCTCGAAAGCTATTTAATCATTTGGTGTTTGACGTACATCCGTTTGTGCGACTGTCTGTCTTTGCAATATCACGTTAATGGTTTCATCGATTGTAACCAAACATAGCACAAAAGTGAATCATATCATGGGCTAGTTTCCCACGGCTTTTCAGGTCAACAGATAAATTCCAATGGTCAAAGGTCACCAATGGTCCAATATTTTTACATAGGACTTGCATCCTGCGGCATAAGGTTTTAGATACGTTTTTCATCCAAAGTACAAATATGATATTGTTTTGTTAACATATAACTTTCATGGCCCTGTAGAGGACCTACGCTTAATTGCTAACTATGCAGAATTAACGGATCTGTAGTGTGTGACATATTATTTAAGGACCATTTTAATTAGGAATAAAACTATTAAACTACGTTTTTCGCTGCTTTGCTACAGGTGGGCATGGTGCCAGCTTTATTATTGAAGTAATTGATTAGAGTTGTCATGTAAAATTAACTACAAAATTATTTATTGATTTAAAGGTCATTTTCCCAGATTGTGCTAGTTTTAAATACCATTGAGCGGATCCTATTCTACTCTATCAGGCATCACATCAGAGATGGCTCGCGGGTTAAAATCTAGGCCGGGTAACCCGTTTTTGCCCGGGGTTTTAACGCCCCCACCCGGCACCTGGCTGGACTGGGTTTTTTGGGCAATAATAAAGCCCCATGTCAAATTTAAACCCATAAATGGCGCCATTTTCTATGGCCCCATATACATGCATGTAAAAAACCCGTTAATGCCCATTATTGCCCGTTAAAACCCAAAATCCCGTTATCACCCATTTAAACCCAAACCGGCAGGTTTAAATGTGGAAACCCGCGGGTTTAGCCATCTCTGCATCACATACAACGAGGTTATATTCCACCAGAGTATTGGTTGCTATTTGCAATGCTCCATACTTAAGTTAATTAGCAAGGTAAGTCTTAGCCGTATTTTGCTGTAAAAGATACCAATTTTCAGTGCTGAGTAAACAAGTTAGGTGTTCTTTCACACGGTTGTCATCAGGAAGTATATCCAAGTACTCAAAGCAAACTAAGACAACTCAACTTTTAATTAGCCAGACTTCAGTAAACTATAAATGAACATTTCGTCCCAATCATGTTATCCAAACCTTACTTTACGACTTTAAAATGGTACCGTTATCAAAACGTTCAGCAAATGCAGCAGCAATTGCTTCTTGCGCAATCGTATGTCCACACTGTAGACACCACAGGCTCTGGATCACCTTAGCTTACCATCAGCATCAATATTTTCGTGTAATTCTTCATCGTAATGGCAGCACCATAGAGCAGTGCAAGTCTAAACTGTCCCATTCATGTATAATCAAACACCTTATGTTTCCAATTGGGTTGAAACCTTAAGGTATTTGTCTGTTCTTAGCAATCATTTGTGTTCAATTTGATAGTTGCAGTCTAAGGTTGAGGAATTGACTTTTTAACGAAGAGAATCATATTTCAGGTACCTAATAATATATTGAACCAATAACATATTGATTACTTAAAACGGATTAAAATTTTCACACGTAAAGAGGGGTTCCCTTTGATACACGCATAGCGCGTGCAGCATATGAACTGCTGACAGCCAATCCTGGCAGTCATGTGATTCAGCCGTCCAGCCGTGTTTTGGTTGTGAATCTCTACATAAAATACCGAGAACGCATTGAAGCCATTTGTGAGTCCTAATGACTTAAAGGCCCTTCAGGTACATGCCAAGCAACATTCTCTTGCTTTTTAGAAGTAACAAATCAACGTTATAGAACCAATTTTATAACCAGCATAGTATACTTGTATACAACGCAGCTGCAAATATTTTGTACCACCGCTCTTTAGTACTATGGTTAAACAAAATTTATGCAGTTTTTGTTTAGCAACGCCGTAAGATTAACATACAATCTTCTGTAAAGTAGCAAAGAGACGCATTTAAAACCAGTCTACAGTAGCATAGACTTGTCTATATTAATGCTTCCAATTTTAAAAACAAAATTAAAAAGGAAAAGCTTTTGGGAAACAAAGTTTTTGTAGTTTGTTTGCTTTTGTTAATTTATTATTTGATAATTTTTATTATATAAGCGCATCTTCTTAATCATCGTTCTTACGGTGTTTTGAATTCCGTGTTCTGCTGGTTGCCAATAAACCCTGTAAAAACGCTTAAGATACCAATATATCTGAAAGTTTTAAAATGTTCAAACCAAACTACAAGTGCAATATCTCTGGGATTAAAGCAAAATGGTTGAGTCATCTTCAGTGCCACATGAGAGTACATACAAACGACAAGCCTTACAAGTGAGATATTTGCAATCAGCCATTCACAGGGAAATCAAGTTTAGACTGCCACATTAGTAGAGTACATCAAAACCAACGACCCTTCACATGTGAACATTGCAAAAAGCAGTTCGGATCGAAGCAAAACTTAAAATATCACACAACTATACACACAGGAGAAAAACCATACCAATGTTCAATTTGTGACAAGCGCTTCTCCGAAAAACGTCTTACTGCACACATATCAAGGCATACTGGCAAAAAACCGCACCAGTGTTCATTTTGTGACAAGCGCTTTACACATAAGGGAAACCTTAATGTGCACATTAGAAGTCATACGGGCGAAAAACCTTACAGCTGTCAGATTTGTAATCAGAAATTTTCCCAAACATCGTCCCTACAACAGCACCGGGAACGTTATCATGGTAAAAAATTACTACTTGTAAATTGTACATATATTTTGAAAGAAAGTAATACATTTTGTCTTGACATTTTGTTTAAGGGTTGGACAGGGAATAGAGCAGAAACCCATAGTTGCGTTTTTTGTGATTGCCGATTTGAAAACTTGACCAAATTACAACGCCACATTTTTATTCACACAAACGAAAAACCTTTCAGCTGTCTCTCGTGCGACAAAAGTTTTGCGCAGAAAAATAGCTTGAAGATTCACATGAGTCATAAGCACTCTGATGACCGAAATCACAAGTGCAGTTTGTGTGCAAAAGAATTCAAAACACAATCTTACCTACGATTGCATCTGCAAAGACATTTGGGTGAAAAACTTCACAAATGCTCTACTTGCAATCAGAGCTTTTTCAGCAATCCGGAGTTGAATTTGCACTCACAGAAACATACAGGAAAACTCTTCAAGTGTAAAAGTTGCGGTAAGCAAATGACACGCATGTATAGTCTAAAACGACACATTAAGCAAAAACATAGTATGTAAAGTTTTATAATTTTCAAAATTATGCATAGTAAATTGTGGATGCAAATTCCAATACCATGAATCGTGCTTTGTTTGTACAATAATTATATCTACTTTAAGAATTTTGTTTGAATTAAACCTTGTTGCTTGTTAAAGGTATTGACATTTTTATAATAATGGTTACGAAATATAATTGTAATCAAACCTCAAGTGTTTCACGCTAGAAAAGTATCTTCGATTATTGCTAATGTGCCATATTGTTGGCGCCGATATTATTGAAGTGTTAAAAATATGCATTATCAACTAATAGGACTTTTATACTGTAACATGCCATTAGATAGAGAGGTATGCGTAGGGAAGAAACTCAAATCCATGTTTATGCTTAAAATTTCTGGTTTCCTTTAAAAAATATGATGTACAATTTGCGAAAGTAACTTTGTGCAAAAGAGTGTCATACTGCACACTTGACTTGTGGTTGCACGAAACAAACGTTGGTATTACTATAACAAATTTTATGCAAAATGTGTATAAATGCGGTTAAACTCATACTGGCAAAAAACCTTACAGATGTCCGATTTGTAGTCAAATATTTTCCCAATCATCAGCCCTATTTAGGCACCAAAAATGTTTCCTTGGTAAGAAATTTCTTCATTGTTTATTTTGTAAACAGACATTTTCAAACAAAGTAATGAATTTTTTACTGAAATTTGTGTTCAACGTTATACAGACAAGGAAGCTAAATCCTTTGGTTGCATTTTTTGTGATTCCCGATCTCAAAATTTGACCTATCTACAAAGCCACATTTTTATTCACACAAAAGAAAAGCCCTTTTGCTGCCTCTCGTGCGATACAAGTTTTGCTGCCAGGCGTGATTTAAAACGCCACGTCAATGATAAGCACTCGGATGACCGACATAATAAATGCAGTTGGTGTGAAAAGGCATTTAAAAGCAAAACTTGTTTATATAGACATCTACAACGGCATTCGGGTGAAAAATATTACAAGTGTTTCAAATGCAATGAAAGCTTTTTCACCACACAAGAGCTAAACAGGCATACGCAGAAGCATCAAGGAAATGTTCGCAAGTGTAGTCTACGTGGAAAAAATTGACACGCAAATATAATCTTAACTTATACATAAAGCGACTCATCGGTTTGTAAAATTTCAAATATCAGGAAAAAATAAATTTACTCAAGTTCTAGTAACTTTAATTGGCTTCATAAATCCATCCAAACTGGTCGGACACACACAAAAACATACGGGGGACACCTTTATGTAGTGCTAGATTTGCGGAAGAAAACAGGTACACAAGGACAGTTTTAAAAACGCATTACACAAAAAGTAAACCTTTGAAAGAATATTGTCTGTAGTGTTTTGCAATTTATGATATATTGCAAACTCCTAAAGTTGCAAAGAAAATACGTTTTTATTGTGTTTAAGAAAATCAATTTAAATATTTTCAAAGCCATGCATGTAAGCATAAAAGTAAAATAGAATAAAGGTACTGCAACGAGTGTAAATAAGACGTTTATTCAAAGAAATTCCAGACAAAAGAAACAATGAAGTGTTGCACGAATAATTTGCATTGTAGTTAGCATCATGCTTCAAATTTTTGGACGAATATATGTTGAAATCTATTGAAACAAAGTATGCACAAGTTCGTGTTGTTTTAGTAAAAGGAACTAATTTATAAGGTATTCAAGTAAATGCCTGTCAAGTTCCTAACTTTATTTGGTATAAGCATGACGTTTTAGGTGTTCGTTTGAGTTTTTTTGTGTAGTAATCATAAATGTTGTTAATAGGCCTGTGTTTAAATAAAAATCTGCCTTGTATTGCACGCAATATTGTAATATTTCCAGAATGACGTATTTATGCAGCAGTTTATACATAACATAACAAATAAAAATGTAATCAAATTTCAATTTTTTTTGAATCAAATGTTTCACATCGAGAAAAGTCTAGATCATTGTTATTTTCCGTGGTATATATATATCAGCCCCAGGTTTGATAGTGTAAAAATTTTCTCATTATATTTCGGGAAAACTATTTCTGTAATACGTTTGTCTGCCGGATGGAGATGGTGCATAATTTGAGATGAATGTCTGACGTTAACGTTTTTTGTTTTGTATTCATTTTGTTTATTGATTTAGATATATGTTGAACAAAATAAACTTTTAAACGTATTTGAGTGGCTACTATTTTTAATCATAACCACAAAGTTTTCATGTTAACTGGCAGTATTACCGCGCACCTCGTGCATACATGCCCGTTCTGAATCGTTTGGGTAAATGACGAAAATGTACTGAGGGCTTTAAGCTGTTATTCACAGACCGTGTGCACATTATGAATTACTGAATGGCATGGAACGGTATAGCAGGTTAGCTGTTTACGTTGCGTCCTGCAGTATACACAACCATGTTATTTCTCAATTCAAAATGGCAGCCAAGCTGTGGATAGCAGCAAACTTCCTCAGTAGCGGAGTGCATCTAACACATGGTATGCTAAACTGACGGCAAGTTCTGGCAATTCAAATGAGCTCCGGATAGCTGCAAGAAAGATTGAAAACGCTGAATTAAAAATAGCTTGTACTTTCTCGTCCCTAGAAAACCTACATTTTAAACCTTGTTTTTTCTTGCTTTATCCAACCCAAAAAAAAGAATATTCATTTATCCTAAAATGATTTTCCAGTGATGAAGTAATATTTTAATTTATGTGCGAACAATTTTTCCAAAAAGTCAGCATACTTCTATGGATATGCAGTCGGTTGTCTTCCAGACTCGCAACTTAAAGCAACTACAGTGGATACAAGAGAGTCTGTTTGTGACTCTGGCTGGGCGTATTTAGCTTTCTGCTGAATGATGAATTGTTCAATGGAGAATAGCCATATATTTCAGACGACCCTTTACTCGTAGAGTGAAAAAATAGAAATGCAGTTTCAAACCCGGTGCTTTGGCTGACCTTTCTGCACTAAGAAGGTATTGCACTGGAAAGTTGTAGAACAAAAATAATTCTAACGGAGTTGAGACCTTTCACTCTAATGGCCTGCTTCACATTTCAAAGTAAACATCGCACATCTGTCTTTGAATTAACATACAAGCATAAAGAACTTCGAACAATATTATATTATATTAATTTGCGGAAGCTTCGAATAAAAGCGCGCAATGTACGCAGCTAGCAGGACTTGCCTTCTTCTTTCGTTAATAAATGAGCCAAAAGCTTAAATGCTATTACCAAACGAGTTTAAGAGTTTAACTAAATAGTTCTGAGTTTTTTACAACGCTGACTTCTACATTTGCAACGGATATTACAGGAAATCAACTCTTTCTGGTTAAGACTACTTAAGTGGTTTATTCTTTCCTGAACCGTATTCAAATCGGTATTCCAATATTCCAAATAACGCAGCATTATATATTAAAAAATAAATGTCTCAGTTTTAGGAGAATTAAAATTAACAAAAGAGCATTCATACAATTTCTGAGAACGGACATCCAAGTGCTCTAAAATGTTGTGAATTCATATGTCAAGAAAACTCTAAAATATTTTTGGTAGGTGAACGCACATAACATTAATCTGTTTGCGTTTTGCTAATAGTAGTTAAGCTTTATACTGCTCGCTCCTCATCCAACATGTTAAATAAGTACCTGTGCGTATGCTCTGCAACAAGCAATCATATTAGGACACCCTTCTCAGTAAGCGGAATATATCTTTAATTTTTAGTTTTCAAAGCTTTTGCAGGGACTAACAAAAACCAGCATTTTTCTGAAAAACACTTCGTTACCTCCCCAAGCTAAAGCACCAAAGCAATTTGTCTCGGACAATAGAAAGACCCAAAGCGATTTGCTAGCATCAAGGGAAGGGCTCAAAGCGATTCGTTGGCATCAAGAGAAGGGCCGAAAGCAAATTCTACTATTTTTGAATGGGCTCATTGCAAGTTCACGGAAAGCTATTTTAAGGGCCCAATGCAAATTTGGGGCATACTGCGACTTTTCCATGATCCCGTTCTCCATTCAATTTGCTTCAATTTGATACCCCATTCATTAGTATATGCCGTGAAGTACTCGGAAACGGATCACATAAACATGTGACTGCAAAATCACTTCGTTTTGTATCGAAAAGCTTTCAAAATTATTTATTTAATTCAGTTTTTGCTGCTAAAAAAACTGTGAGCCCAAAATCTGATTATTGGAGTATTCGAAATGGACCAAAATGTAGGAAACCAGTTCTCGGAGGAGGAGTTAATTGCAGCTTGTAATGCAGCCAACATTGATGTTGCATCTCAGATTACAGGTAAATATTATTTATAGTAAACAGATATTTTATCTTCTAATAATTTTATTATCGCAAATTTGTTAACATTAATTTGGTGAATTAAGTTTCCATACAGAAGCAGGCCAGTAGAATTTCCGAACCCCCGCACGCTGAAGATGTAGTCACCGTTAGCCATGCTGGGTCAGATTCTCCCATCGACTTGACAAACAGAGGAAGTAAAACCAAACCAAGGATTCTTGGTTTGGTCGCCGAGCAGTAAACATGCTGCTGGATAGAGCTGTAAACATTCTAGCAGCTAAATTCCCGTAATAAGAGACGGAATACGCACCATTCCAATAAATACGCCCCATCTCAAAAAGAAATACACCCTATTTTAATATGGTGTATGGCTGAATAACCATATCGTATACAAAGTGCAAAGCAGACTAACTGATCGGAAACTAAGATATCTAACAACCGGAGGAATGTACAATTGTGCTAATGTTTCCAAGTACGCTAACAATTCCGGAAAATAAATCAAAAACTGAGAGCACACATCCCTCTCAAAATTTACCACATACCCCAAGTGGAAGTAAACGTAGTCGGGAAACTGGAAATACTCCCTCCCCTCCTAAAATAGACAAAAAACACAAATCTTTTCCTAGTGACAATAACCGAGCAAACAGCGACACAGAAACTGAAGATAATTTTACAAGCTGTGATAGTGATTCTTCGGTGTCCAGTGAGAACAATATCACGGTCAACAAGCTAAAAGTTCCGAGATGACCTTGACAACTGACGATCTTGAGAATTTAAAAGCTCTGATAGGAAAGCTGCTGGACGACAAGCTGGATGCGAAGTTGAACACATTTGCCAACCGTCTTGAGGACACAGATGACAAAATCGAAAATTTGAAAAGATCAAAAAACATTTTAGTGTTTGGATTACTTGAACCACAAACGGAAGCTATCTGCGACCAAATAAAAGCGGTTGAAAGCGTTTTCACTAAAATGGGACTAAGTGGAGTGCTGATTGACGATGTTATGCGACTCGGGAAGAAGGGTCAAAGACCAAGGCCAATGCTAGTAAAACTTTGCCGGCAATTTGAAAAGCGACAAATCTTGATAGGGAGAAAGAAATTAAAAGGAGAGAATATTTTCATCAACGAGGACCTAAGTCCAAAGCAGCAGAAAGTCGAAAAGGAACTTCTTAAATACTTCAAGGAGAAAAAGAAAACCGATCAAACCCTCACCAAATCTATAAGAAGAGGAGTCATGACCATCTGGAAAGAGGGGAAAATCCTGGGAAAATTTGCATTGAAGGAGGGGACTACAAACGTCGTGGAGCTGGAGGCATGAAGGGGACGGCCCATGGAGAAGCAAGGACAAACTACTTCAAATAAAATTTCTATCTTATTTTGGAATATTGAAGGGCTAGCTAAATTCAGTACGTTCGACAATCAAGACCTAGAATTTATTGTAAGCAACCATATCGTATGTTTGAATGAGACATGGCACACTAAAGAAACTGTGTTAGCACTGTTTAGTAGATATAATAAAGTAGAGCATTTTGCAACAAGAGAGCACGTCAAAGGTAGAGCAAAAGGTGGTATCATACTATACTTTAGGAACGACATATTTCCAAAGTTCAAAATTCTAACTAGTCACAAAAATTTTATTTTTATATGGGTCAGGTCAAACTCACTTCAAAGCTTTGTACTTGGATGTTCTTATATACAACCAGGCAATGATAATGATAACATCTTAGCAGAATTACACGAAGCATTGGAAACCATTATTTCCAAATACCCAAATGAAAAAGTAATAGTTTGTGGAGATTTTAATGCAAGAATTTCAAACATAACCGACTTAACTAGTCAAACGATAACTTACCTAGGCAATGTAGAACGTACTAGAATATCTAAGGACACTACAATAAATCATAGAGGAAACATACTAATAGACATAATAAATATGCATAATATGGTCATTTTGAATGGTAGATCTAAAAGCGACGACGAAGGCCACTACACATTTGCTAACAAGCTTGGTAAAAGTGTAATTGATTTAGCAATGGTTAATAATCTTGCTCTTGAAAACGTCACAGATTTTCAGGTATGCAATTTAGTTTCAGGCGGCCATTTTCCATGTAAAATCTTATTGAACTTCAATTTTCACGAACGCATACTAATAACAAATAATAAATTAAAATGGAGAGCACAAAATACTGAGTATTACCAAAACAAAATGCAGGAGCTGTGTGAGTCAGGTCTACAAATGAACTATGATGAATTCGTAAATGCAATAAAACTGGCAGCAAAACATGCTGACATGACAAGAAAGCCGAATCAACATAACACAAAATGTAAAGCTTGGTTCGATGCAGAATGTAGTAAAGAAAGGAAACAGTTGACCTCGACATTGAAAAGAGCAAAAAAGGCAAACTGGAGTGCTCATGTGTGCAATGAGTACACATCTTGTAAACGCAAATATAATATACTTATAAAAAACAAAAAAGAGAAATATTTTAATGTGTTGTACCAACAAATTAACAACTGCCGAAATAGTAACGATTTTTGGAAAGCTGTCAACATTTTTCGATCTACTCCAAAAAAGCCAGTGCTTGTGAATAACGATGACTGGCTAGAGTTCTACAGTAAGATGCTTCCAAAACGGAGCTACGATACATGTAGCTATAATGGTAACTTTGTAGAAGAATTAGAAAGAGAAATTAGTATGACAGAAATAGAAGAAGTTATTATCAAGCTACGAAAAAATAAAGCAGCAGGCCTCGATGGTATTAGCAACGAGTTTTTAAAGTCTTTACCACATAATGCTAAAGTACAGTTACACTCAATTTTCAATAAAATTTTAGTTTCTGAGGAAATCCCACTCGACTGGGGAGACTCTGAAACAGCAATGATTTTCAAAAAAGGTGATCCTGCCAATCCCCTGAATTACCGACCAATTGCTTTACTTAGTACATTGTTAAAAGTATTTACAAAAATAATTCAGCAACGGTTACAGAATTGGGCAGAGGTGAACGGAATTTTACCAGAATGTCAGGCAGGATTTAGATCGCAAAGGGGGTGTGAAGAACAAATTTTCATTCTTGAGTCGGCAATACAATTAAATATTCAGAAAAAGGGAGGTAAACTCTACGCTCTTTTCATAGACTTTGAACGAGCATTCCCAAGTGTAGGACACGCTAAACTCTGGAAAAAGTTGTATAAAACAGGCGTATCTGGTAAGATAATTCGTATCTTGAGAAGTATTTATGAAATCTCTAATACAGTAATCAGAACAGAGCATGGATTATCGGACAAAATTGATATGACCGACGGTCTTTTACAAGGAGAATGTACCAGTACTATTTTATTTAGTTTATATATTGCTGATATTGAGAAAGTACTAAAGGCCTCTAGTATAGCTGGTGTCAAGATAAACCATAAGTTTGAGCTTCATTTATTAGCATTTGCTGACGACATGTGTACAATGGCTTCGACTCCGGGCCACCTTCAAAGGAAAATTAATGTTTTAGCTGAGTACTTTGACCAGCTAGGCTTGAAAGTAAATCTGGCTAAGACGAAAATTATGGTTTTTAGAAAAGGAGGAAGAATTGGTAATCTATGCTTCAAATACAAAGGTGAACCTATAGAAATGGTCAATGAGTATACTTACTTAGGAATCCAGTTTTCCAGTAGTGGTCTCTTTTCTAAAGCAGCAGGAATTATGAAACAAAAAAGCCTAGCAGCACTGGGAAGACTTTGGCAGGTAATTGAGGCTGGAAAATCAAACTCATTCAATACAAATTGCCACCTTTTTGACTCACTAGTGTCCACTATACCTATGTACGGCAGCCACATATGGAGTTTAAGATATCTCGACATGATTGAACAAATCCAAAATATATTTTTAAGAAGAACACTAGGTGTTAATAATTTTGTACCAAATTATTTGCTGAGATTAGAAACAGGCAGGCCGCCCCTAAAAGTCAAAGTCATTAAACAGTGCTTATTATTCTGGCTCAAACTCATATGCATGGACAGCGAAAGATATGCAAAGATATGCCTATTCGCTTTGATAGAAAATGTAAAGTATAAAAACGGGAAGTATAACTGGGTTACTCAGCTTAAAACACTGCTTGGCTCGTATGGCCAAGCAAACTTATTGAACAATCTTACTCCTGAAACATTCTGTGTAGAATTACACATTTGTTTACACTCAATATTAGACCAAACTAGACAAAATGACGTGAGCAAAGCTAGAGACTCTAGTAAATATAATTACTATTTGGGAATTTTACCTGAACTGCCACTTCCTGCCAAATACTTAAGCTTCGATCTTACTAGAGAAAAAATAACTGTGTTGGCACGTGCCAGAGCGAGCTCTTGTTACTTTCATTACAATAATTATAAACATGTACTAGACAGAGAAGATATGTGTGGAATTTGTTATGAAGAAGTAGAAGATGTTGAGCATATGTTACTAAAATGTGCAAACAACAAAGGTTTTTCTCGTGCTTTCATACATGAAAACAAAATTACTCCAAATGCAGAAGGTAATTTTTGGCCAAATATATTACGTTGCGACACACAACAGCTAGCCATTTCCACTTTTCATTTAATTGCAGACTGTTTAAAGTCCAGACAATTTATACTCGAAAATTGAAACATTAATATATTGATTAGTAACTTACAATAGATTACATAGTGTGCCATGTCTCATAGACTCACAATATTAGTGTTTAATCAAACTTCTCGCTGTTAAATATTACAGGTAGCCTAAAACTCATGTGTAAATGTACTTTCAGTTGTCCTTACATAAAATATTGTACTTACACCAAATATTTATATCACTTTAATAATGCATCTCTCTACAGAACTTACAACTTCATTGATATGTGTGTATTTATTTATTTATTATTTATAGTAATATAATGCATTTATAATATATTTATAATAATTCAAACCAAGAATCATACTACACTTGTATAATGAATGTTAAGATTGCTCCATGGGCCGTGGCCCGAAGGGCAAATGAATAAATAAACTATCTATCTATCTATCTAACTTAAAGCAACTACAGTGGATACAAGAGAGTCTGTTTGTGACTCTGGCTGGGCGTATTTAGCTTTCTGCTGAATGATGAATTGTTCAATGGAGAATAGCCATATATTTCAGACGACCCTTTACTCGTAGAGTGAAAAAATAGAAATGCAGTTTCAAACCCGGTGCTTTGGCTGACCTTTCTGCACTAAGAAGGTATTGCACTGGAAAGTTGTAGAACAAAAATAATTCTAACGGAGTTGAGACCTTTCACTCTAATGGCCTGCTTCACATTTCAAAGTAAACATCGCACATCTGTCTTTGAATTAACATACAAGCATAAAGAACTTCGAACAATATTATATTATATTAATTTGCGGAAGCTTCGAATAAAAGCGCGCAATGTACGCAGCTAGCAGGACTTGCCTTCTTCTTTCGTTAATAAATGAGCCAAAAGCTTAAATGCTATTACCAAACGAGTTTAAGAGTTTAACTAAATAGTTCTGAGTTTTTACAACGCTGACTTCTACATTTGCAACGGATATTACAGGAAATCAACTCTTTCTGGTTAAGACTACTTAAGTGGTTTATTCTTTCCTGAACCGTATTCAAATCGGTATTCCAATATTCCAAATAACGCAGCATTATATATTAAAAAATAAATGTCTCAGTTTTAGGAGAATTAAAATTAACAAAAGAGCATTCATACAATTTCTGAGAACGGACATCCAAGTGCTCTAAAATGTTGTGAATTCATATGTCAAGAAAACTCTAAAATATTTTTGGTAGGTGAACGCACATAACATTAATCTGTTTGCGTTTTGCTAATAGTAGTTAAGCTTTATACTGCTCGCTCCTCATCCAACATGTTAAATAAGTACCTGTGCGTATGCTCTGCAACAAGCAATCATATTAGGACACCCTTCTCAGTAAGCGGAATATATCTTTAATTTTTAGTTTTCAAAGCTTTTGCAGGGACTAACAAAAACCAGCATTTTTCTGAAAAACACTTCGTTACCTCCCCAAGCTAAAGCACCAAAGCAATTTGTCTCGGACAATAGAAAGACCCAAAGCGATTTGCTAGCATCAAGGGAAGGGCTCAAAGCGATTCGTTGGCATCAAGAGAAGGGCCGAAAGCAAATTCTACTATTTTTGAATGGGCTCATTGCAAGTTCACGGAAAGCTATTTTAAGGGCCCAATGCAAATTTGGGGCATACTGCGACTTTTCCATGATCCCGTTCTCCATTCAATTTGCTTCAATTTGATACCCCATTCATTAGTATATGCCGTGAAGTACTCGGAAACGGATCACATAAACATGTGACTGCAAAATCACTTCGTTTTGTATCGAAAAGCTTTCAAAATTATTTATTTAATTCAGTTTTTGCTGCTAAAAAAACTGTGAGCCCAAAATCTGATTATTGGAGTATTCGAAATGGACCAAAATGTAGGAAACCAGTTCTCGGAGGAGGAGTTAATTGCAGCTTGTAATGCAGCCAACATTGATGTTGCATCTCAGATTACAGGTAAATATTATTTATAGTAAACAGATATTTTATCTTCTAATAATTTTATTATCGCAAATTTGTTAACATTAATTTGGTGAATTAAGTTTCCATACAGAAGCAGGCCAGTAGAATTTCCGAACCCCCGCACGCTGAAGATGTAGTCACCGTTAGCCATGCTGGGTCAGATTCTCCCATCGACTTGACAAACAGAGGAAGTAAACGTTCAAGATTTTTGAATAAATCCAATTGGAAATCTGAGAAAGAGAAAGTGAAACGTATGAAGGGCGAGTCTTATCTTACTTACGAGTCTAATTCCCAGTCGCGGAGGACATTGACGAAACCAAAATCGGGAAGGACTATGGGATCCAAATGTACTTCAAAGAACTGTACACGCACAAGCCGCCGGTCATGCAGTGAGTTCTCCGACAATGCAAGACGTGATCTTTTCGAAACTTTTTGGCAAACAATGGACTGGAATGCTAAAAAGTCCTACGTTAAGAGCCTGGTGGATCAGATTGATCCGAAGTTTGCAAGGACCCCAGGAAGTTCTAAGAAAACAACCACCAATGTGTTCTACTTAAAATTAAATGGACTGAAAAGACAAGTTTGTCGAAACATGTTTGTCGGCACGTTAGGAATAACCCTGAAAGAACTACGCGGATGGATCAAATCTCCTGGAACTCAATACCGCACCGTAAAACCTTGTTCCACACCCAGACTAAGCCAAAGTAAAATGTACGCAATGGAATATCTTGACAGCCTCCCTAAGTTGCCCAGCCATTACTGTAGAGCCCGTACTGATAAACTTTACTTGGAACCTGTATTCAAAAACAAAATTCAATTGTACAAAGCGTATAAAGAAAAGTGTGAGGAATTGCAACAAGCTCCACTTTGCCACACTGTTTTCATGGAACTTGTGTCAGAAAAGAAGATTTCGTTGTTTAAACCTAAAAAAGACAAATGTGATATTTGTTGCGGTTATGAGGTCAAAACTGTTTCCGAAGGAGATTGGAAAGCTCATCAGTTAAAGAAAGAAGCCGCAAGATCAGAGAAGGTGAATGATAAACAAGATGCTAACGCCGATAAATGCCACGTGATTTGTGTTGATGTGCAAGCCGTTTTGTTGGCTCCCATGATGAATGCCAGTGCTTTGTACTACAAAACCAAGTTAATGGTTCATAATTACTCAATTTATGATTTGAAATCCCATGATGCAAAATGTTTCCTTTGGAACGAGTCGGACGGTGACTTAGTAGCATCTACGTTTGCAACTTGTCTACTCAATTACATGGAGGAAATGTTTCAGGATCAATTGCCAATAATAGTATACAGCGATGGATGCACCAATCAAAATAGAAATGCTGTTTTGTCTAACGCACTGCTTTATTTTGCTATGAAATCGGGAAAAACTGTGTACCAAAAATACCTGGAGAAAGGCCACACGCAGAACGAGGTTGATTCCGTACATGCGACCATTGAACGAAAACTTAAAGGAATGACCATTTATTTGCCCAGTGATTATGCCGGCGTATGCCAATCCGCCCGAGTAAATCCTAAGCCATATGGAGTTAAAACGATGAAACATTCAGATTTTATTAATTACTCGACTGCTCAGAATCTCAAGTATCCCAGTATCCGTCCTGGAAACAAACCGGGTGACCCAACCGTTACTGATATCCGTCAACTACGCTACAACCCCACAGGAACTATAGACTATAAACTGGAGCACAATGGTGACTGGACTGCATTGCCCAGGAATCCAAAAAAGATTTCAACCAGAAACTTCCCAAAGCTGTACAAAACATCTATACCCATTGCCAAACGTAAATACCAAGATTTGCTGGACCTGTTATCCGTGATTCCAGCTGAACATCACGATTTTTACAAAAACCTTCCACATCTATCGTAATGAAATGCAAATGTTAATGAATATTCATTATAGTAATGTCATAATGGTCAGATAAAGTTAAATAAATTTCTAAAAAACTTCTAAAAATGTTTCTGCGTTTTTCTCAAAACTTCCTTTTTTGCATTGGGCCCTTAAAATAGCATTCCGTGAACTTGCAATGAGCCCATTCAAAAATAGTAGAATTCGCTTTCGGCCCTTCTCTTGATGCCAACGAATCGCTTTGAGCCCTTCCCTTGATGCTAGCAAATCGCTTTGGGTCTTTCTATTGTCCGAGACAAATTGCTTTGGTGCTTTAGCTTGGGGAGGTAACGACTTGCAAAATATATATTCCCTATGGGCATTTGTAATGAACGTTCAGTACAAAACTCTTTTTTGGATTAAGGGGACCAAAACTTGAACAAATAAGTAGGATTATGTACGTGTACTATAAATACCTTTAGAGTGTGTGCGTTTGGGTATCAATGGTGTGAAATTTCTATATAATGAAACAAGGGTTATCCCCAGGTCAATATATTATGATGAAAGATGAATGAAAGGAATACACGTTTATTGATGCTGCATGAAAGAGATTTTATTGAGACGTTGTATTTGTGGCCGCAACTCCAACACTGAACAGGTTTGCATTCAAGCCTGTTGATAAGGTAGTGTGTGTGTGTGGTGTGCATGTGTGTATTGTGTGTGTGGGATGACGATGACGATGACGATGAAGATGAAGCTTAGGTTACATGCCCATCTATTGAAGACTTGTCGTAAGACAAGTAAATTAAACGCTGAATCGGCGGTTATGGAGGGATGTTGATAAGGGCAACCTGATCCTTTGGTGATGCTGGAAGCCGTGATGATAATGGGTGAAGATGAGTTGGAAGGAAAATAGGAATTAGGAGAAGCTCAAATTAAGTAGAATTCGTTCAGTTAAATTTTTGCGGTGAAAGGGATCATACCGAATTGTGGCACATAAAACTTTTTGTTGGGTTGAATTATAACGTTCCATTACCAGCCATTGTTGTTAAGGTCGTTACTGTTGTGGTCATCATTGTCAAGGATGTGGTAAGTAATTACACATGTTAAAGAACCACTTGACTTGCGAGTAGCAATGAGAGGACATATTGTTGATAACATTTTATGTTTTTGTATTGTAGGACCGGCGTGTTGTTCTTTGTTGTCGAGATGGTGGGATTGTGGATAAGCCATGATAAGGAGTTGGTGTTATGGAAACCGACTACTGCGGAAGGAATCTTCTGCATGAAATGTTTTTTTAGGGGCGAAGTGGTACTTATATACCCCAAAGGGACTGCATCCAACATAAGTATGGTGTGTGATATTCCAAGATATCTGATGAGAAAATACGAAGATTATCCAATTTACGCCTATGTTCAGAGACCGTTGGAATGCGCTGGACCAATCGAGTTGAAAGTATGGAAAGGGCAGGACATCAGGTTCATGGACATGTGAGTTGAACAATTTTATAATTTACAAGACAATTTAGATTGTTGTTGAGGTCAAGCCAATAATTGCATAATGATAACAAGGCAATGTTGTTATGTTGTAGGGGCAGTTGGTGGGTGAAATACGGTGGGCCGGAAGGAGTGCCAAAGCCAAATCCAAGGGAGTTGGTGCCTTTCAGGTATTTAGAACAGCACGCAGAAGGAAAACGAATCAACGCCGAAATTCGAGCTTGGGAGGAGCGTATGTTTTGGGCCATAAGAGCGGAAGACGGCAAATTGGAACAGGTTTTCAGGAAAATTGAGGACTTGGGATGGGCAGCATATGATTATGTTACCGGGGACAAGGAAGGGAAGTTTGCAAAAGGTTTGGTTGGAACGATGAAAAACTTGACTCAAGGGGCTATCATGGAGTTAATGGAGACCACATCCGTGATGGTCCACAAGGTGGAGGTCGAGATTAAACAAGTTGCTGAAGTGGTTGGCGGTGATATCCATGATGCTATAGTTCATATTGGATAGTTGCTATGATGATGATGATATGTCCATAAATGTGGTTGATGTATTTGTGTGTGTATAACATGTGAATTATATTGATTGCACAATAAAGTAGTTGGACGGCGTGGTTAAAATAAAATCAAATGAGAGTTGAGAATGAAAGAATTATTGAGTAGGTCTTACGATTAGATAAGTTGATAACAGAAAATTTATGACCATGTGATGACGTCAATCGAACATAATGTATGTTTGCATCTACCCTTACAAGAAAACTTGAAATGGAAATTTTTACATAATGCTTAACTTGACATAGAATCTGACCATGCAATAATTTATTGTCGATGGACCTTTATACTTTCCGTTTCCAAGAGGAGATGTGACAAGACCGCAGATTGGCAATCATAGCGTAGTTAGTAACGCGCGCGATATCACCATGATAATTAGTATGCATAATTAGGGGTTACGATTTCGAATCCTGTAGAATCCTGTAATTGTTGAAATAACGAATCAAACTATTTTTGCTCGTATGATAACGAGTTGAGTCATAATATTTCATGGTTATATAACTATTTTTACAGAGATTAAAGACTACAAAAGCGTTGTTTTGGCCATAAGTGTATCCCAGTTGATATTCTCCATCCTGCTAGTGATAGGCCTTGCAATCATTGCCTACTATTTGTTCACCTTCTTCAGAAAACGTCGTTCTGCGTCCAAAACCGCTCCACCAACCACAACACCTTCCCCACAACCGATTGATAGTCAACCCACCATGAGCTTAGTGACAAAACTTCAGAAATTAATGTATCATGTACAATAATGCCCCAGAGATTTACGGATTTAAAAATATATTATTATGCTTTTTTTACCATAATATATTGCAGTTTTCTGCATTCCATAAAAATATTGGAGAAATATTCTCGGGTCATGAAATTTTTGTGTCATGCAATGGGAAAGGTCATTCAAATGCTTAAACAAAATGCTACAATTAGTTTTTTTTGCATTTTGTGAGTGCCCGTCGAATGATGAATAATAATTAGACAGGAAATTACACTTTTTCTCCAATATTTTTATGGAATGCAGAAAACTGCAATATATTATGGTAAAAAAGCATAATAATATATTTTTAAATCCGTAAATCTCTGGGGCATTATTATACATGATACATTAATTTCTGAAGTTTTGTCACTAAGCTCATGGTGGGTTGACTATCAATCGGTTGTGGGGAAGGTGTTGTGGTTGGTGGAGTGGTTTTGGACGCAGAACGACGTTTTCTGAAGAAGGTGAACAAAGAGTAGGCAATGATTGCAAGGCCTATCACAACCAGGATGGATAATATCAACAGGGATACACTTATGGCCAAAACAACGCTTTTGTAGTCTTTAATCTCTGTAAAAATAGTTATATAGCCATGAAATATTATGACTCAACTCGTTATCATACGAGCAAAAATAGTTTGATTCGTTATTTCAACAATTACAGGATTCTACAGGATTCGAAATCGTAACCCCTAATTATGCATACTAATTATCATGGTGATATCGCGCGCGTTACTAACTACGCTATGATTGCCAATCTGCGGTCTTGTCACATCTCCTCTTGGAAACGGAAAGTATAAAGGTCCATCGACAATAAAAGGAAAGAACAATGCAACGACTGTTATAATATACTAACTGAAATGGTCAGCAATGAGGTGCACGCAAACATACATGATGAGCCAAACAGCGCAGGCACTTAGGCGGGCGCCTCGTGTTCTTTGAGAAGAGCACGAGCAGTATCAACATCGGCAACTGGGTAGAAACCAGATTTAGGGGCAGAGGGCGCATGAAGTGAGGCAGAACGAGGGCGGCCATGACCATTAGACTGGGATTGAGTGTAAGGAGGGCTAGGACAACGTGATGGGACATCAACACAACGGATGGGACTGAGACATTGGATTTCTCTCCGCTTCTTGTGAGAAGTAAACTGGAAGGTCCAACGGGCCTTACAGTAGCAAAACAAAAGGGACAAAAGGACAAGTAGGAGGACTACTAAAACGGAACCAAGGGCAATCAAAAAAATGGTCAAATCATGGCATTTGCTAGTGTGAGTCAAATCAAGGGAATGTGCGACCGGAGCATAAGTGGTGCCGGCAGCGATTAAAGGGAAATTGCCGACTGGGTAAGGTCTGGTGAGACCGTATAAGCGCCAAAAAAGGAAGAGGACGAGGAATGAAATGCCGATATTCCATAATAACATGACATAGTCTGTGACTTGGGAGGAATAATGAAAAAGATGATGGTCAAGGGGACTGGACCAGTGACGTACTAAAGGGGAATCGGAGGAAACACTGGGAATGTCGTCACTAAGGGACGCAATGAGACGGGTGATGTTGAGATTAAAGGGTTGATCGAGCTGGGAAGCAAGGGAATGCGAGCAGAAGGTGACATCCGATGGAAGATCGGAGAAGTGAAGTGGCCATAAGACCGTGTGGGAAACCACTTGGGACTCTGGGAGACAAGGAAACGACGGGAAGTAAGGACGGAGTCGGAAGACAAAAACTCGGAAGGAGTCAGTGAGTGGGTTGCATTGGGACAACGAATGGACGCGTTGGAGGGCAAGTTGACAACGGCGAGAGTGCTGGAAGAGAGACGTTCAACCAACAGATGAGGAAATGGGTAACAACGAAGAGGACAATGGGAACGGAGGTCAGCCAAGGAGGCGACATTGAGAAGATGAGAGGTACATGTATTCGAAAGAAGGGACGACGTCAATGTATCGGAGACGAAGCAGTAGCCAGAACGGAAATTACAATATTGAGATTCTAAGTCGGCGACAAAGACAAAACGTTCGTCATGTTGGACTAAGAGACCTGATTGGTGGTCAACTTGGCAAACATGAGAAGAATTGATTTTGAAAGGGACAGTACGGAAATTATGGACATGGGACATGGAATCTAGTGGGCGTATCGGAAGATCGACGCGGATGGAGACAAAATGGGCACGGTGGTTGATGATACACCGGGCAAAAGGCATTCCATAAAGAATACCAGAATGAGCCGGATTAAAGGCAAGAGTCATCTTGAACTGATGCATGAGTTCAGAATTTAGACCGGATAAGTGTCCACGGAGGGCGGACGGTGTAATGATGGTCGGATATAGGAGATTCTTTTGGCAAGAATTTAGAAGGAACTGATATTGAGTCATCTCTGTGAGACGATTGATCAGATCAACCGTATTAAATAAAAGAGCAGTGACCCTACCAGCGCCGTACATGACTGATTCAGCGAGGACATGATAACGACGTACGTCATCTTGGTGGAGAGTGGAGAATGTGTGCTGAACGTGAGTCATGTATTGTTGAATCGAATGGGATTGATTATGTGCGAAGGTGTTGAGAGTATCAACAACTCGCATGACTTGTGCATGTTCAACTGACATAGATTGGCGGATCGCATCGATGTCGGAGGAGTAGTCGGGACTGGTGGCAAACAATTTGTTGTAAATGCTACCAGCGATGAAGGCACCTCCTGCAATGAGAAGGGCTTGTCTTCGGACGCGTGGAGCACGTGATGTGGAAGAGATGTGAATGGGTTGACGGGTAGACACATTGTAAGTAGGACTACTGAGAATCAAGGGAAGAGTAAATTCTTTTGCGGGAGGAGTATGAAGGTTCATTTCTGCAATGTCTTCGACAATTTCGGTTAAATGGGATTCAAGTTCCTGGATTGCATGTGTTAGTTCGACAAGCAAGGAACATGGTAGATTCATGGGTTGGATTGAATTACAGTGGGACAAAAGGGTAGCATGACCAAAATCGTGTTTATTACTAAAGGTTAGATTGACGCGAAATATGATAGGGTATGTAGAGTCAAATAATATGATTGGGTCTTTGAGGCGTTCAATGAAGACACCAGATGAAGGACGGAATTGGAGACCCAAACTCTCAGAGCAGGACACTAGGAGTACAAGAAGTACTAAGTGCATCTTGCATCTGAAAGCAATATTTACAGTATTTACAAGTTAACCAAACCCAAAGGCTAACGCAAGCGCATATCGCAATTATGAAGCCAACTAAGAAGCCAAGCCGTAAAGTTAAGATGAATATGTGCTCATCGAGCAATGAATGAGTATTGAAGTAGCGGAGTATTTAGTGATGGACGTTTCGGTGGACATTCAGCAAGCTAACAGACGTAAAGTCTAACATTCCAGACCAAGGCAAGCAACTAACCATAAGCCATTCCGCAAGCATAAATACAAACCTTTGATTAACAATCCTTGAAAGCGGTAGAGTTAAATCACAAACGCAATAAGGGAACAAACGTTTCACAAGGAAGTTCGCACGCACTGTCGTACTGTGCCCGTCTGCTGGTGAGACTGATCCCTGTCGAGTCTCGTACTAATTTTTGATAAAGATCTCGTAAACTAGCTAACGAATGAATTAAGTCAGAATTTTCAAAATATGATTTGGTGTCTATATCACTATCAGAACATGCGTCCATCCTAGGAGATTCTCAACGCAGTATAATTTTACAGCAGGATATGGCGTACCGCACCTGTCAACCTTATCGTCACTGACTAAGGCTGTCGCAAAGAACTAAAGACTAATTACAGTTGAACGTATGGCCAACCACATGGCTGAGTACGTGATAATAGACGGTTAAAACGTAGAACTCCAGAGTGATGTATTTTGGTCAATCACTGAACGAAGACAACTGAAGCCATAGGGGCAGACCGATTCGTAACCTATGGTATTGCACAGGCGTCATGTAGACAACCAAACTTACAGTTGGAGTGATTGGAGTGCGCCGGTGATGCAATTGGTATGATGAAGTTTCGAGAAGGCATTGTAAAGCGGATGTTCAGGAGGCAAGGTCTTAAGAGCACGAGGAATAGTATAGTAAAAGGGTGAAGCAGTGTCAAGTAAAGCAGCAGTCCGGTAGTCAGGAGTCAGAAGAGTGTCACGTCGCCATGGAAGGTACTCAATCCAGTACCATTCACAAAAGAGGCACATTTTAAATTGGTGTTTTTGACCATAATGGCAAGTGTCGAATGAAGGTACTAATTTGGTTAATGTGAGTTCCTCAACGTACGGGAACATTAGGACATAATTTAAGTGTTCCAATATAGCAGCCGGTTGATGTGAACATTGGTTTTGTTTGACGAGGAGTTGAAAGGCCAAGAATAACTCATCGTTGTGACACCGTTGAAGGTGGAATCCTAATTGTTTCATAAATTTGGATGGGCCCCAGCGTTTTGTCTGGTGACTGCCATAGGTGTAGATGTAGTTATAGAGTATGTTCATATCTCTAGTTGTAAGAATCAGAGTGAAGCGAGGAATCGGAGGTAATTTCTTTTTGTCCATAGTGTCAAGAAAAATGCGGTTAAGCTTAGCGGCAGTGCAAGGTCGATTGTTTTTGTCTTGTAATGGGTCTTTAGGAGTACAGTTGTGAGTGTCCATGTGGTCGCGGAATTGAGCGACTGGGTGGAAGCCAAAGGAGTGAATCAATTCCCGAAAGGGATGGAGTGCTAAGGTCTCAAAACACTCAGGGTGATCCAACATAAATTCCTTGTAGGAATATCCGTGTGAGGTGACGGTTCGCCGTTAACCATGTAACCTTTGTAGAGAACGTGGTAAAGTTTATCTTCATATAGATGTGGAGTATCGTCTGGTTTGTAGACGCGATCAGGTTCCGGAGAGATGAAGTGTTCCGGTTGTTGATTAGGATCAATGGGACCAGTGTAGGGTTGTGGACGCTGGTTCATAGGCTTGGTGTTAGCCGATGATTGTGGATTCCAATGGGGAGTTCTATGGATCCTGGAAGTCGGACGAAAAGAAGATGAGGTCGAGGATGGTGGAAGCTCGTCAGAAGGCTTAGTCACAAGTCTAGGGATTGGATGAACTTGGGTTCCCCAGATAAAACCATCGTGTTGCACGTTTGGAGGAGTGCTAGGACGGTAAGCCGTAATGGTTTTACCATTTAGCGTAGTTGTTAAATCCGTCCAATGTGGTTCAAAGGACAATTCGGCTGGTGTTGGTAGCTGTACTCGTTGGACAGGAGTACGAGGATTGTCATAAGGCACGATGTCAAGGCGTATATAGTCATTTAAGTCGTCATAAGAGTAATAGCGCAATAGTTCGGGATGATAAGGGTGCATTTGCATGGTTTCAGGGTCACGAAATACTTGAAATTTGGGTATGGAAGCATAGCGTCGTATTCCCAAGTGAGTTACTGCACAATCATCCAGATCATAAGAAATGGGCATTTGTTCAGGATTATGCATGGTGATGCGACGTACGCGGTCAGACATAATAAGCAATTAATCGAGTATGCAACAATCTGTATGTGGGGTATCTGAATACACGATATAAGATTTGGTATTGTTGCAGAGTATTCACTGTGTAACAAGTACACGCGCAGACAAGTAAGAAATGCAAAGGAGATAAAAAATGGGAAAAACTTGTTTGGTGTTGCTTTGCAAGAATTTTCAAGGTGACGTACTGGGCAAAATTAGGTACTGAATTTGGGCAGAAACTTGGGGCAAAATCTAGGTGTCGGGGCTGAAAGGGGCTAATGTATGCACTATACACCAGTACAGAACTTTGCACTTATCACAGTTTTAGTCAATATGTCACAGGTCACTTGTTGATAAGCGTTATTTGTCAACTAAATTGCAATGGCAAAAGAAAAGCGAAAGCAAAATGCAATAGTTTATGTTGGTAAACTTACAAGGGCGATAAAAGCTTTGTCAATGGAGGAATCTCTCCCTCTGTTGGAGAAGAAGGCAGGCAAACGGTAAGAAGTCCAGGGTCGTCGAGCAGGTCAAGCACTGGCAAAAGGTTCGCCAGATGAAACAAGGGTTATCCCCAGGTCAATATATTATGATGAAAGATGAATGGAAGGAATACACGTTTATTGATGCTGCATGAAAGAGATTTTATTGAGACGTTGTATTTGTGGCCGCAACTCCAACACTGAACAGGTTTGCATTCAAGCCTGTTGATAAGGTAGTGTGTGTGTGTGGTGTGCATGTGTGTATTGTGTGTGTGGGATGACGATGACGATGACGATGAAGATGAAGCTTAGGTTACAATAAAGAGAACAAATATTTACTAAATATTGGCCCAGTACACCCACAATGTACAGTGGAATATACACCGACAACGTGAGTATACTCTGATGTATGATATGCGATGCCTATGGAGTAAAGCAAGGAGACACACAAAATAGTTTGGTAGTAACCAAACCGTGTTTATATTTTCGTAATCACTCTAAAATTGATAGCAACAGTGCACAGGTTTTTTGAAGTCTGTTGCCAGCATTGCTACTAAACGTTAATATATTATATCCTGAGTTAGCTTTTGTTATAGTCGTATCTTCGTTAGCTTCATTCCAGCATTGCGCTTAGGTGCTTTTAATTGCTGCACTATTGCTTTGTACCAAGTTCTGTGAAAACTTGTATAATAACTGCTTGACCGAGAGTGCAAAAATGTCCAAACCAGAACACAAGTGCAGTATTTGTGAATTTACCGCGAAATGCTTGTGTAAACTACAATTTCATATGCAAATGCACACAAATGAAAAACCCTACAAGTGTAGCATCTGCAGCAAACCGTTTCCAGTCAAGACCAAGTTAAACCGTCACATTAGCACAGTCCACGCGAACCACAGACCTTTCCAATGTGACAACTGTAAGAAAAAATTTGTATCAAATGGAGATCTAAGGCGGCACAATAGGGTGCATACAGGAGAAAAACCATTCCAGTGTTTGATTTGTGACAAAAGTTTTGCATTGAAGGGGGATCTTACTAAGCATATGACACGTCATACTGGGGGAAAACCATACACCTGCCACATTTGTTACCAGAAGTTTTCTCGATCGTCGTGTTTATCAACACATAGGAGAATTCTACATGGTAATAGTTCAAGCGGTAATTTTATGCATAAATGAAATTTTAACTGCAACGCATATTAATTTCAATTTTTTACAGACAGGTCCAATATACCCTTTCCTTGCGTTTTCTGTAACTCAAAGTTCCAAACGCTGTCAATGCTTAAACGACATATTTTTATCCACACAAAAGAAAAGCCGTTCGAGTGCCCATCTTGCGATAAAAGCTTTCCTTCGACGGATTCATTAACAACTCACAACAAACATAAACACTCTGATGAGCGGAAGTTTAATTGCAATTTGTGTGAGAAGAAATTCAAAACCAAAAATGAATTACGTTTGCATTTGCAAAAGCATTTGGGTGAAAGATCTCACAAATGCGCAGCATGTAGTGAGAGCTTCTTCACTTTGCATGACCTAAATAGACATACACCGAAACATACTGGAGAAGTTTTCAGGTGCAATGTTTGCGAAAGAGAACTGGCCTCTAAAGTTAGTCTTAAACACCACATGAAGCGTTTACACCAGATGTAGGACTTTCATCCTGTATTGATCTATCAAGTTGGTAAAAAACATTACATTTACTAGATAGTGTTAGATGTTTCAAAATAATGTATATTATTGAATTGAATAGTACAGAATAGTTTTTTTTACATCATGCGTAGTTGTAAGTACGTTTAGCAAATAGTTAATTTAGTTGGCATTATGGAGCAATATATAAATATATTATATATACAAACTTAGCATATATGAAATAAATATAAAAATTTCGTGTTCGTTAACATTCAGCAAAACATTAGCCATCCTGTTTGTTACAACTTTTTACCAAATGCTGTTCAAGAATACTTTTGTATGCAGAAATAAAAAGTGATTTGAAGTTTTTGTTCCTTGTTTCTCTTATACAATCATTGAACAGTTCTAAAAAATTCACAAGTCAAATTCAGAACAACATGTTGCTTGAATCGTGGCAGGAATCGTACATAAAACATTCAACTTATATTTCTATGGCTTCATTAGTAGCTCATTTTGTCTTACTTACTCCGTTTCAATTAAAATACTCTGTAAGTTAAAGGTTGTGCATGTTAAGCATTGGGTGTTCAAGAGGCATTTGGCGTATAGCAGATAAATGCTCCTGCGCTATGTACATTAGCAGTCATATTGTAGCAGACTTATTGTTGACCAAATACACAAACAATGCATTGCAAAAGGAAAGGTAGCAGCATTTAATATTCATGTGGTTTTCGTTTAGAAAAACATGCAAAGTTATCAATCAAAATAAAAACCTCAAATTGTATACCATTTTGTTTCCATTTTGAAAAGGAAGTAGTTAAAACGTCAAAAAGCCTGTGCGTTTTAGCTCAAATATGCTCTTCTATACTTTCAACTTTGGGCAATAACTTAAACATTCTTCAGTGAAATCAATTTTGCAAACATGGCATTGAAATTAGTGTAGAGGAATGCAATACTTCTAGCTAAACAAAACAAACAAGTAATTTGTTGCTGGATTATTCCATAGGAGCGTTTTTTGAAAAACACAAATCACAACAATCAGCTCAGCACAATCGCTTTAATATTTTAAACGCGTGTTAGAGGGGATCCGTATTAGAACTTTAGAAGACAGTTTGTGGAATTTGACAACCCCATAAGCATTTTTATAAGACCCCATATACTTAATGTGAAACCAGTTCAAACTGAACGCAGCCCCAATATCTTATGATGCTCTATCAAGTTTTCAAAATCTGGCATATTTTTGACAATGTTGATTAAACGTTCCTTTTAAAAAGGAGATATAATGTACCTAAGGCATGTTGTATTCATGAAACTGCAAAGACGAAAACAGGACTTGCTCGTTTAGCATCGTCAGGCTGAGATGTGTTAAAAGCATTGTAACAAAACCCTTAACCAAAACTACACCTCTTCTTGTTTATTACTCTTCCTTAAGCTTTCTGAGTTGAAAATGAACACATTGAAACTGGTATGCATGTTTCAAGTATTTCTTGTGGCAGTAGATGTAATCATGCTTGCTTCCAACAGGTTTTGGTAAGTAAATCGCTACACCATGTAAAGTTGTCAAATTCAATGACTAAATGAATATTTAGAGTTTAAATGCTATGCAGATAGGCTACTTTTTTCGGAATTAGATAACGCAACTGTACAAAATGCAACTTTGTGGAATGCTATGTTCTGGTTGTGCATAGATAATGAAAATTGAATACTACAGCAATCTCAAAACAATTCTAATAAAAATACGACACCAAGTCATTTAAGTTTACTGTCTTCAGACTATCAACTACATGTATTTATCAAAAGTTACTCCAAAACCAGAAAACTATACAAAAACAAGCCACAAGGCAACAGCACAAAAACATTTGACAGGCACTTCAGTCAGGGTTAATTGCTGTAAGTTTATACTTTAACCAAATAGGGCTCGCATACTTCTTCACACAATTCCTTCGTTTCAAATCGGTTCCTATTTCCACCGCATCGTCTGAATATGAACGGTTCGCAAGTATTAGTAGTGGAATTGAAAAAAAACATCCGGTGCCTAACTCTACATCTTCCACAACTTTTTGGAAGTAGGCACATGTTGCTCTCAAACACTTCTGGCTCGAGTGGTTCTGGGTAGTTGGTTCCAAACTGAAAAAGATAACATCTAATTTTGAAAACAAAATACGTTGAAACATTTGTCTTGATAATTTAAAAAATACTTACAGGATATTCCAATGGAAAATTAACTCCAGACACATTATTCGAATGTAGGGACGCCAAAAGCCCCAAAGTGAGTATAATGCTAACAATATTCATTGCGCTTGTTATGGGCTCTTGAATTACTGAAATTGTAGCTGATTTAAGATTTTTACTTCAACCTTGCAAAGAAAGTTTCGTACTGTGTTGAGCAAGTCCGTATGCACCCGACTTTATACCCGAAGTTTCACAGTTGAGGCATAAGCCTGAATTATAATTTATAAAGAAATGAAAAAGTTGGTGGTTGTTTTTTGTTTTGAATTCAGTTCTACTGTGTATACGTACTCATGTAAATTTAGCAATCTGCAAAGGTATATATGTATTTCATTTGTACCTGAAACTGACAGCCAACGAGAGATGAATGGACAAAACCAAAAAACGATTATGCGGTTAACTGCGTATTTTGTTAAGGTACTCTATTATTACCTTTATTTTCTTTGTTGCTCGTTGTTGGTATTTGGTTCAGAGTTTGCTCTTCCCGAAACTATAAAAAATTGTTAGCAATTCGTATGAATATTTGAAGCAATAAGAATAGGTCATTCATTTTATTTTGGCTTGAATTTTGTTTGCATATGAAAATGCGTTTTCGAAATTTGCTTCAATGGCAACGTTTAATCTAAAGTTTGATTTACTTGCGCTTGAAAAATCAGCTTATTTGCAGTAAATGCTTCTTTACCTTAAAAGAACCCAGGTAACATGTGGCGAAATAAATATTTAAAAAGACCTTCGTAAATGACTAACTACAAAAAGCAGATATGCTGAATTGAAGCAGAAACATGATGCATTGAAGTTTCCCTAACCGTTTGATCCAACACGTCTAAAGATTAGATACAGTCACACTAAAATATTTAACAAATCAATATCTAAAATGTTCATATACCAACCTGGTTGCTTTGTAAATTTATATGTGCAAGTCTTTGTCTTCGTGATATGGTAATTTTAATTTAGCGGAAGGATTTTTTCACTTGTTAAACCGTAATCACAAAAGATTTAAATACTTCAGGGGATTATAAAATCTGATAACGCCGGACTGGTTTCAGTCTGACGACAGTAACCAACTTTCAAAAAGAATAAATCGTGTATCCAACTTTGCAGATGTATAAATACACATTCATGTGTATTCTATTTCAAAATAACTGAATTCATTTCGAACATGCCAAGTTTTAAGCTTATTGTAGAGCGCCCAACTGGCAACGTGCTCAACTTGAACTTGTTTTGTTTATGCCACGAAATGGGTTGTTGAAAAGCATATTCCAAAAAACTTACATTTTAAGCAAACGTCAAGAAACGGAAAACATTCAAACTTTGAATATGCTTAAATACATAAAGGATCAATTGAGGTTGAAAGAAGTTTACATGCAAAGTCTTATTCGGATGACAAAAAGCAAAATTGAGGACGGTCTGCCAAGTGTGGATACACTCATCCTTGTCCTTTCTCTGGAGCTCTCTAGTTTAATCTATTTTATTCGATTTTCCGCCGAACTTTTGATTTAAGTGGAGGCTCACCCAACTAGTTTAGTTATGCGTAAAACTAATGCAGTATTTACGTATGTAAAATGAAGTTGGCGGTTATGTGATGGACCTTACAGTTGTATTGCAACAATTTTCAACAAACGCATGCAAATAAAACATATTTTTCACTGTTTTGATAAATAGAAATATGTTTAATCTCTTCTTTTGCTAGTATAAAGATTCAGGATTGTACACATTAAGTCAGCAAGAACTGACGGTGTTTTAATAAATAAGATATTTATTGATATGTCCTGTACTTTACTTCTCTGCTAAGACAAATATAAATTTTTTATCAAGACGTTAAATGTTTACATTTATGCTTGTTTGTCAATTGGTAATTAAATGGTACAAGTTATGACAAATTAATAGTGTACAAAGTCAGTAAATCATAACTTAATTGAAATATTGGACTTGTAGAAATATCTCAATGAATTGCCCAAACAAAAAATAATTGAGATATAGTACTAGTAACAGTTCTAGTGAAACGTTCTAACCTCTCTGCAGATATGTACAATCTCTAATGTCTTCTATCAAATTTAATAGAAACAAGCCTCGGACAATGTCAAAAAACTTTATTATGGTACAGTTATAAATATCGTAGGTGAGTCCGCATTGTAATCTGTGCATTTTGTAGAACGGTTTCATGTGTTCTTAGAGACTAATTTGCGTGAAATTTTTCTTTCGCAAATATAGCAAACAAGATCTCATTTATGTATTCTGCTATGACTGCCGAGTTGTTGCGAGTTGTTGAAGCTCTTATTACATAATGAGCACTTGTAACTTTTTTCGCTCAAATGCCTTTGCAGATGTAAACGTAACAAAACTTGAGTTTTGAATTCTTTTTCACATAAATTGCATTTGTGCAGACGGTCATCAGAGTGCTTGTGCATGATGTGAGATGTTAGCGAATCCTTCCAAGAAAAACTTTTATCACACGAAGGGCAATCAAACGGCTTTTCCATTGTGTGAACAAACATATGACGTTGAAGATACAATAACTGTCGGAAGTGCATGCCACAGAAAACACAACCGAAAGGTTTAGCGGACTCTGAAAATAGTGAATATATGTTATGAAAAAAGTTCATGAATATTTAAAAATTGGGCTACTAATTTAACTTTACCATGAAGTTTCCGATGCCTTATCAGGCCTGATGAATGGGAAAATTTTTGATTACAAACATAACAACTGTATGGTTTTTCGCCTGTATGACGTGTCGTGTGGGAAAAAAGATTTCCTTTCTGTGCAAACCGTTTCTCACAAATTGAACATTGGAATGGTTTTTCTCCTGTGTGCGATTTTGTGTGACTTTTTAAGTTTTGTTTGGATCCAAATTTCTTTTCACAATGCTCACATTTGAAATTTCGTTGGTTTCCGTGAACTGTGCGAATGTGATGGTCCAAATGAGATTTGCATGTATACCGCTTGTTGCAATTGTCACATTTGTAAGGCTTTTCTTTTGTATGTACTCTCATGTGGCACTGGAGTTTACTTAGAAATCTTGCTTTGAACTTACAAATACCACAATTGTAATCCGGTTTCGACATAGTTGTGTACAAGTGCTAACTGGATTTACTGCAAAGCAGAGTAAAAAATTCAAACAATTAAGAAGGACGCTCAATTCAATTGGATTTAGATTTTAAAAATTTAGGAATATTTAATAATCCTAAATTAACAAAACTTTTGAGATATCTACAAGGTTTTTACTTTTGAGCTTGATTTTTAAAATTGGGAACACTAATGGTGACAAGTCTTTTTATTTTTCAAACTGATTTCCAATCCGTGTTTTTGGTACTTTAGAAGATTGTAAGATATACAATGTATGCTAAGCGTATAGCTTTGCTGAATACAAAACGGCATAAATTATATAAAACTTTTGTAGCTGCGGTGGTACGCAGGATTTACAGATACATCATGTACGGTACATGTTATATTGGTATATGTTGGTTATACAATTGATGGTACAACGTTGAGCTGCTGCTGCCAAAATGCACTCTAACAGTTGTGTTTGGAATGCATGTACTCAAACGGGTTTCAAGCATTTGGGCATATACAAGTTGAGAATGTCTTCTTAGAGTATTATGTACGTGTAAAATTTTTAATCCGATTATCCCTAAAAGATTTCATTTTAAGCATTAAAGTTTTTCGTTAGTGCACAACGTTAAACTGCTACTTCATGCTTCCTAAGTGCAGGCAAGTACCCTAAAGAGTTTACAATTTGGACGCATAAAGTTTCCAAATGGATTCTCCGAAATTTATATACGTGCAAAAACATAATCCGATTACTCTCGAAATGATTTGATTATAAGTACGCAATACTTCATTTTCTGCGTAAATTCTAGATTGACCGTCTCTTTAATACTGCAATGCTGATATGGAGAATAATACACCACTTAAGTAGCGAAACTCACGTATATTTGATTCTTTTACAACTTAGGCGGATTAATTACAACCAACTATGCTATAGTTTACTATATTATGCTTTATCCAAAAAACAGTGTACAACTGAGAATTCTAAAATTTTAAACGTGGGAATGAAATAACCAAATCGTGCATTTTTCAGCTCCAGAAATCATTCAAAAAGCTTATGAGGTGAACAAGTATATAACACGGCAGCAACGGTACAGGGTTTACATAAAGTAATGCAAGCCCTTCATGCATTCAAAACCTATAATAATATTTATTGAATTAATAAATTTTGTCAACTTTCATCTACTTTCAATTGTGATTTTTTCATCCAAAGCAGTTGGAATATGCTACATTAGGAGAACCGTGCAATAATCAAAAGCTATAAAAGCAGAAAATTGTGGCGTTGGCCAGAAACTTTCATATAGAGAATATACTTATACGCATGCAATCGTTTTTTGTTTAAATATGCACACAGCTCAAGTAAATACTCGATATTAACAGGTCATGCGACGTACCTATTTTTAAAGAATTTTATTTGGTTTTCTTTCTATGGGGTTTGCCTATTCATTGATGTAATAATGAAGTAGAAACGCTCTGGATGAAATATGCATCATTTAAAAAAATAATGCAGCTGTTGAATTACGATGAATTAACAGAGAGTTTACTTAACTTGACGTGGATAAAAAGTATAATGAATTAACAGTAATTACGAATAAACAAACTCATTTATTTGTTAGACTTATCAATACTGTTTAGTTTCTAACACTATTTTCATTTTTATTTTTCAATTGACTGCTTAATGACATAAACTTGATCAAATTTTATTTTTCAATTAACAAGCCACGAAAATATTATTTTGCTTTATGTTTATTACACACAATTGATTACAATGGATATGACACAATTTTTTTACTTTAAATAGTGAAAATGTAATACAAATTAGAGTGCATATATAATCCATTTATCGGGAGAGTCAAAGAAAGTTCTAATTTATTAAATCAATTACAAAACCTTAGGTTTCCAAAACGCATTGCTCATGCACTTTAATTCACTTCAATGGTTCGACAAAGTGTTGAATAGCATATTTTGCCCGATAAAAAGTTACTATGCTTGGAAGAAGTCACTTTTTAGATCGGCCTAATTGATGTAGTACTCATACTACTAAATGCAAACTGTATTGGTACTGATTATTAAATTAAACTTGAACAACGGATTAACTTTTGCTTTCCACTCTTAACTTAACTTGTTGTATTTAAAAATTCTTTACAAACACAAATTATATTGTGATACAGTACAGGTTACTTTTTGAAACCAAATATTTTCTGGATTCTTTGCTTTTTGAGTACTCTTGTTACATCAATTTTAATTTAGATTTAAATAATATAATGCAAAGTTAACACTAAAATAATACGCTTTTCTGCTAATAATACAACAACGCTTGCAGGTTTGTGTATACAACAAGCTTACATAGACACATGCCTATTTACAACAATCATGATTACTACAAGAAAAAAACTAAACGAATACCCGGAGCTTCATATTTATACAAAATATAATCAAGAACTTCAGATGCATTATATGAATACTTTTTACATTAGTTCCTTTAACTAAATAACTCAAACTTGTACATATTTTGTTTCAATAGACTTACAACATTTACTATTTAAATTAGTGTAAAGACTTCGTGATGCTAATTACAATGCATGTAATTGGGTAAAACTTATCGGGGTATATGCATGGTTTTGAATATTTGTAAATTGGATTAAAATAAGAGACGCCAAAACGTTGTAAACATATGTTTATACTATCTTAAAAGTTGTGCACAAATAAATTCATCAAAATATTAAAAATTACTAAATACCACAAGCATCTCCCATTCAAAGGTTTATATTTCGTTTATGCGTTTTTGAGACTGTCACATGTTGACCTGTCTACTATTCCAAAGCTTTAGAATGGCTTAAAGAAAAATGAATAGCACAGTTTTGTAAACATAACATCGTACTTAATACAGTTTTAAGTTTTATAGGCGATTTTACAATCAATCCGTCACAGTATGTGTAAGCAGTTCACGTTTTCTTTGAGACTACTTTGCTCACACAGTTCTCTGTCGCAAGTATTACATTTAAAACCTTCTCACCGATGTTTCCTGCTATGATTGCTTAGGTCTGAAGAATTGTTGAAGCACTCATTACATACAAGGCACTTGTAAGACTTTTCACCCAAATGCCTTTGCAAATGTTGTCGTAGCGAAGCTACAGTTTTAAATCCTTTTTCACATAAGCTGCACTTTTGGAGTCGGTCGTCAGTGTGCTTATGCTTGATGTGAGCATTTAAATTACACTTTTTAGCAAAACTTTCGTCGCACGAAAGGCAGCAAAAATGTTTTTCTTTTGTGTGAATAAAAATGTGTTTTTGTAGACATGTAAAATTTTGAAATTTGGAATTACAAAAAACCCAGCCAAATGATTTAGCTTGTTCCACTGTAAAACGTTGAACGTAAATTTCAATAAAACGTATATTGCTTTCTTTGAAAATTTGTTTACAAAATAAATACTTTAGAAAGTTCTTACCATGGAAACGTCTCCGGTGCAATAACAGGCCGAATGATTGAGAAAAATTTTGACTACAAATCGGACATCTGTAAGGTTTTTCGCCAGTATGCTTTCTCATATGTTTAGTGAGATCCCCATTCCGTGAGAAGCGTTTCTCGCAAATCGAACAATGGTATGGTTTTTCTCCTGTGTGTACAATTGTGTGACGATTTAACTCTTGCTTTGATCCAAATTTTTTCTCACAGTGTTCACAATTAAAGGGTCGGTTGTTCTCATGAACTGTTCTATTGTGACGCTTTAGGTCATACGTTCTTGAAACCTTTGTCTCGCAGAAGTCACATTGGTACGGTTTTTCTTTTGTGTGCACTCTAATGTGGCACTGAAGTTTACTCAATGATTGTGCTTTGTATTCACAAACACTGCATTTGTGCTCTGCCTTGGTCATTTTTGAAATCCTCGTCAATACAGTTAATAAGGTTTTGATGAGTTAGTTTAGCAGAGTGTCAATAGTGCACAAAGTTAAAATGCTCAGGTTCATCAAGTTTTGTATTAGATTTAAAAAGTACAAAATGTTGCGAATTCGGAAATAACTTTGTCAACGTCTGATTACACAAAACTGTTTAACTAACTGCCAAATTATGTTTCTAATAGCTTTTACACTTTTAACCCTCTTACTGGAATATTGCAGAGTCCATATTTGCAGTCAGTGTTCACTCCTCAAATCGTTGCATTCTTAGGAGTCACAAAATGGTCTATTAAACCTGCGTTAACTCACTAAGTAGACTTGACCAAATCGCAACATAAAAGAAACAGCATATAGGTACTTCTTCCATGCACTGGTAGTGGCATTTAGCAACTCAACTAATAATCCGCTTAACTTCACGAAGGTTTCTTCCGAAATACCATTTGCTCGGCATGCTGCAAAAAGGGTATATGCTTCTAGAATTTCTAGATTATTAGAACAATAGCGGGGAAACTAGTTTAAGTAGGAGTTTTTCTAAAATAAAGCCTATTCGGAAAACAGCAACAAGGGTTTCAAGTTTGTTCATTTTAGAGGATTAGTCTACGTGCGGGAACTTCTTACATCAACTTGGGTATGGAAAAGAAGGTACAATGCGACAATGTATGTGTATACTAATATTGAAACGTTGTATGATATGGAATGGAAAGGTTTTTATTTTGAATACAAACGTCTGCATTATGTATTGAAGGAAGGCGTGCATATAGAGACTAAAGGTGTTTAAATGTACCGATATGTATTCTCGGAAGTTGCGTGTTCATGTATATGTACAATATAACCCGGTTAGTAGTAGGCTTTTATAACTGCCTATGTACAAGACAAAACTATCTTTTATTTATTTAATTCATAAATAAATATTCTACACCTTGTTTTTTGGGTAACTCCTGGTCAACACAATTTTTCAACTACAAAAATGCTAAATAAGGTAGGATTTATGAAAGCAATTCTTCACTAATATATCTGGAACCAGAACCTGAATTTAATATGCTGATTTCTAAAAGTTAACTAATTTCGGCCATAAAATATTCTTCAATCATATTTTGAACAATCTATTGAATAAATCTTGTACAGATCGTTTCGTTTGAATACTATTCATTCACAATTTGAAAAAATATATTGTTCAGTTGAGGCTTGAAGTAAGCAAATCAAACTTGAAGCCTCAAATAATAAATATTTAATGGGTGAATATTACCTATACTAAAAATATCTAATGGCATGACATGCTATGTCGAAATAAGTGCAACAAAAAACACCGTTTGTTTGAATTTATACACCTTTTAATGTTTTATGACAGTTGTTGCGAGGCAGATTAATATTTATATAACATGCTACTAAGCAAGACGCTGTTAAACATGTGCTGATTAAATCTGTATTTATTTGCAAAATTCTTGTGTTTAAATTTTTCAAAAAATCTAAACATTTTATTATCTAATATTACAATGTGCAGTTCTTTAAAAATGTTCGATTAACGTTTGAGAGCATTAGGTCAGTTCAAATGGTAATCACCCGCTACTACATTAAATATCTAATTTGATTTAAAAAAAACAATAAATCTATACACAAAAATACAAAGAAAATTATATAATATATTCCTTGCCAGATTATCAAACTGAAGGTACCCTAGCCAAAAATTGTATTGGTAATGGTTTTTTACATTAAATTGCTTTCATGAAACAGTGAAACGCATTTATTTAAACAATATTACCTACAATTATGCATAAAACTGGTTCTAATTAAGGGCAAACTTTCGCAAATAGATAAATTCCGTAATTTTAAATATTGTGGAAACGCTTTATATGTCCCTTGAGATAATCCGGGCGGGTCAGCTTCTTGTTGCAAAAACTACATTTGAAAACCCCTCCCGTGTGTTTTTGGCCATGCCTTTTTAAGTCATGTGTATTGAAGAATCTCTCACCACATGTGGGGCACTTGTAAGATTTTTCACCCAAATGTCTTTGCAAATGTCTCGTTAAACCAAATCCGGTTTTTGAATGTCTTCTCACACAACTCACACTGAAATCTACGTTCCTGAGAATGTCTATGCTTGATGTGGGAGGTTAAGGCGCCTTTTGTAGCAAAACGTTTTTCGCATAACGAACACTTAACGGGTTTTTCGCTTGTGTGGATAAAAATGTGGCTATGAAGATCTGCGACACTTTGAGAACCATAGCCACAAAAGACGCAAAAGAAACGTTTGGTGGATTGTCCTGTTATATTTTTAAAAAATATTATTTTACAACTCCCAAAACTGAAACAATATAATCCACACCTACCATGATAAGTTCTCCGATGTTGACTCAAGCCAGACATCGTTGAAAACTTTTGATCACATACTTTGCATTTATAGGGTTTTTCACCAGTGTGGCATCTCATATGCGCTGTAAGGTTCCTGCTTCGCGAAAAACGCTTGTCGCAAATTAGACATTGGAAAGGCCGCTCGCCTGTGTGAATGATTTTATGGCTTTTTAAGTCACTCCTTGATCCACATTTCTTTTCACAATGGTCACATTTGAAAGGTCGCTGGTTCTCATGAACTGTGTTTACGTGGCGGCCTAAATCAGCCTTGTGTGTAAACGGCTTGTTGCAGATGTTACATTTGTAAGCTTTTTCTTTTGTGTGTACTTTCATATGACATATAAGTACACTTGGAAATTGTGCAATATAGCCACAAATGTGGCACTTGTGCTCCGGTTTGAACATTTGGAAGCTCTAAGACAAGCAGGTATTTAGTTTAGGTTTGTGGAATATATTGACAATCAGTTTTGCACAAAGTTTTAAAACTTAAGGACAATACGCAAATCGGAAATAAAAATCGGAAGCTTTTAATAAAAAATACACATTTTAAATTTAATATATCAGTGTGTAGTAATAATGCAAACAACAAGTTTCTAAAACGTTTTGCACTTTTGCTCTCTTCGAAGTGAAAACGAAAATGCAGACAAAGCTTGCTCGCTTGAAAACAAATTCTACGTGTTTTCCTAGCTGTTGTTGTTGTAGCATACCGTATATGCAAGCTGTTGGCATTCGTTCTGCAGCATGTTTGGGGTAGTTAAGTGTTCACGTCTTATATTCGGTAAAATGTTCCCAATACACGTTTTTCAGACAATTGAAACCCAACATGCACACATTGTATAGGCAGTTTTTAAAGCTTGTGTATTTATTACCAATCACGTACTCAAATTTTAATCCGCTTTACCCCAAATGGATTTTGTACCAAACGTACAATTCTTAAGTTGCTGTCTAAATTTTGTAAAACGAAGCAAACATGGAGATAAAAATACTTGTGTCTTTGTGCAAAGCTGATTAAAGCAATCCTTTTCCAAGAAAAATGCTCAGTTCTGCTACTCATAAAAGCTTACGTGCAGGTACTTCTATGATAAATTGAGTCTTCTCTGTTGTGAGTACTTCTATGAGTCGGTATATGAATACAGAACCACTGATGCAAAATTTATAGAAATATGTATTCAATAAAGGGACCATAAAGCGGCTTACCTCCATTTTAAGGCATGATGAAACACACGGTGCGACAATTTGAATTGTCTTCTACTTATCTTGTACCATTCCTATAAACTGCATTTGTGGAGTGTATTAAGAGGTAATATAGATTCAAATATTTTTTCTTTGAACTAAATTTTCAAATGAGCAAATCTGAAGTAGTAGATAGCTCAGAAAGTTTTTATAATAGCAGATGGTTAACATGGAAAAAAGACGCTTGAAACCTATTTGTTACCTATGCTGGTCTTGTAGACAGGCTACACGTGTACCCAACGTAGGTTTAAGAAGTTTAGGATAGTTAGGTAACAAAAGGTTTCAAAATCTTGCTTTAAGGGACATAAAGTTAAATTTTCAGTAATCACAACTATTTATGTAATGAGTTTTTTCTCTAAAATCTGCATTTCATTCTTTGTAAAATGTGACATAAAATGTTTGTATTAAGATATACGCAGGCATCGAAGTACTAACTCCCTTAAATGAAAACAATGCATGAATCAGATTAAAATTTAAGCAGACACGTATATATTCTGAGAAATCGGTTACGTGGTTTCTGGCATCTTATTACCCTAAAAACCGTGATACCTCTTGTTATATACTATATAGATACTATTAAAAACAATCAGCAAATTGTCACATGCATTCTGGTGACGGCAGATAAGAATTGGACGGGAGTTTTCCAAAATAATTGGGAAAGGTTTCTTTGCATGTGTTTCAAAAGAATCTAAAAGTAAAGAATATGGTTAATCTACTTAGCAACACGTAAAGAACAAGCACTTGCATCAGCTTTAAAAATGGAAATATGTGCACTAGTTCAAAAGTCATTTATGCAATTTTCCGCGATTTTGCCGATTTTTGAGCATTGACTTGTTCTGGGCTCCGTATTTATGGATGTGCACAAAACCTATGAACTGGCGCTCGTTTGTGTCAATGTTAGTCAAGGTTTCTTGTGTTTAATTCATAAATTTCCAAGCATTCTTATTATACCTTTAGAAGCGGATATGCAGTTTTTTTAAAAATAAATGGGTGCACTTAATTTTCGTGAAATTTTTAGGTTGCTTTATCTAAAATCTGTTTTAAAAACTATAAATTACTTTCTATATGCAAAACAATTGGACTAAGGATTACTCAAAACACCCTAAAACATTTTGAACTAACGACAAACCGCGTCAGGATTAGTTTATTGGTTTAAGCCTTTTCTGCCTAGGGCTACACAAGGATACAATTTTTACCCGTAAAAATCAGCAATATAGCATAAAAAAAAGCGTTTGGTCCGCGTTTACGTAGCAAATGAAGGATTTTTAAAAAACCTGCCAATGTTCCTCGGATTAAAATCTGCATACGTGCAATCAAGTTCTGAGAATGTGTTCATGTGCATTAAATTATCTTAATTATCATATGGCGTGAAACATTCTTATTCGTAAGTTAAGTACTAAGTAAGTATGATCAGTTAGCGGACCCAGCATAAACAGCATGCATTAGTTTATTAGGCGTCTTTACAGTTTTTAAATTCATATGTATCTGTGTATTTTTTACCCCATAGACTAAGCTTAACATAGTTGGATTAGAAAGGTCATGTTTCAAGTAATTTTTTCTTGTGACCTTCCAATTATATTTGATCCAATAACACAGTGAATATTACAATGAAAACTTTTCGACGATAATCGGATTAAAAGTTTCACACGTATATAATATTCCAAGAACGGAATATGGCTTGTTAGCTCCTTAGGTTTATACGAAGCAACATTCTTATGCATTATTGACGTAGCAAATCAACGTTGTACAACCGAATTTACAACCACCATAGCATACCTGTATACGATGTACCAGTAAATATTATGTACCACCGCTCTGTGGTACTACTGTTGTACAAAATTTACCGTGCTTGTGTAGCAACGTTGTTCACTTAGCATACAATCTTCTGTCAAGCAGCAAACAGACGCATTGAAAACCAGTCTGCAAAAAGGAAGACTTGTCTGCATTAATATTTTTTATCTTTTAAAAAAAGCAATTAAAAAGTAAAACTTTTGGGAAATCTAAAGTTTTTGTAGTTTGTTTACTTGAGTAAAATTAGTTGTTGAACCTTTTTATTATATAAGCGCATCAATTTCAGCGTCGTTTTTACGTGTTGTCAACTTCGTGCTCTACTGGTTGGCAATAAATTCAGTAGACATTTGTAAAATACCAACATAACTGAAAGTTTAAAAATGTCCAAACTGGATTACAAGTGTAATATTTGTGAGTTTAAAGCAAAATTCTTGAGTCGCCTACAGTGCCACATGAGAGTACATACAAACGAAAAGCCCTACAAGTGCGAAATCTGTAACAAGTCGTTTACCAACAAATCGCATGTACACCATCACATTAGCAGAGTTCATCAAAACCAACGACCCTTCAAATGTGAACAATGTGAAAAAAAATTCGGATCCAAGACACATTTAAAAGATCACACAAGACTACACACAGGCGAAAAACCGTACCATTGTTCAATTTGTGACAAATGCTTTGCACGGAGAGGAGCTCTTACCACCCACATGAGATGTCATACAGGCGAAAAACCGTACAGCTGCAATGTTTGCAGTCAAGCGTTTTCCCACTCATCTGCGCTGTCATCACACCAGAAGCTTCACGGTAAGCTCAAACTAAAATTTTTTTCTAAAAAATCCAACAATTCACCGTAATTTATGTATGATGGTTTGCAGGCAAGTCTACTAAACTTTTTGTATGTGTTTTCTGCGATGTGTCATTCCGACAATTGGGAAATCTTCAAGATCATATTTTTGTCCACACAAACGAGAAACCGTTTAGTTGTACATCGTGTGACAAAGAGTTTGCTTGGAAAAATTCGTTTTTACGTCACCTCCAATTGAATCACTCTGATGCACGACAACACAAATGCAGTTTGTGTGAAAGAGCCTTCAAAACCCAAGCCTACTTGCGGTCTCACCTGCAAAAGCATTTGGGAGAAAAATCTTACAAGTGCTCTGAATGTAACGAGGGCTTTGTCAATGCAAATGAACTAAAGAATCATTACAAGAAACATAAAGAAAATGTTTTTAAGTGTAATATTAGCGGAAAGGTACTGACACGAAAAGACAAGCTTAGACAACACATGAACCAATTACACAAGCGGTAAAATTTTATTAAAAAGAAACTCCAATTTTTGTCCACTTCACCAGAATAGGTAATTTTGCAGATCTTTTTTCAAGTGAGTTACAAAGTTTTGAAGATTATATTTGTCTACATATGAAGTTAATAAATTTAGTTAGTATATTGTCCTGAAAACGTTGTATTGTTTGCGTTAATAATCATAGTCTTGTACCAGTTTAATACGAATCGGCCAATTTATATTTAGTTAATCACATACATACTAAAACTGTAATATTCGAAAAGAAAATGATCATATTTAGTATTTGATTCATAATTTATTTTTCCAGCGTCAGATCAAATTGAATTGATTACTCTGCATTTTCAAATTGAAACTAAACTAACATGCTGTAAAGGGGTAGGAATGTATATATGTTTTCATGTAGATTTTAGCAGGATTTTTTTATGATTTTCGTCACCTTAAGTTTACAAATAATATTTTAAGCAAGTTCTTTCTCAATAAACAAAGTAACTTTGAGGTGGAAAATATAAGGTAAACTTGTTCAAACTTAACGTTTTGTAGACGGCGACAGTGATGCTCCCTCAATTGTTAAGCACGTTCGTCAGGCTGACGTTGAGGATAAGGACTATCGATATACAAAAATCCAATTATATAAGTATTTAGGGAAATGCATGTTTGGTGGTTAGGGGTATTTTGGGTCGTAATTTGTTTTTTGTAACAATATTTAAATTTGATTTTACAAAAATTTTGTTTTAGGATTTATGTATGCAGTAAAGCAATATTTACTCAAAATAACCACGTCTTTGTGCTCCAAAGGTTTTTTCTTATTGACAACCATGAAGTCGCATTGTTATCTCTGCTTGCATTCAACAAATATTTCCAGGAATTTTGTTAACCACAGTTCAGTATTAGAATATCGATTCGGTTAGGCTTACCTCTGCATATGGTCTAAACGAGAAACGGCTGTGCGATACTTTTACAAGCGGAGAAAAGAGTCCAAATAGATGTGGTTGCGAGAATCTGAAAGTAGCATTTTTTGAGAAGACAGTCGTAGTGATCAGCCATCTATTTTAGTTTTTCTTCCACTATAGGCTACATTCGTAAGCCAACAACTTAAGTATTAAACGTTTGGGACGTAACCATTTTCGGGTAAACAGGATTAAAATCTGAATACGTGAGTGGTATTAAATTCAAATGCTAATTATCAAATATCAAATACGTGACGACAAATTGTGAAAATATCTTAACCAGAAAATATTTGGATGCAAAACGGTATTTTTATGTAAATGGCAATATATTTTATGTAATATTTGACAAAATCAGCTTTTGTGCTTACAAAGGTAGCAAAGCATTGGTAGAAGCAGCAATAATACCTTATTCAAATTTTTGGCTATTTCCATCTTTTGTTAAACCCGACTCATGAGTTGTAACTTTATTAAATTATAAGCATCCTATACCTGAATTTTTCTAATAACTTCATAATTAATGGAGTCATGTCTTAAGCGTATTCAAGCAGTTTACTTTTCTCAAAACCAAATTCCGAAACACCTACATAGGCAGTGTAAGATTTATCAAATAATACTTTTGTACCTGGTTGAATATTTTTATGTTCAAGGTTTAGTAAAAAAAACTATAAGTGAAATACGGTTTCAGGAAACATTTTTTTGTGTTAAGCGGATTAAAGTAAAAGAGGTAGGTACTAGTATTACTGACAAAACTTACGGGTAAATTTTGTGTTTTTCCCTTTTCAATACAACTAGCTGTGCCGATCATTCCCGCATACATTGTCATTTCTAAAACAAGTTTTTCTACATTAGCATATTTTGGACGCTATGAAACGTACAGTTGAAGAATGCAGATATCATGCTGCATTATAGAAACCAATCCATAGAACTGGAAACCATGAACAGAGGTAGGTCACCCTTCAGATTTGTTTTCATTTTGAAGAAGGAAGCCACAGTTAAAAGTTTGTTACAATGCGTACTTCTTTGAAGTTTAGTCTTACTAACCCTTGTCGACACGAATCAATGTACAATTAAAAACAGTGTGTGGTTACTTGTGAGTTTCATTTGATTAATTCTAAAAGTTATTAAAGTGTTAGGACAAAAATGGCTACAACTGAAAAATTTGCTTGTCCTCTTTGTAGTTTTAAAGCACAGAAGAAGAATGGTGTTCAGCGTCATATGAGGGTGCACACAAAAGAAAAGCCTTACAAGTGTAACATCTGCAACAAGCCGTTTACATGTAAGACTAATTTAGGACGCCACGTAAACACAGTCCATGAGAACCAACGACCTTTCAAGTGTGACCATTGTGAAAAGAAATTTGGATCAAGGAGAGAATTAAAAAGCCATATAATGATTCACACTGGCGAGCGGCCATTCCAATGTTCAATTTGTGACAAGCGTTTTTCCCGGAACGGGACACTTACAATGCATGTGACCTGTCACACTGGTGAAAAACCCTACAGCTGCAAAGTGTGTGACCAAAAGTTTTCAACTACGTCCGGTCTAAATTCACATATGAGATCTAATCATGGTAAGTTATAATCAACCTGTGGTATTGCATCAGTTTTGGAGTTTTAAAGTTTTTATTTTTATTACAGGAGAATCCACCAAATGTTTCGATTGCGTCTTTTGTGGCTGTCGTTTTCGAAATGTGGCATACCTTCATGGACACATTTTTATGCACACAACCGAAAAACCTTTTGGTTGTTTGTTTTGCAAGAACTGTTATGCTAAGAAAAGCAACTTAACAGATCACCTCAGGCAAAAACATTCTGACGAACGAAATTTTCCGTGTAATTTGTGTGAGAAGGCATTCAAAACCAGATTGAGTTTAACGAGACACCTGAAAAGACATTTGGGTGAAAAATTCTACAAGTGCTCTACATGTGATGATTGCTTCTTCGACTCCCAAGAATTAAAAAGGCACACCCAGAAACACACGGGAGAGGTTTTCAAATGTAATTTTTGCGACAAAGAGCTAACGTGCCAGGATTACCTGCAAATGCATATAAAGCGTTTGCACAATATGTAAAATTATGGAATTCTTCTATTTACAAAAGTTTGTCCTATATCAAAACCAGCTTTCTGCATAATAGCAGAAGTTCAAGTTTGGGGTGCATATATGAGTTGACTGTTTCTAGAAAGCGATTCGATGCTTAAAAGCATTACGAATACAGAATTTGAATATACCTTGAGTTGGCTTGAATACCTTGAGTTTGAAAATTTGATAAGGATTATATATAATTTTGCTGGTTTGTAAGTAGATGTATTCGTTTTTTTTGTCATAAAATTTGGTTTTCAATTTAGAAAAAGGTTACTACGACTTAATTTGTCTTAATGCTTTCAAATGATACTCGTGTATTAAATAAAGAACTGTAATTTGCAATACTAGAAGATAAAAGAAAAAGATGTTTTGATAATTGTTAACACGAGAATTTCGCATGTACTAGTTTATTCACCACATGTTCAAGCAGGGTCTTTTTTAATAGCATATTAAATTGACATGTAATTTTTTACCCTTAAATAATCATTAAAGCATCCTCTAGTTATCATGCCTCATCCTTTCGTGTCTAAATAATTATTATTATTGGCCATTAAATATTTTTTGAGGATAAACAATTATTTAGTGGTCAAGCGTATAAAATCGTTTTGAACGAAAAAGTACGTCTTCGTTTTTCAGGTATGTATGGGTATGGAAAGCATGTTTGCACAACCATTGCTTACTAGGATCTAAACACAGGCTGACCATTGCGCAGGTTTTAAAAAAATTTCATTACAAAGGTACAATCACAAAAATACATGGAAATTTTTTGTAATAGGGTTGTGTGTGACGATGTCTTCATCGTAAAAACTCCGGAAATGGAACCTAAAATTGTGAGATCTTGATACGAAGCACACTTCTAAAAGTTATGCAATCAGTTTTTACACAAAATATCTGCGCAATGATCAGTCTGAGTAGCAGTGACTCAGAATCAATATAAGAGCGTGTAGTTCTTGTTCCGATGAAACGGCAATCTTATTATAGTTCACAGTTTCAAGAAAGAAGTTAAGAGAGACTGGAGAATAAGAAAAATGTCTGTCTTAAAATAGTGAAGAAACAAGAGGATTGGGTATGATAAATTGAGGGTAAACAAGCGTTTTTTGAGGATCCACTTAAATATTACCTGATATTTATTCACTGAGAAAAATATCAGGTTGCACCACAATAACTGTCATGGAAGCAATTAAAAGTCACATAAATTCAACAAAACGGTATGTTTTGTTGAAGTTACTTCGACAGAGCTTGTCAGCACACTAGATATTTTTAAATTAGGTATTATTTTAAGTTTTTCAATGCATGTAATATACTATTTACATATACGCTTTACATTGTTATGATTTTAGGCCATTAGTTTAATTCGTTAACTTCAAAGATCCAACCAAACATTTTCGCACTTAAAGTTTGAATGCATAATATGCAAGTGACACAATCTGTATAAGATTGGTTCAAAAAAATGTTCAAGACTTGATTGAAAAATAGGTTAGGGCCGAAAATATTTAGTTTTTAGTTATCCGCTTAATAATTCAGTTTCTGGTTGCAGATATGCTGGTATAGAATTGCTTACAAAAATCGTACTTTACTCAGCATTATTGTAGTTAAAAAATGTGTTTACCTGGGATTACCCAGCATAGAAGGCGTAAAATATTGATTTATGAATTAGATAGATAGAAGATAGTTTTGATTTGCAGTAGACAGTTATAAGTTTTAACACCCTTGGTCTCTCTATATATATACCTTTCTTTATACATAATGCAGACATTTGTAATCAGAATAAACACCTTTCGATTCCATACTATATTAGGCTTCAATGTAAGTATACACGTACACTTTTGCATAGTACCTTCTCTTCCATACCCACGAAGTTCAGTCACGTAGAATAATTCTTAGAAACAAAAAAACAAAAACTCTCTTGCTGTTTTCTGAATAGATTTTATTTACAACCGATTTTTCACCGACCAAACCGTTTCCGATTTTTGGTTAAAACGTTCCGACAAAGATCGGTTTAATCGCGATTAATTTTCGATTTTTGCCATCGCTAGCACCAACAAATTTGAAGTGGCATTGGGATATGGGATATATGGGATAAGCCGAACAGAAACTTTACAGCATTGCATACAAAGGCATCAATGAATCTTTTTTATGTGAATTTTGTTAACTATTAGTTGTACTAAATGTTAAAAAATATTGTGATTCAATAATGCATGTGTTCCGAAATATCACAATTTCAAAAATGTCTCCATAACAAGGAGGAGGGCTTTATGATACTGCTTGTAGGGATTAGGCTGGATTACTGTCATCTGTAGCTGTTCATTCCAAGGATTCTAGAATACTTTTATTAACTATCACAGTTTTGTCCTTCGTATTAACTTAACTATTAAAATGGCGTTACAGTTTGTTTCCAGCGAGCGAGGAAAGCCTCATTTGTTATTCGATGGATATAGATTTATTTTGGACAAGGATCACAACGGAAAGAGGTCTTGGGAGTGCACAGAGCGCCGTCGTTGGAAGTGTCGGTCTAGAATTCACACAATTGGAGATCAAGTTCTAAAACACCAGGGGGATCACAACCACACACCGTCACCGGAAATGATTCAGGCAAAGAAGATTGTTTCAAAAATCAAGCAGACTTCCGTTTTATCTACTGAGTCTCCCCAGAGTTTAATTGCCCATGAAACTCGAGAATTGGGACCGGCAGCTGCTGCAAAGTTACCACAAATATCGTCGATGAAACGTCTAGTGCAACGGCAAAGGCAGACTGTCAATTATCCTCATTCTTTGCCGACGTCCTTGATGGATTTAAATATTCCTGATAAGTATAAAGTTACGACCAGAAACGAAAACTTTCTGCTATACGACAGTGGACCTTCTCGCCATCGCATGATCATTTTTGGCACACAAAAAAACTTGGATTTTATGAGTACATGTGAACATTGGTTTGCTGACGGGACTTTCAAAGTGGCTCCACAGTTGTTTTCACAGGTAACTTTGTATAAAAATTCTTATTAAATCTTAAATTTTATCTTAACTGTATGATTATCAGGAACTTATCTGACTAAATTATTTTGCATTAATACAGATATACACGATCCATGGCCTGAAGTACAGCAGTGTGATTCCAACCTTGTTGTTTTATTGACTCAAAAGTCGGAAGACACTTACACAACAATGCTTCAGGTTGTAAAAAAATTTATGTCCCGCTGCAAATCCCACCTCAGTGCTGACAGATTTTGAGCTTGCCGCCATGAACGCTTTTAGAAACGTGTTTCCAAATATAACTTTGTCCGGCTGCTTTTTTCATTTTGGACAATGCCTATGGAGAAGGGTGCAGAGATTTAATGACATGGTAACATCTTATAAGGAGGACGCCGAATTTGCACTTAAAATTAGAATGCTGTCAGCGTTAGCTTTTGTCCCTCCTTCTGACGTTGTTACCGCGTTTGAGACATTGACAGATGAACCGTTCTACTCATCAACAACAAGCCTGACGGAACTAGTCAATTATTTTGAGGACACATGGATTGGACGGGCACAGCGTCGGCGCATTCGAAGGCCACCATTGTATCCAGTCGAGCGCTGGAATTGTTATCAACGAGTTTTGGATGACTTATCAAAAACCAATAATAGTGTGGGAGGTTGGCACCGCGGATTTCACTCCTTGGTCTCCGGAGATAACCCAACAATTTGGCGGTTAATTGAAGCGTTGCAGTCGCAGCAATCTCTTAACGAAATCAGAATTGAGCAATATGTGTCTGGACAACCGACCCCGTTGCAGCGACAACCCTACCGTAACAGCCTTGCCCGACTAAAATCCGTGGTTGAAGATTATAATAACCGTCCAATTTTGGAGTATCTACGGGGGGTCGCACATAGTATTCAATTGAATGTTTGATAGCCTGGCTTGTTTGATACAATATTTAAAGGTTTTAAAAACTAAGACTTTTTTTTAAATTACGAAAAATTACAAAAAGTACTTAGAAATGACTGTCCCTTTCTTACACAAGTCAGTAAACGAACGAACTACGTACGAAATCGCAAGCAATTGACACACTGAATCATGTTTATTTACACTTTTTCACGACTAAATGCTGTGGTATCAGTATAATTGGAAGTAACACAGAGTTGATACTATGTGGCCACAGTTCATTTGGAATGACGGCTGGAATGTCACAATGATGCTAATTTTTTATGATTTCCGATATATCACATTAGACTAATGTCACATTAGTAATATGCATTGGTAGGTTTACATATAGGTGTACGGTAATTATTGCAACATATTTTAATTACTTCCAGAATCTAAGCAATGCAACTTGTAGGTCAGACAAGAGTATCCCCAAATACGTTAGACATTGTAGATGTAGGAAAAAAATAGTTCAATAGTACTTGTTATAACTGTAGCAGGTAGTTTATAATTTGTCAAGACAATTGCTGTCATAGGAATTCCAAGTTTTCCAAACCATCATTTTACAAAAAATGCGTATAGAATCAACCAATATTTTATTTTTTGAACCGAGTATGCTTCTAAATACCCACCAATGTCTAGAGTCGAGGATTTTAAACAAGCTATTAACCAACCAATTCTGACAACGACCATTAAAATTGCATTCAATACAATTTTTGCTGATTTTCTGATTGTTGTTAGTGCACAGAATTAGGTGCAAGTGTTATTACTTAAGATCATGGGAAGTTGTGACAAAGAAAATCTTATCTCTACAGGGTAGCTTTTTTATGTTTGCCATTTTGTTTTGCCCTGTAAAATCCGTTTGCTGTCTTGGTACACAGTTTTCTTTGGTTTGGTATCAAACAACAAACGTTCTAGATTTGTTCTTTGTAAATTACCAAAAACTATTTTGCGAAATGCAACAAAAATGTTTACCGGAAATGGATCGACTTGAAATAGAGTTTTCCAAAGCTATTTCCACCAAAAATGTTTTAAAAAGGCGATTAAAATTGAGGAATTTTTTGTGTTTTTGTGAAGATTATTTGCAATTTGATAAATTGCAAGGAAAAAATTTGCTCAGCTAAAGCTTCAGAAGAAAATATGCCACCTATAAACCGGAATCGAAGAGAACGTGCAGCGTTTCTTATCTGGAAAATCGATTTGTATACCTTCAAAATGAAATCCTTAAACCAAAATGAAATGACCAAATCATGCATTGTATCCCTCCGTAGTAAAAATAAAGTTGTTTGGAAGATTTAGTATGAAAGCATGCTCAAAAATGCCATTTGTCTATCGTTTTTGCAACTTTTCATCTTTCTATGCTTCAAGATTGTCTACAAAGTATGTCAAAAAGGTATTTCAAAATTGTGGAAAATGCACTAAACCAAATAAAACACTCCAGAAAATATTTATACACTAACACAATGGACACTGGTAGCTTCAGTTGCTTGTGATAGCGATTGTTTCTAAATAAAGCGTTGCTTTCGGACGTCTGTTTGGAAAAGTTCAAAGAGGTATGACAAAAAGCGACCCCAAAAATTGTACGAAAATATATAGTATCGCAAACAAACCTATGTCTACAAGTAATTTCAAGCTCTGAAGAACATCTTTAAAGTTGCTGCAAGTTTCACAAACGAAATTAAAGGAACTTTTTTTACGAATAAAAATCGGCAAACGTAAAAAAGCACCGTTTTGTATTTCCCCGAACATACGCCAATGTAATGCTGGTAACACTGGTACCCTTAACCTACTAATATTTTTAGCGAGCCTTGACATTTGCAATAATTATCGTGCACCCTTTAGCTTGAATTATCGATTGTTGACCTAACATATTTCTTCTATGGTCTTGATAAGTCAAGTTTCTTACGTAATAGTGTTAGAAAGATTGCAGCATATGAATCCACTTTAACCTAGTATTCCTATCCTACGTGACACAAACACACCACAATGTTTTGGCATCCACAACTACACCCAGTCACTCAATTTTGTCAATTTTCATGTCAAAAAGTGAGTGTTGACCGATATACGTACTGTAATATAACGCTAACATGATAGTCATAAATATGCGTTTAGAGATACGTAATATTCATGTTTGCTTTAAACTCTTAGCATTTACATTTTTACAAAAATTGATCCAAAGAACTGCTAGCGATGCGACCCTTTATATATTTAAGTGTTTTTTGTGCCGGCATATACTTTGAAATGGGATAAATAAAGATCATATTTACTTTACAATGTACAACTCTCCGCAATTTTAGTGGACACGCGAACCTAGCTCAAGTTCACGTTTTGGTAGCAGAGTTTAGTGAGAGGATTTGAAATGCCATTTCTTTGAGTTTGTCTCCTTGTGTCATAAATCATGTAATAAAATGTATAAAGCATCTAGAAGTTGATTAGATATTTGCTGACAAAATGTTCAATGTCAAATGTTATTAAAAGTAGTTCAACACTTTACTGCAGTTACTGATATCTTTATGCGTGGAGTGTCTCATTGAGATCTTCTATTTGCTGGTGCACTTAATAATATTTTGCTGAACTGCGGACAAGAAAACTTCAAATATAATTAGGGAAATAAATAATACAAAAATTTGAGACCTTAGAGAATAACTGAGAGGCAGTGTAGTTATTAAGTATTGGCCAAGATTCGGCTGGACCGATTACAACCAAACTTGGTATACAGATATAACTGCACCTCAGCCACAACCCTATTGAATTTCAGGTCAACTCTAGGTTAGAGGTCCCAGCAATTTCACAACTTTTTATAATAGAACCTATAGCATGCGAATTCGGATATTACGACCTGGACGATACTTAACTATTTTTAAAGCTTTATTATATTAGTAGGGCATAAATTTTAACCACTCTATGGTAAACCATTAAAAATGCTTGGTGCCAATGGATCGTAAAAGTGCTTGAATATATTGCAATCAAAATCGCTTGAAAAAATACCTAATACAAAAACTCAACTCTACCGAATTTTACGAAATTTTACATGACAGGGCATCTAACCAGTATACCTATCAGTTCATTTTGCTGCATTAACGTGGAAGGGTATTTAGCCAGCATATCTAGCAATTACAAAAACCATCATCATTAGTAGTCGTAAGTCCTCGTTATCAATATACGGATAAATCTGAAATACAAGAAATCAATAAATCAGCCGATCAGTTATTCGGTAACATGTATATTAAACCAATTCAATAACAGTAAAAACTCGATTTATGCCCCTGGCAAAACTTAAAATTTTGGATTTCAGACCCGGCTCAGCATAGAAGCCGGTTATCAACTCCATACTTATTTAACTTTTTGCGAAAACTCCAATTGAATAAAGTCTGCACTATTCATTTCAAAATAATTATCGATTGAGCTCGAATTGCTTCAAATTTTTGATGAAAGATACGGTTTGTTTTATGGAACGTTTATAAAAACGTCAACTTTTCCTTGTAGTAACAACATGGGTTTTTATCATAAATTTTGATATTTTATTTGCCAAACATTTCCGGCCATCATAATGTTTATGACCGGAGATGTTTCAAAAATTGTTTCGGAATCACAATTAATTCTTTGCCTTCACTAAGTAAATTCCATGGAAAGTGGATGTTTTTATAGAAAATTTGGGGAAAACTTCGGGCGGCAAAAATCACAATTTTGAAGCATAGTATAACTTCGGTGCAGATTATGAGCCTTAAAAATAAAGAAAACGTGTTTAGACACTATTCTTCGTATTTACAAAATCTCTTTAAAAACGATAAGCATATAGAACAAACAAATGAACAGTTAAATGTTTAAAACACTTTTTTGTTTACAAAACGTACTCCTATAGGTTCATAAATATTTACGCATCGGAAACCGGATCAACATCATAAATCAATCAATCATAAATCTAGTTCGTGTCTAACACAATGTTTAGAACACTGGTCCATATCGGTGGTTGTATGAAACCGTTTAAGATAGAATGCATAGTAAATTACCCAATGATTTGTGTCAAGGAGTCGTTTAGGCAAAAAATAGTTTAGTTACCAATTTGGAAGATCTTTAGGCTTTCCAGCCATAGATACTATAGAAATCATGACGCTGCCAATAATAAATCATTTTAAAACACAAAACTGTGTTTCAAACTGCTTAGTTTGTTTATTCGACAACAATATGGCACTCCTAACTACCAGTCGCTTACCAAACGTATTTTTTCCGGGATTTGCCCGATTTACCAGCACTGACTTATTCGTGCCTTGGCTTTTTTATGATTGTGAACACCTGTTCTTGAATTGCTTTTGTGCTGACATAAATTAGAAATAAATAAGACATAGACTGTTGAATTAACTTGATTCCAAAAACATTCCTTCCTCTGAAACCAATAATGTAATTTTTCCGACGAATGTTTGTATTTTATTTTTCTGGGTGAGTTTTTCTAAAATTGTGAGTAACTACAGCATGTCACCATTTCAATTTAAATGCCAGTGTCACTCACAGAGATAAAGCATTGCCTTATATTTCAGATTGTGTAGTTGGTCGTCCATATTTTATGTTTTCCTATATAGAAGAAGATTATCATTGTTCATTAAAATTTCAAAAAGGTACAAGATTGTCGATTGCCTGACCTCAAATTTAAGCTTGCAGAAATATTTGTTATTGATTTTGAAACCTTGTCGTATTCGATCAATAAATGATATATATCAACAACCAGTTAGGAAATCGTTTGGAACTAATCATTTGCCGTTGCTGTGTTTTCTTTGCAAATATGTCGGGAAAATGAATTACACAAAACGAGTTCTTTGATATACTTAAAATGTGAAACTGCCTTGTAGCTCACACTAAACTTCCATATAAGGTGTGTATCAGGTCTAGGGTCCGGAGTCTTTCAAAGTCTTTCATTATTGTCATTCCTTTCATTCAAAGTCTTTCAAAAGGAATCATGTCTTTCAAAGTCTTTCAGATTTTGAAAAATATCATTCCTTTCATTCCTTTCAGGTGAATGAAAGGAAAGGAATGGAAAGGAATGACAAATGTCTTTCAGCATGCATAATTTTCAATTAACGATTAAAATGGTGTACAACATACCAAAACCAGTAAATTGTTGTCAAAACAAGTTTAATTAACAATAATTCACTTTAATTGAATTGTTTTCAATTTCAAACACGGCAGGAATTATTTAAAACAATAATATCACACTGAGTTAAATAATCAAAAAATTCCTTAGTTTTTGCTAACTAAATGTATTGATTGGATATATTTACTGATTTATTGGATATAGTTATCAATGTGATATTATTGGAGTTATCTTTTTGACCAATTTAAATACTTTGCAAAATTTTGCATTTGAAAGGAACGGATTCCTTTCAAGTCTTTCATTTCCTTTCCATTTCATTCCTTTCAGGCTTCCATTTCATTCGTTTCCTTTCATTATTGGTTTTGGAAAAATGTCATTCCTTTCCATTCCTTTCAGTGAATGAAAGGGTAATGAAAGGAATGAAAGACTTTTTTCCTTTCATTCCTGAAAGACTCCGGACCCTAATCAGGTCAGATCATGAACTGAATAAATATTATGAGCCCTTCCAGGGTTTGCCAAAATTGTCTAAATGATTAATTGATATTTCACGCACTGAGAACTTTTGATACAAAATATCATCTAGTTAACTTAAATAGTAATGTCTTTATAATCATAGCCGAATACTACAAAAATGGACTCCAATGTGTTTCAGTTTCTAGTTTAGGGTGACTATCGGGTTACTTGCATGATCATGATCAGGAAAACTAATTTTTAACATAGTTTGGTTGGAGTGTTTTCGGATGACTTTATTAAAACAATTTAAACCTATCTTTTATCAATTTGGTGTTGGTTACGTTAGCTATGCCCACATTGTATTGAAAACATTGTAAGAAAACCTCCTTAACAAACCTGATTTTATACTTGTCCCGGGCCCCTAGCCGAAAGTAGTGCCCCGGCCCGCGTGACTCTCACGCTCAAAACACGCCTTTGCAGCAGAATAGCATGTCTCGTTTTTAAAGGATATATTTTTAACAAATTTTCGTAAATTAATAATTTTTATGACTTCCGGACCGGACATTCCTAACTTGTCAAACATACTTTTAAGTTTTCCAGGAAGAAAATTAGCATTGTTCATTAAAATTCATACCTTAAAATTTTGTATATCGTTTCATCTCAAATTAAGGCGGACTAAAGTCTTTTATTTTATTTTGAAAACTCCACATATTCGTTCATTCAAGGGTTTTTATGAAAAACCGGACAGAAGATTCTTTTGAAATTGCAACTAATCATATAGCGTTGACTAAAATTCGAATAAGCCCATGCTGGATTATGCATAAAAATATCTTTCCTTCATTCCTTGCATAAATTGAAAGCCAACAACAGGAACTGCTTCAGAAAGGCACAATTTGAAACAACATCATTGTTTATGCTTCAGTATGACCAGCTGGGGAGCTGTTTAGACAGACAGACTAATGTGCCTTACTATTCGTTTTTAAATTAGAATAATCCTAATTATAAACCTAAAATGGAGCGTATTTGTACAATTTGTTTGGAAATTATAAAAAATGTTGGTGTGACCCCAGGTTGTATCCATGTGTTTCATCCGGATTGTTTAGAAGAATGGAAACTTCAGGAAACGGAGATTGATGATGAGGATTTCCAAGGGGCAGAAGTGCAATCAACAGGCTTATGTCCAAATTGCAGGCACGAAATTCAAGAGGAATTTGTATTTTTTGAAGCGCAAGGTGATAACGTAAATCAGATTGAGGCAAATCAGGGACAATCCGAATTGGCGGAGGAAATCATGGAAAGTGCTGGTCAAAGTGAAGGTACTGCAAAGGAAGCGCATCAAGTTGTAAATGGTGGAGCTAGTGGAAGAGAAGAATCGCATTCTAATTTGGAGACTGAAGATGACGTTGGCGTTCAAAGTGAAAATGGACATGCTGCTGATAATCAATATCACATCAGAGAAACTGGTACGGAGGAACAAGAGGAAGTAGGTCATCAGGAATTGCTGTTACTGAGTGAAATTGCCGACAATGGTGCTGGTGCGGGGCACACAAGTGGTGAGGTCTTTGAGGAGCTGCAGGCAGACCAGGGCAACGGAAACGATGAGGTTGATGATATGCAGGAAAATTTGGAACCTAGTGTAGTCATGGAGACTAATGAGCCATCCCAAGTGTCTGACATCTTTTATGATGCATTAGAAGAACAAGTCCCTAGCCAGCTGACCTCATCGGGATCTACAACAACTTCAGGACCAAGTGTACCACGTCAAACGGCGGCTTATACTTGTAGCAAGTGTGGGAAACGTTTTAATAGTACTGCAGCCAAATCTGAGCACGTCATTGTTTGTGTTTCTGGGAAGCGATTAAAATGCCAACATCGAGGATGCAACTCAACCTATGCCCATAGAACAAGTTATCGACGCCACTGCAATAAAACGGGACACGTCTTCATCTATCCGCAATGAGTTTAAGTTCTGAACCAGATATGATTAATGGTATACGATAAAACGGACCGAAAATGGACTCGACCCTAAATACGGAATGATATTAGTGTGCCAACGGCCCTTTTAAGGGCCACCATATTTTCCAAAGAGCAATTAACATTTTTATGTCGTCATTATATTGAAATTTATAGGAATACATTGTCTAGGTTTCAGCTAATATTACAGTGAAAACAAGTTGTGTGCTCTGAGATCGGCCCTTTATACGGTTACAGCAACGCACGAGTGTTTTTACGTACTATCTACTTGATCAATTGTGCTTGTAATATTAATGTTACCATGGTATTCTATTGGCATGGACCTACCCGCAATGACATATAGCCATATAACATATTTATACAAACCCAGTTTTTTGCTATATATCGTTTTTAGCATGGCATAATGGGTTAAGGACCTCTCACAAGTCCGCCGTTTACACAAGGAATTTTTTCCCATTTCGACTTTCCCACTGCACAGTTCCTACACGTTTTCGATTTTCCCATTTGTACTTTTTTTGAGGTTTTCTCACACGGACAAGTTTCCTACCATATTTTTCCCATTTCATCAAACGTTTGCAGCAGCAGAGACAAACGTGGTTTGTTCCATGCAATGAAACCTATACCCACCTGTACAGCTTGCTTAAAGCAAGTTGCTTTAAAATACGCATAAGTTTGACTTTCAATTTCGAGGTATGGCTAAACACTTACTAAGCAAAATTTTTGAAGTAGATCACTCTACTTACCATTTCTTAATTGTAAATATTACTAACCTTTTCTCTTCTCGGTTTTTAAATCTAAATGAACGTACGCTGTAATTTTTATGTGAAGAAAAAGTAGCAACACTACCTAATTGTGGCTACGTAAATTAGTCCCTTGCTACCGATTTCCATTTCAGTTTTTCCCTTGAATTCCTAATTGTTGTCATGAGATTTAGTCGTACCGTACGCAAATAACCTCAATTTTGAAGATTTTCAATGGAGTCCCAATTATTTGTAAAAGTCTACTCGCAATAGAGTGTCACTATTTTTGTTCATGTATGAAAAACGCTTCCAACATACAAAAGTCGCACCGCTTATTATTGTTTTATACGATCGCTCTACTAGTTAACACTGATAGGTCACTATCAATCTACTAATGTAATTATTGTCACTACTACTATTAATTATTTTAAACCACTGTGCTATCATAAAACATTTGCAGATTCGGGCTACTTCGATTACTAAAAACGGACTGGACATAATATGAACTTGCGGCATCATGATTAATATGGTTTTATTTATGGGATATGAGTTTTGATTAAGCATATTTTGCATAGTCCCGTTTGGGCAACGCTTTATGCACATATAACTGGCATAGCGTTGCCTTGGATAATGCAAAAGCTTGGATCCAAATGCTTGCTTGCTTGCTTAGAGCCAAATCAATCATCCCCTTGAACCCTCGAATATACTCAATCATTGACTAATAAAAATTTATGTTTTGACTTGTACAAACACTTGTTTGTTGACTTATATCATTAAAAATTTTCAGTGGAAAATGTGTCCGTGTTGCATCAAATTTTTTGCAAATGGGAAAACTGTCCACGCGTGAAAATTGTCAAATGGGAAAAAAGTCCTAGTGTAAACTGCGAAAATGTGAGAGGTCCGTCACCCGGCATAATAAAAAGTTGTATGGTGAATATAATGCTTAACCATAATCCGATAATTCTGCTTGGCGATAAAAATGTCCGACGACAACCTACTTTTGCGATGACGTTCCGTCAAAACGGTAGCTGACGATAATTTTACCAAAGTTTCAAATTAATCAAAAAAATTGATAGTTTGTAGTCGGCCATATTTACATAAAAGAAATTCAATTTTTCAACGAACGTTTTGATAACAATCGAAATAATTTGCTGAAATCCTATATATATTACTTCCGTATTATTTCTATATTACTATTATTTAACAATGCAAGAATGATTTATTGATCCATCAGTTCTGCTTTAGCTAAGCATTTTATACACAAAGAAATGCTAACTATTGGCAACAATAAGCATTTTTGGATTATAACACACATAATTTATGCTCTTACACTGCAAGGCTTACAGGAGAGTGAGGGTAAACTCATCATCCGGCTTAGTGTTTTCACTATGTTGAAATTTTTTTGCTCTGTTTTATACATACTACACAAACATATAACACGCCATCCAAGGTGTGAGCAGTGTCAGCAGAAATGTAGCAATCAGCTGACAGGCTGTACCGTTTCATGTTATGTGTGGGAACCGGCTTTAGCATAGGCTTTAGTATGGGAACCGGCTTTAGCATAGGCTTTAGTATGGGAGCTGGCTTTAGCATAGGCTTTAGTATGGGACTGGCTTTAGCATAGGCTTTAGTATAGGAACCGGCTTTAGCATAGGCTTTAGTATTGGAGGTGGCTTTAGCATAGGCTTTAGTATGGGAACCGGCTTTAGCATAGGCTTTAGTATAGGAACCGGCTTTAGCATAGGCTTTAGTATTGGAGGTGGCTTTAGCATAGGCTTTAGTATAGGAACCGGCTTTAGCATAGGCTTTAGTATGGGAGCTGGCTTTAGCATAGGCTTTAGTATGGGGACTGGCTTTAGCATAGGCTTTAGTATAGGAACCGGCTTTAGCATAGGCTTTAGTATGGGGACTGGCTTTAGCATAGGCTTTAGTATGGGAGGTGGCTTTAGCATAGGCTTTAGTATGGGGACTGGCTTTAGCATAGGCTTTAGTATAGGAACCGGCTTTAGCATAGGCTTTAGTATGGGGACTGGCTTTAGCATAGGCTTTAGTATAGGAACCGGCTTTAGCATAGGCTTTAGTATGGGGACTGGCTTTAGCATAGGCTTTAGTATGGGAGGTGGCTTTAGCATAGGCTTTAGTATGGGAGGTGGCTTTAGCATTACCAAATTGTATGCAATTTACCGGCAGTTGTCGCACCGGCGATTGTCCTACCGGCAATCGTCGCGTACCGGCAGTTGTCGACCGGCTATTGTCGTACCGGCAGTTGTCCTACCGGCAATTATCGTGATACCCCTTAATGCAGACTGATTTCGAATGCGTAGGTTTGCTAATTGATGGAACAGTGTTTGCTAAATGAACAACGGTGTAGATTACAAAAAAACAGGGATTTTGTATAAGATTAATTGCTGCGGTGGAACAAAGTATTTAAAGGTACATGTAATGCAGGTACATATATTGTTTATAAAGCTGATTGTACAAAGTTGAACTGCTACTACCAAAATGCATTCGAATGTTTGCGTAGTAAAGGAATCGTTCGTGTGTACGTGTGAAAATTTTAATCGGATTACCCTGAATAGGGTTTCATTTTAGGTATTCAGTGTTTTATTTGCTACGTATACCCTGCAATGATTTTCTTCTCAGTACTACCAGGCTGGCCTAAGGAAAAATTCACTATTTAGGTAGTCGTACTTTCAAAATGCTTAAATTCTACGCAGAAGTGTTGTTAAAATCTGAAACTGCAATAATAATTTTTACTTGACGGCAATCTTCAACTAACAATACAAGTAAATCGTGAACAATATTATGCGTACGATCATAAAACAAACAGTATCTGCGCCATGAGTTTTTTATTCCAAATAATTTAATTTTAGTCTCCTAAGTGAAGGAGTAAAAAGATGCGGAAGCTACAATCCGGAGTTGTTTTCTATCACGGTTCACCTCTTACAAGCATTTAAAACCAATAAAACTTTAAAAAGTCTAATGAACAATAATCTTGCTGGTTCTGAGAAACATTTCACCGACACTTTTTTGGCTGGAAGGATTAGAATGTTTGCTTAAAGAAAGCACGATGCGCTTTATAGTGGTTATACGCCTGGAAATTTATGTCATTAGAATGAACATGAACACAAATTTCTCAGAAATTGAATGTACGTGCGTGGATTTTAATCCGACTAACACTATTAGGTTTGTGTTTTGAGTGTTTTATTTTCTGCATACATCCGAACAAAAACTTTTGTCATTCTTCATTTTTCTCATTTCAAAGAAAATTCAAATTTATTAAAGACAATAAACATACTACGTACACAATAACAACACAACAATACAACAAGACAGTTTGTTCTATTGTTCCAAATTTACTGTCTGGTTTATGCAGAGAGCAGTGGAATGAAGGAATTCCGTTTTACTACAATGCACGAAATATAATCCAGCAGTCATTCAGTCACGTAGTATTTAATCCATCCATCGTTTTTACAAAAACGATTTGCCAAGGAAGGTACTAGGTACTTTGTACGTACACAATTCATTTAATAACAAATGGGTTGTTTTTAAAAGTCTGTGGCTGTGACTTTCCATCCGCATTAACCACACAAGGCTTTCTCAACGAAAAATATAAATAGCTTGATTTAAGCTTACCAAATTGTTGATAGGTACTTTGCTCCTATAGTACAGCACAATATTCTCCCTGTTCTTATGCCTGTAAAAAACTAGTAGTTTTACACAATTTGTGTCATTACGTGCGTAACATCAGTAGAAGCAGCATATGTTCTCCTGAAGTGCCTTTTTGAGAAAAGACGTTTTCAGTGTAAGTTGCGCAGTAAAACATTTCTTAAAAGAGAAATGCTAACAAAGAACTTGCAAGCACATTTAGGAGAAATAGCCTACAGTTTTTGTGAAAAGTAATTTGCTGCAGAAATTAAGTTACATGGGAACACACCAAAAAAAATCAAGGAGATAGTTGATTTTATATTCTTTGTCACTAATTAGGGAAACTGTTTCAGCTTTATACTTGCTAAAGATGGATCATAGTAGTAACATCCCAGTCTCTCATGATTTGACTTGTCATGAAGGGATTTTGGTGAAAATTCGTGATAGCAACGAAAAACTCGAAGATCTAAGGGGCACGGAGAAGAACAATCTTTTAATAATTAGAAAAAATCTGATCAGTAAAATTCCTGACTTTTGGATTGTCGTTTTAAGAAATGCCACAAAACTGAATCAGAAAATAAAAGCTGTGTCGCAGCTCTTCGAGGATATCTGGGTACAAAAGACTGGAGATGAAGTGGAGGTGATAATTTATCTCAAACGCTGTGCTGAATTTGAAATAAATAATGTGGTTAAAGCTGTGAGTCAAAGCCGTGCATTTGTCACGATTGAAAACACCAAACAGATCAGGTGCAAGTGCACGTTGCGGCAAAAGGTTGGAAAGGTGTTCCTAAGTATCTGGGAGGACCCAACAAAGTATTACATTATACCCGAGAGGTAAGACGAAATTATATATGTATACGATAAAAAACTAGTAGAAACATTTGTTCTCTATATTAATTCTAAAATATTTGTGTTGTTTCAGAACTCCAGTGCAACAAAACTGGCCCCAGATAATAACCAGAGCCAAACGAGCAAGATTATCTGCTAGTGTTGCAAATAATTCGCGAGCTTCAGGAGTGAGTTCTTCCAGTTCGATCTTGGCCGTCCATGTTCATACAAATAACTCTTTGAGTAGTGACAACTCATGTGGTGACATCTCAAGTCCAGGAGGTTCCGGAAATGAGGGAGTCACTTCTAGTAACAGAAAGGTCAAACAGCGTGTTATAAACTCTCCGGAATCATCCGGAATACAAAAAAGAAATTTACGAAAGCCTACAAAGAACAAAATTCGCGGTTTGAATCTTCGCGTATCAAATTTAGAAAATATATGCCAAATCCTATGTACGAATCAGAACATAATGATGTCGCATTTCGGCATTCCAGGTGTTTCAAACCTACCCGAGTCTCTATGCATACATCGTAATACAAACGGTAACTCATAAAAGTTTGAACAGTGGTTTCTTACTTTAAAAAATTCAAAAATGTAAAATATGTACAAAATGTTTAATATAATTGAATTGTCTTGATAAATATGTGGTAATATAAACCGAGCACACCTTTCTGGTACCTCTTATTGAGAACAAATCAACTACCTGTGTTAATTCAAGCTCCTTGCTGGATTGCCGCTTGAAATTCTATTATGTTAAAAGAAGTTTCAGAAATTATTTTGTAGCGTAAAACTATACCTTATGAAAAGAGTTTGACGTATGTAAGTAAACTCAAGTGTCATATGAGATAACACAAAAAGAAAAACCGTACACGTGCTTTAACTGTAGCAAGCGGTTATCAACCAATCAAGTCTAAAGCGTCACAGTAGCGCAATCGATTATCACCACCGATTTTTCAGATGTTAGCTTTATGAGAGGAAATTTGAGTTATTGCCTGAAGTGAAGTTTCACACATGGATGCAAACTAGAGAGAACCCGAGAGAAACAAAAGCTTTTCGCATAAAGGGGGTCTTACTGCACACATGACAAGTCAAACTGGCAGAAACCCTCATAATAGTTGCAAATTATGTAATAAGAAGTTTTACCAATTTTAAAACATAATCAGGCAGAGGCGTTTTCATGCTAACAATTTACAATCTTCAATTTACTATAAATTTTCAAGGAAAGTAATACATGTTTGATCAAATTTCTTATAAACATTCTACAAAGGACCGAGCAGAGTCCTTTGATTACGGTTTTTGTGATTCTGGATTTTAACGTTTGACCACATTCAAACGTCATATTTTTGTTGACATAAACAAAACGTCTTTGCTGCCTCTCGAACGGACGATTTGCTGACAAGAGTGATTTAAAACATCGCATTGATCATACGCACTCTGACCTCACAAATACAATTTGTATAAAAAGGCATTCAAAACCCGTCTACGTTTACATCTGCAAAGACATTTAGGTGCAAAATCTCACAAGTGTTTTACATCAACGAGTGCTTTCTCAGACGACAGGACCAAACTAGGCATGCACATAAGCATTGAGAAAAGCTTTTTAATTTTTACATTTGCGGAAGAAACACGACAAGTAAGGAGTTTATAAATTAAAAAATGTAAATGTAATCAAGTGTCAACTATTTATAATAGAAGTACACAACACTGCAAAAAAGTTCTACATTTTGCTTTATTGTGACAGCACAGGGTCTAATAAGGTACTAAAATATTACATTGTTTACTTGAAACATTATTACTGTCGCCTATGCTTAGATAATGTAAAAAAATTGTAGAAAAGGGTTTGTACTTGCTATGGAGACATTTTTGAAATTGTGATATTTCCAAATATTTAAACTTAATTGAACTACAATATTTTTTAACATTTAGTACTGCTAATAGTTAACAATTTTCACATAAATTAAGATTCATTGATGAATTTGTTTCCAGTGCTGTAAAATTTACGTTCGGCTTATGCATTAACCTCATATCCCGATGACGCATCCATTTTGGTGGTGATTTTTTTCTAAATAGTGGGAAAATCTCGGAATAAATTGTGTGTGTTTTGTTGATTGGAATACTCCACTTTGAACAAAGTCCAAACTATTTCGATTCCTCTGGCCAGTGGAATATTTGGAGCTTTTTAGGTTTTTGGTACAAAATCGGTGTTTTGAGTTTCCAGGTAGGAGTTACGATCTTGGCCTATTCTGAGGTGGTCATGTCCGGCCAGATAATAACTTTTCGCGGATATTGTGCTGAACAATAACTGGAATTAAACGTGCCATCAGACAATCCTCAGGGCCTTTTTTCCAGGTATAGTCCCCTTGGTAACATAAGGTTCTCGAAACGCTCCCATTTTCGTCCATAGCTACCCATACCGTCAATTTTTTGAAGTTCTTGGCATTTATCTGCACTATCTTACTTTGTGAATCCTCCTTAGGGTTAGAAGTATGGAAATATTTGTCTTCAGGAACATCTAGACCATCCGAAAGTACGTAGGCCTCATCATAATAGACTAGAGTTTTAGAAAGTTTTTTTTGTAAACAAATCGTGCTTCAGATTTTGGAACATGATCGTGAAGTTTGACACACTGGGGTGCCGGCTGCTTGGTTTACACTTTGATGCCCAACTTCAGATGTTTAATTTGTCTTAGCGCTTGTGGGCTAATGTCGAGTATGTTGGCTGTAGCGCTAATTGAAGTGGAGGGCTGTTCGTTGAACAACTCTGAAGTCGTCTTGAAGATTCTTGAGAGAGCAAACGTTTTAAAACGTTCTTCAGAGAACCCACAGTCTGGTGTTTTTGTAGTTTAATGTAACTAAATTGTTTTTTATAACAGTTCGGCGCATACGTTAATCTACAAAGAGTTTCACGGTTTTAATCGTTGACCTATTAGGGATTTTTTTGAAGTGGGATATAACCCGTTTTGCAGACGCTTCATTTCCCCCAGATTTCATGACGATACGTTATTTTTGGAAAACCTAAAAATACATCATGTAACCCCAGAAAGGTGAGCTATCACATGGTGCATTCGATTTTTTATATGCTGCCTTCATTTGCATATAATCTGTATTTGCATGAATGTCTCCATAACAAGTACAAGCCCTTTATATATTTAAATTTTTTTGTAATTAGAACTATTTTATACAAAATAAAGTTTTATTGAGAATCAGAACTCAAGCCGCTGCTACTAGTTTTCCCGACTACAGCGTCGTCATGGATATTCATTTTTTACAGCGTATGGATTTGTTTTGCTTCAATTATATGACTAACTAGGACGTGGAGATTGGTCTGGAGGTTTCAGACCTGACATTGTACCAAGGTGTTGAAGGAAAGTTCTGCGAGTATGATTTTGCTGTTGCATTGAAGCTGTCCAGAATCTGTAAAACACATTTTTGGAAGAATGAGTTTTTATGCTAGGGATTATAAATAACTAAAATCATCTTTCCTGATGGTTTACTGACAGATAGACAGTTAATCCTAGTGGCATTAGAGTTAATACTGTTTATCCGGTTTGCAAAGTTTATCGAGTTCCCCCCTTTATAAGTTTTTGTTGGACCTGATTTTTCTGGGCACAGCATAGTTTTTCCTCAGCTAGATAACACCGTGTCATCCTTCTAGTGTGTGTTAGTATTAGGAACCATTTAAAATATCGTTCAAATCGGCAGTCGAAAGCTTCAGGTAACACAACCTGATTTGTACAAGCAGAAACCATTCGGTACTAAAAGAATCATAGTTAACAAAGGGTCAATTATTCCAATTCGAAGAATGGTCGTCAATTTGCTCCAAAATGGTTTTTCTGTATACCAAAAAATTCTTCAATATCTTTCTCTATAAGCACATCAAATAATACTTTCTGTAGATTTTACTAATACCAATTAAATTTTATTTTACCTACATGTTATGATATATAAGTACATACGTGTCGGTTCTGCATGACACAACCACAGAAATTTTCAGTAAGCGGATTATATCTCTCATTTTATTTCATTTAAGGTATCTAAATTTTGGTGAGGACTTAGCATTAGAGGTTTTTTCTAAAAATATTGGGAAAACGTTTTACCGAATGCGTATATGTAGTCAACGTTCAATACGATACCCTTTTTGGATTAGGGGGATTAAAACTTGAACAAGTGACCAGGATTAAGTAAAATAGCTACCTTTACATTGTGTATGTTTTGCGTTTGAATGGTGTGCAACTTGTACCTAAGGTAAGCAAATATTTACTAAATATTGACCCAGTACTCTAACAGTGTCCAGCGGAACATACCCTGACAGCGCGCATATGGTATGGTAGGAATTATTGTATGCCGTTCCTATGATATATATCAGAAAGACACACAGTAAATTTGTTCGCAGCAAACACACCTTGTAAATTTTTTTGTAATCACTCTGGCAAAGGAAGCAACACTGTAAAATACTTTAGAATTCTGTTGCATGAATTGCTAATAAACGCCAATATATAAAATCCTCAGTTATTTTAACACCTTAACCTACCACATCAAGCATAGACATTATAAGGAACAAAGTTTTCAGGGTGTTTTGTGTGAGAAGACAATGAAAACCAAAAATACTTTAACGATACATCTGAAAAGGCATTTGGGTGAAAAACCCCACAAGTGCTTTGCATGTGGTGAAAGCTTTTTCAATTCACAAGGCTTAAAACGGCACACCCAAAAACATACTGGAGAGGTTTCAAATGTAAGTTTTGCAACAAAAAATTGACGCGCCAGCATTATCTCAAAGAGCATATGAAGCGTTTGCACAATATGTAAAATAAAATGATAAATGTAATAAAACAAATTTTTATGGGAATCAAAACTCGAGCATCTACTTTTTGTTTTCGTAATTACAATGTCGTCATGGTTTTTCTTTCTTTTCATGCGTATAGATTTGTTGTGAATCGTTTGGGTAAATAACAATGATTTAGAGATCGCTGAAGGAAGTTCAGAACAGGCGCTGTACCAAGGTGTGGAATTATTAGTATGCATATAAGATTCTGCTGATGACCACACCACGCAGTGAACGTTCAGCTGATGATAGCTGAAAATATGTCATATTGCTATTTTCTGATTGGCTGATAAATAAAAAATTGACGTGTGGGGTCTCGTAAAATTAGGTTGCCCACGTCCAATTCTCCTCCACCGTTTAAAAAAGAACTTTAGACAGGGACTTTATACACCATTAACATATGTAAATGCAACCAAATGCAAAACTTTTTTGATTGAAATATTTCACACTACAAAAACTCTGGATTACTATTGATGTTTTCTTTTACCTGTATATAACAGCGCTGGACTTATTAAAAAGCTGTGACTTTTGTATTATCTATTTAAAACTATTACTTTAGCATGTATTTACTAAGGTCAGGTGGGGTGATTTTGTGATGGCAAACGATTAATCGCGATTCCAAAACGGTTTCCGATCCGATTTCTGGTAAAATCGTTTACATAATCGGAAAACCGATTCGATTAGTGCTTAAAACGTTTAGAAATCGAAAAAATCGCGATTTTTACTTCCTTAAAAATTTCCATAAAATCAATCAGGTTTCCTTAAAATTTACTCACAGTCCTACAAATAGCAACTACAAAATCTGAGAAAAGTAAAAATTTGACAATACAATGCATGTGACTAAATCAATTCGTGTAAGTTTCTGTGTAAATCCTACATTTATAATAACCTACATAGGAGCAATTTCAAGTAGACAAAGTTATGTTTGGGTACACTGAGCTTAGTAGATTTTTTTGATATATAAGTTATTTCAAAAAAATTTACGGTAGTGCAGTAGCTTGATATTGTATACAGCAATACCGATCTTCATTTTTCCCGATTTTTCAAAGAACGATCTTTATAATCCTTTGCCTACTCTCTCTCGTAAACGTAACTGAACAGTTATGAACAATGGAAGAGTCCCCAAAAAGTGGGCATTCAAATGAGCTATGAAACTAACTAAGAAACTACGTACCAAGGATATTAGGAGAAATTCAATTTTTAGCAAGTTTTGAATGAACACTAAATTTTTTGTTGAAAAGTTCTTCCAAATGTTTGAAGTGGTCAAACTTAGCATACAAGTTATGAAATTATGCTATACTATGCCTCAGTTCTGCCAAAGGTTTTCCAACAGTCATCAAAGGGGCTCTTTGCGTTATTCTTACTGACTCAGAACAAGTGTCAAAACTTTACAATGAACTAAGGGACCTTATTCAAGTTCTCACTACACTGGACCCCTACCTTAACTTTTCAACTACTCGATGGACGCGTTTTTGGACGCGATGCTTTTATTAAGTCACTCTATCAATAAATATTACAATTTTAATTAATAAATAGGTTGATAAATGGGATAACAGTCGGCAACAATAGTTGCAGCTCCACGGATTTCACTTATATTATATGTCATGAACTAACTAAATATTACCTTATAGAAATCCGAGTACAAATCCCATGAACAAACTAAATTATTGATTCACAAAACGAACACAACAAAAATATTTACTACACTTCAATCATTTTTACAGTTTCTGGAATCATCTTTATGAATTTGAATGGAAACAATTCACGCAAGTATGTAAAAATAAAATCATTGTTGTGCAGCGCTTAGTATTATAGGTGATTTTAATTTAAAATGATTACAATATTTCTAAGTTCTCTGTGTTTTTCGAGTCGTCTTTCTTTGCATGACAGTTTTGTTCCGAGTAACATTACCGCAATATTACGCAAATGGAAAAAAACTTATGTATGCTTTCTGGTATGTACGCCTAGTTGATGCGCATTGTTGAATCTCTCATCACGTGAACAGCACTTGTACGCTTTTTCACCCAAATGCTTCTGTAGATGTTTTCGCATGTAAGATCGAAAATGACTTCTCACACAAATTGCATTTGTGCAGATGTCCATCAGTGTGCTTATGCTTGATATGGGATATTAACGAATGCTTCCATGGGAACGTTTTTTACACGATGGACAATCAAACGGCCTTTCCATTGTATGAACAAAAATATGATGTTGAAGATCTCGTAAGTGCCCGGATTGCATGCCACAGAAAATACAACCGAAAAATTTAGCGGATTTGTCTGAAAACACCATATATATTTTATGAGAAATGTTCTTTTATATTTAAAAATTAAAAATTTTATATTAGTTTAACTTTACCGTGAAGTTTTCGATGTAGTAACAGGGTTGATGAATGGGAAAACTTTTGACTACAGACAAAGCAGCTGTAAGGTTTTTCGCCAGTATGACATGTCATGTGGGTATTAAGATGTGCTTTCCGTGCAAACCGTTTGCACAAATTGAACACTGGTACGGTTTTTCTCCTGTATGTACTCTTGTGTGTTGTTTTAACTTATCTCTGGTTCCAAATTTCTTTTCACAATGTTCGCAATTGAACTGTCGTTGGTTTTGATGAACAATGCTAACCTGACGAACTAATTGAAATTTGTTTGTATATCGCTTGTTGCAGATATCACAATTATAAGGTTTTTCTTTTGTATGCACTCTCATGTGGCACTTGAGTGTAATCGGGAATTTTGCTTTGAACTTACAAATACCACAATTGTAATTCTGTTTCGACATGGTTGTGCAAGGGCTCACAGGATTTATTGCTATGCAGCAGAGCACAGAAACCAAAACATGTATGAACAACACTCAGGTTGATTGAGTGTTAGTGATAATAATCAGAAATATTAAACAAACCAAAGCAAACAAGAAAGTACAATAATCTTGAAATTTTTACAAAACTTTTACTTTTTAGCTTGGTTTTACAAATTAGGAACACTAATACAGACAAGTCTTTCGTATTGCGAACTGATTTTCAATCCGTCTGTTGAACGTTGCTAAACACAAGACTGCATATATTTTATGCAATAACAAGAACCTACGTAAATGAGTAACTACCGGAAGCTACTTGCTGAGTTATTTGAAAAATGATGCCCAAAAAACGTTTCAAAAATGCCCAAAAGCGTTTCAAAAATGCAAATAAATGTTTCAAAAATGCCAGTAAACGTTTCAAAAATGCAAATAAACGTTTCCAAAATGCCAATAAACGTTTCAAAATGGCCAGAAAACGTTTTAAAAATGCCCAGAAGCGTTTCAAAAATGCGAATAAATGTTTCAAAAATGCCAGTAAACGTTTCAAAAATGCCAGTAAACGTTTCAAAAATGCCAGTAAACGTTTCAAAAATGCAAATAAACGTTTCCAAAATGCCAATAAACGTTTCAAAATGGCCAGAAAACGTTAAAAAATGCCCAGAAAACGTTTCAGAAATGCCCAGAAAATTTTTCAGAAATGCCCAAGAAGCGTTTCAAAAATGCCAGTAAACGTTTCAAAAATGCCCAAACACGTTAACAAAAGGCCCAAATAACGTTTCAAAAACGCCTAAACACTATAAGCTATAAGTCCGAAATTATGCACAGAAGGTGCTATAGACATTAACAATCGTTCTGCAAAATTTTCGCCAAATCTGCCTTGTAGATGCTGAGATTTCGTGTACACGAACAGACAGGCAGACAAACATAGTGGTCGCAATATACACCTCAAAATATAATGCCCTAAATCACCCATTTTTGCAACTTTTTGAAATATTGAGTTATAAGTCTGAAATTATGCACAGAAGGTGCTATAGACATTAACAATCGTTCTGCAAAATTTTAGCCAAATCTGCCTTGTAGATGCTGAGATTTCGTGTACACGAACAGACAGGCAGACAAAACATAGTGGTCGCAATATACACCTCAAAATATAATGCCCTAAATCACCCATTTTTGCAACTTTTTGAAATATTGAGTTATAAGTCTGAAATTATGCACAGAAGGTGCCATAGACAAGGGCAATCGTTCTGCAAAATTTGAGCTAAATCTGCTTAGTAGTTGCTGAGATTTTGTGTACACGGACAGATAGACAGACAGACAAACACGGTGATCGCATTAACTACCTCAGCATGCAATGCTTTCGGTAGTTAATAATAGCCGCGATGACACAGGATTTTCGGGTACATGTTGCATAGGTATATGAGGGTTATAAAATTGATGGTAAAGGTTGAAATGCTGCTACCAAAATGCATTCTATTGCTTGCTTCGTGAGTGCCTGTACCCTAAAGACATTTAGACACATACAAGTTTAGAATGTTTTCTTAGAAAATTATGTACGTGTAAAAATGTATATCCGATTATCCTCCAAAGGATTTCATTATAAATATCAAAGAATGTGTTTGCTGCGTAAACCCTGAAATAGAAGGTTGAACTGTTGCTGCCAAAATGAATTCTAATGTTTGCTTAGTGAATGCATGTACTCCAATGAATTTCTAAGAGAGTTGGACACGTACAAGTTTAGAATTTCTTCTCAGATTACTATATCTATGTAAGAAATTTAATCCGATTATCCTCCATAGGATTTCATTTCAAGCAATGAAAGTTTCATTTGCTGCGTAAATCCTGTAATGGCTGTTTTTTCAATACTGCAAATACTGATTTTGAGAGGATTTCATCTCTCATGTTGTGGTAATAACAGAACGCTTAAATCCTTTACTACTTAGACGAACTAATGAAAGTCTACGTTAGTTTAATATTGTCGTTTTAGGAACGGTCTTCCTCTCAGAATAGAAGTAAATGGTCTACAATATAATATGTAAAAAGGTTTAATTGAGTTATTGATTGATTGATTGAACGAATAAAACGTTTTAGAAGCAACAATACAAAATCCAAGTACTTATACATCTGTCATTAAATCAGGCCAGTTTCAAGTACAAAATTTTTGTACCGACGTGATTTTGCATTTCTATAACCAGAATAAGCTCAAAAAATGTAAACACAAACTCTTAAACACAAATTTTCCAACTGAACCTTTAACCCAACAATACATCTACTTGCCTATTGTTCTTCCTTAAATGTCCTTGGTCTTCAGTTAACATATGTACTGCTTAATTACAACAAAAAATACAGTAAAGCTTGTTACGACGTACCCAGTATCAACACACAACAACATGCACAAATTTGTTGCAGATATTGAAACTGGCATGCATGTAATGAGCATTTCTTGTGATACTAAATATACTTATACACATTTTCCCCTAATACTACCGATCCCTGTATTAGGTATTTAACATTTGCTTTGTGGTACAAAATGACGACATTTTACACGTATGGGGTTTAATTTGTAAACTGCTGTTGTAAAATATTCATGCTCTTTAGGACGAAACCTAACGCATAGTATCATTTTTATATGAAAAAATTCCAACAGGCTTTGTTATGTAAAATGCTGCAGGTTACCATTTTAATGATTAAATGAGTTAAGACTTAAAATCTACAAAGTTCTTAGAACGTCCGTCCACCACAAAGAGCAAACCTAAAAGTAGGAATTTTTCAGTGTACAAGCAAAACTTTAATTTGACACCTTAGTACAGCGCTACATCTGGACCGCTCCAGCGATCCCCACAACCTTGGAATTTACCCACACGATGCACAACAAACCTTTCTATTGGTTATGTTTATGTGATTATGAGTACAATTTTTAGCACCTCAATTTCTTTTAAATATTTATGTAAAAAATCTTTGTACTAGAAAACTAGAAACCTGGAAAAATAAACTCAAATTATTATCCCCGCACCCTACCATTTAAGCAATCGTTACTGTTTAAGGCGATAATGCACAATTTCAACATTTATGGCGCAGATGACGAATGTAACAGCAGCATTCCAGAATTTTGTATTGGACAATACTTTAATTAGAAAGTCCTGATATTTGTTACATAGCTAATGAAATAAAGAACAACTACATATGAAACCTTCATACAGCGTAGCTTCATGAAAACAAAAAAAACTTTAAATAACATAAATAATTATTCAACGAAAATGAAGCCTGCTTATCAGACTGATACAGTGTACTAAGACTTGTATCTAAAAATTGATACGCACAGTTTTTTAAATCTTGAAAAATTACATACTATGTTGTTGCTTCATATGTCGTTGTAGACTTTCTTTACGTGTCATTTTACTTCCGCACAGATTACATATAAAAGCTTTTCTTTTATGCGTCTTCGTATGCCTACTTAGCTCTCCTGTACTAAGAAACCACTTATTGCAGGCAAAACATTTGTAAGGGTTTTCACCCAAATGCCTTTGCAGGTGTATTCTAAAATAATGTCGTGTTTTGAATGCCTTTTCGTACAAGTCACATTTGTGATGTCGGTCATCCAAGTGCTTATAATTGATGTGAGTCTTCAAATTACTCTGCCTAGTAAAACTTTCAGGGCACGAGACACAGAAAAAAGGTTTTTCTTTTGTGTGAACAAATATGTGGCTTTGTAGAATGGTCGCACTTAGAAATCGAGAATCACAGAAAACGCAAGAAAAGGATTTAACTAGTTTTTCTACAAAAAGTTACAAAGTTTTTTAATGAAGGAGCCTTTTACATTCTTCTGAAATGGTTAATATACTAGGACTTCAAATTCGTACCATGAAACCGTTTCCGGTGCGTTACGAGGGCTGATGATTGGGAAAATTTTTGACTACAAATCTGACACTTGTAAGGTTTTTCGCCAGTATGACTTCTCACCACACTCCGAATCCACAACGGGAATCATCAACATCATCATCATCATTTTACCCAAGCGGTCATTGTTCATGCATTTTTTGATTGCCATCTACTCACTGTGTACTAACTAAATGCTAACATGTAGTTTAGCACGTAGTTCACTGAAAATTCGCTGGGAGCGCCACAGTATCGGAATGCAGTAAATACAGTGGCGTTCCCAGCGGATTTCCAGCGAACTACGTGCTAAACTACATGTTAGCATTTAGTTAGTACACAGTGAGTAGATGGCAATCAAAAAATGCATGAACAATGACCGCTTGGGTAAAATGATGATGATGATGTTGATGATTCCCGTTGTGGATTCGGAGTGTGCTTCTCACGTGTCTACTAAGATATTCATTCTGAGCAAAGTGCTTGTCACAAATTGAACATTGGAATCGTTTTTCTCCTGTGTGTAGTTATGTGTGATTCTTTAAATCATGTTTGGATCCAAATTTCTTCTCACAGTGTTCACAATTGAATGGACGTTGGTTCTCATGAATGAAGGCAAAGTGACGATTTAGATCACCTTTTCTTGAAAACCCTTTGTCGCAGATAAAACATATATATGATTTTTCTTTTGTGTGCACACTAATATGTTTCGTAAGTTAACTCAGACATTGAGCTTTATGTTCACAAAAAACACAATTGGTGTCTCCTTTGGTCATTTTTAAACTCGTCTTCATTAGATTGAACAGGTGAAAAATGAGTGTTTACATTGCTTTTTTCAAGTAGTCGCACGGAAAATTCTAAATGCTTTAAAGCAATACCCAAATTTTTCAAACCAGATTTTAGTTTTTAAAATGCAAAACTGTTGTTTATTCTGAAATAGATATGTCAGTGTTGTAAATTTACAGATTTATTTGGTGAAACTGCTAAGCTAATTTTGTAATAGCGTTTACACTGTTGGTTCATTAAATAAGGATAGAACAATGTAAGCTCTGCTTACTGCGTACACGTTTTTATTTTTAATTTTTTCAGCAACCTGCTTTCAGTCACTCAGCAGGCTTTTCCAAATTTAAGCATAAACGTGCAGCATACAGGTACTTCTCACAGTCATTGGTAGTAGTATTTGTACACTTAAGTAGTAATCCGCTTAACTTCATGAAGGTTTTGTGTCAATTCACGAAATATTTCAGACCCTAAAGGTTATCCCTGCTGTTACTCAAAGTTTCCCTTGATAAAACGGTACTTTAGGCACCCCAAAACGCTAGAAACTTCACCACAACCCCAACCACTAATTCCCACGACTAGCCCTATGTGCCACGAAGGAATAGCCAAATTGGTCAAATGATGACTAACTAGGTGAATAATTGACCTCTGACAAAGACACGGAGATTTACTTTAATGGCTACGTCACCCTTTTATTAACGACAGAATTTACTTTAACTTTTTACAAATTTCTCAAGAAAAATAACAGAGCTTTTCTAAAAGACTACCTACTCTGACCAAGTCTTGAGACCAACTGAACTTGAGCCGATGCTCACTCCTCGGCTTCACAAACCACACCATCGCTACTTCTCTCCCTACTAACTAGACCTAGTTCTCCTCGCGACGGCGACCAAGTTCGAAGTCCCCTCCTTCAGCACGCCGTTCTCCTCGCTGCTCTCGAGCCTCTGGCCAATCAGATCGCTTGTCGAAGCTTCTGGAATTTTCCTGTCTGCTTTTTCCTCTTTCTCGTACTTTGTTCGCCGACATTTTGCTTGAAACGATATTTGCTCTGCGTGGTTATATATACTGGTTCAAGGGTTATATGATGGCAAAGATATTGGAACAATAGCGACAAAACTAGTTGACAAAGGTTTTTTCTTGGAAACAATCTATCGGATAACAGCCAACAACTTGCAGGAGGCTTGCTCATATAAGGGTTTTAGTCTACGTGACACAACGACTCACAGCGAGTTGGGTACGGAATAGAAAGCACAATGCAGAAGTAGATATGTATACTGCCACGTAAACGTTGGTTGATTTGGAGCAATATGCTGTCATTTTGAATAAAAACGTTTACAATTTACAATGAATGAATGCATACACTAAGACACTGAAGGTGTTAAAATGTACCGAGATATTTTTATCGAAAAAGGTATGTTCGTACATTTTAATCTCCTTAAGGGGAAAATATTATAACTGCTTCTTTATAATCTTTAACTATCTGTCCCATCTATAACTGAATTATTCAGTCGGAATATATATAACATCTTCTGTGCTGGAAAACTCCTGGTAAGCACATATATTTAACAACCGAAAGTCTGATTAAGGTAAAGTTTGAAAGCAGTTCTGCACCAAACCTGCTTTAACCACAATCAGAACTACATATTAAGTGGAGAACTGAAAGTTAATTGTTTTCAGCCATAAGATATTCCTCAACTAAGTCTTCAATGATCTATTGATTAAATATTGTATAGCCTGCGTCACTTGCATACTACTCATTTAAACTTTGAGTATTAAAATATTCAGTTGGGCCTTTGTAGTAAGCCAATAAAACAACAATCTTTAAACCATAAAATTTTAAAGGGTGAATAAAAAACTTAAAATAATACCTATAACAAAAATCTCAAGCAGGCGGGCAATCTATGAGAAAGTATGTGCATCAAAAAACCATGTGTTTGGTTTTATATGGCTTTTACATGATTATATAACAGCTGTTGTGATGCAGCTTAATATTTATTTAATTTGTTACTAAATCAGACGTTGCCCAACATCTGATGAATAAGTAGGTACTTTCGAAAATCTCTGGTAAAAATTATCAAAAAAGGCGACACCTTACATCTTTCAGTATTACAAATTCGAATGGATTATTTGAATGCTTGATTATCGTGTAAGAGCATTTTGACACATTATGTGCTAGTAACCTGCAACGTAATTAAAACAAAATTTTATTACAAAATCAAATACTTAGAAACAAGCCAAATCATGCATGATTCTCGCTGTATTCTCAAATTCAAAGTACCCAAGCCAAGGTTTTTATTTGTATTTTTTAAACTAATCGCCTTCATGTAACAGTGATAAGCATATTTGCAATTCCCGGACTATTCATCGAAATCTTTTCAACGACATTTTTTCGTCGAATAATCTTTTAATTGACAAATCTTTTCATCAAAATTGTTTCATTGCCTAACATCTTCATTGCGTTTTCATTTCATCGCCTACAATTTTTCATCTAGTGATTCATTTAATAGAAACTCATAGTTTAGACATTTATGAAGACGACGAAGAAGATATATCTACTCACTAGTTCAGTCTGTAATTTCGCTGCTTCATTGTCAAATTCTCAAATTGTAGCAGTGTTAGAAACTGACTATTTATGGACGGGGTTTCGAGTATGCTTAGTCCTTTGGAACTGGAAATTCCAATTGTTCTTTGTGCAACTTGATTGTATAGGCTAATATTTATTGTGCAGCTGCGTTTGGTACTAGGAACCTCAGTCGGCAATTTTGCTGCTTGTTCTTGTAATTGTGCTTATTGTAAAACAATTATCACAGTCTAGTACCAGGGGGTGAAATGTCATCCCCCTTACCTAATTTTTTTAAAAACATTTAACACAGGAGTGATTTTTTACTTAATTAACCAAAAATATACAAAAATACTCATTCGATGCAGAATTTTTATTTTCTTTTTTCTTGCTCGCGTTTCTAAAACGCCAGACATGTCATTCACACCATCTGAATACACAAAAAATGTGCTATTTTCTGGCCGGTTTGCAAAAAATTCCAACACGAGATTTTTGAGTTATCGAATTTCCAAAATTTCAACATTAAATTTAGTATAGCTATGTAATAACACATGCTACTTTTTTGCAATTATGACTGAAAATTTTGCAATTTTTGTCTGCATTGAATGAGTATTTTTGCAATTTTTTTGGTTAATTAATTAAAAAATCACTCCTATGTTAGATTTTCGAAAAAAAATAATTAGGTAAGGGGGTGAAATTTCACCCCCCTCTGGGTATTTGGAGGGTGAAATTTCACCCACTAAGGGGGTGAAATTTGACCCCCTGGTACTAGACTGTATCAATGTAGGTACCTAATTTTATTTAGCACTTATGTAATTCATTGACTTCAATACCCAATTATTCATCTTGACCATCTTGTTATAAACCGCGATAAAAAGATTGATCGATGAACACATAAGGCAATGTAGATGTTAGGCGATGAAAAAATTTCGATGAAAAGATTATTCGATGAAAAAATATCGATGACAAAATTTCGATGAAAAGATTTCAATGAAAAGATTACGATGAAAGTGATGGTCACCAAACTAAGTACACCATGGGGACTGTTATAAGCACTTGTGGGCTTTTTATCTTGTATTACTAAATTTTGCTTATACATAATATTCGCGAATCATTCGCGTTCAAGAAAAACTACGAAGCAAAGCAGGCTGCGTTTCAAGTGGCTATTGCTAATGGATCTGCTGAGCTGGAGAAGGACGACCCGGACAGGAAAATGGTTCGGAAGCTACTAGCCACCGCACAACGAGCTCAGGAACGGTTCCTTGCCGCAGGAGACAGTCTAATGGAATTCATGCAGAAGGACGCTTCCGCACTGGACTTGACTGCAAAGGAAGACGAGGTGAACGAGTTGTTCGGAAATGGAGACGTGGTTATTGAAGAGCTGAAGGACTTTCTACGTGAGAAGGCGAAGACCAAGGACGTGGAAAGTGCCGATGCTGATGATTCTGCCAGCGTAGCGGGTAAAGATAAGAACCATCGTTTGCCTAAATTGGAGCTGCCAAAGTTCACAGGAGAGGCAAGAGATTGGCTACAGTTTTGGAGTGGTTTTGAGACAGTACATTTGGACGACAGCATACCTGCAGCAACAAAGTTTCATTACCTAGCGAGCAGCATGGTCAAGGGATCCACGGCGGAGGAACTGGTGAAAAGTTATCCAACGTCAGCAGCAAACTACCCACAAGAGTTTGAAGGAAAGATATGGCAGGGAAGAGATGCTGGTGGAGGTGTACATACGCGATTTGATCTCCATGATCTTGGAAAATGTCAACAGCAAAACCAGCAATCTTGCTTCCCTTTATCATCGTTTGTCCACACAGCTAAGAGCACTGGATTCGTTGAAGGTGACGTCCGACAAGTGTGCCACGATACTGTATCCAATGGTAGAGTCCACGTTGCCAGAGGAAACGCTGCTGGTATGGGAAAGAACTCAACAACAATACTCCAAGGAATCCACAGAAAAGCTGCTGGAGCGTCTACTGGAGTTTCTGAAGCAAGAAGTAGAAGGTTCGGAGAGAATAAGGCTTGCAAGACAGCCGTTCTCATCCAACAACAACAGCAAAGCCAAGAAAGACAAGGGAAAGTCCGAGCCATCACTGCCAACAGCCACAAGTCTCGTAGCGACAGAAGTCAAGCCGAGTAGGGGGTGTGCTTTCTGCGAAGGAAATCACGACAGTGACCGGTGTACAAAAATAATGTCCATGACCCTAGAAGAAAGAAAAGAAAAAGAAGCGTTGTTTTACGTGTCTCAAACCTGGTCACAATGCTGCAAGCTGTAAGGAGATTGTCCAGTGCGTGTCGTGCGGAAAGCAGCACTGGATAATAATGTGTCCAGTTCTTCGTGACAACAAACCTGAAAATGAAAAGAAACCAGATGAGAGGACGGAAGAAAAATCGGTCAATTTGGTTAGTAGAGAGATTACCCCATGTGTAAGGCTGCAAACGCTATTATTGAAGATTATTGGCAGCAACAAAATAAAAATCGTGAAGATTCTTCTGGATTGTGCATCGGAAAAGTCCATCCTGAAGAGTACTACAGCTGAAGTGGGACTGGAAAACGTTGGAGAAAAGGACGTCGTTCACATCCTTTTTGGCAATAAGAAGTCAGCTCCACATCGGCACAAATTGTATAACACGACACTGGCAAGTATGGACTCCTCATTTTCATGCAATCACCAAATTAAAGATTCGGACGGGATTTGCGGTACAATTCCTGAAGATAAGCACGGCAAGTGGAGATCGGAGCTGAAAGAAAAGGAATATGTTTGCATGAATATCCAGCTGATTGTGTGGAAACTGAGAAATTGAAATTCTCTTGGGTTGTGACGTGTACGGTAAGCTACTTACCGGAAAGAAAATCGACTTGGATTCGGGGCTCACGGCACTGGAAACAATTTTCGGATGGACTGTCAGCGGGAGATTACCAACCGTTGAAAACCTGGACATCGTCAGCAACACGGAGAAAGAAGAATGCAAAGAAATCGATGCCGTGTTGTCCAGCAGAGATGGTGGGAGGTACAAAGGTGGAGGAATCTCCTTCTTTTCCGGGGCGGGAGAGTGGGAGTACACTTTCTAGATGATACTCCCGAAAAAGTTTGTTTTGGACTTGCTAACGTGGCTATTTCGTTGTACGCTTGAATCTTCATGGGTGACCCACGAGGAACTGTTGACCTTGCAATGTGACGCTGCGTCCGTGGTAAATGGTAAACCGCTGACCTACGTTGGAGAAGAAGAAGAAGAGTTATTGCCACTTACATTATTGCATTCATAATTGTGGAACATGGATGGTACTTGAGTTGGATGCTCTGAAACTGGAAAGGTTGGTGGCACGCTACAAAAACATGCAATCCTCCCGGCATGAGATGCGAAATCGTTTCCAAAACGAGTACTTGGCCATGCTGGTATCCAGTGGAAAAGGTAAATCGAATGCTTCGATTCGAAATCGATTTTGAATGCTTTTTCACACAAACTGCATTTGTAATTTCGGACATTAGAGTGCTTTTGAATGATGTGGAGTTCCAAATGACCCTTGTTGGCAAAACTTTCGTCGCACGAGGGACAGCAAAAAGGTTTTTCTTTTGTGTGAATAAAAATGTGGCGTTGTAGTTCCGACGGTGTTTGAAATCGGGAATCACCGAAGACACAGGAGAAGGATTCGGCCTGTTCCTCTGCTTATCATTCAAAACATATTTGATCATCAGAATTACTATTTTCTTTAAAACTTTTTTTGGAAATTTAAGATTGCAATATTTTACCATGGAAACGTTTCCTATGCATCAATAGGGATGATGATTGTGAAAAGTTCTGATTACAAATCAGACAGCTGTAGGGTTTTTCACCAGTGTGACTTGTCATGTGTGTAGTAAGATCACTTTTCTGAGAAAAGCGCTTGTCACAAATTGAACATTGGTATGGTTTTTCTCCAGTGTGCATTGTTGTGTGTCTTTTCAAAACCCCTCTGGATCCAAATTTCTTTTCACAATGTTCACATTTAAAAGCCCGATGGTTCTCATGTAATGTGCTGTTGTGAATTTTTAGGTTTGTTTTTGTTGAGAATCGCTTGTTGCAAATTATGCATTTGAACGGCTTTTCTTTTGTTTGTACTCTCATATGATATTGGAGTCTACTTGAGAATTTTCCTTCATAGTGACATATACTGCATTTCTGGCCTGCTGTGGCCATTTCTTTACTCTCCTCCACCTTTCTCTCTCGAATGGTCTTGGGCAAATCAGTCGGGCAAAAAAATAAAATGTTGACAGCTTGAACCAGAAACAAAGATCAATAAAAAATCACGTTTTATAAATACTGAAATAAGTCTATTAACTTGTAATAAATATACTAAGATCTAATAAAAACTTTAACACTTCTGCTTCATCTCCCAAGACGGGAATAAGACAGGGTCACCCTAGTGCTAGTTGAGTTTAAATGTGTTTTATGTCTGGCATACAACAGAGTACGCGTTTGTTAATCGAGTTTATTCCGCAGTATGTGTATGTATTGAGTCAAAAATTATGTTCCGCCGCTTCGAAGTAAAAATGTTTAACATTGTTTAAGATGCAAAATTATTACTAGAACTACAACAAGCTCGAACATAACGTTTTCTCAGAAAAACTTTACTCGTGTGTCTCACATTACATTGCGTGTACCTTTGAGTGGTAGCCTTGTATTTTAAAACGTTCATAACCAATACTACAATGTAAAATTTTAGCTTCCAAAATCCAACTATATATCCAAATATTTATGTTTATTGTAGCATTCACTATAAAAGGGTAACCAACTGGATGTAGGAAGGTAAAACAGGAATGGCTTCTCAGAAAATTGATGTACGTGCTTGCTAAATAGTAATCTGCTTACCGTAAAAACTCGGTTTATGCCCCGGGGCAAAATTTCAAATTTGAGGTCTCAGACCCGGCTATAATTCGAGGCCGGTTATAAACCGGGGCAGGGCAAAAATCCAAATTTACGAGTTTTCTACATAACTTGATAGTAAAATCGCAAAAAATTCTTGCAATATTTTGAAATTTTGGCGATATTTTAAAAGTTTTTTGTGTGAAATTTTGTTAGCACTGTAGCTAAATACCTAAAACCTCGTTAGTTAGCATAATTACACGAAATTTCATTCAAAAATGGTACTTATTATATGCTTTTGTTTACAATTCATACTAAAGCATTTTTGACCCGGGCATAAACCGGGGCAGGGCAAAATTTCAAATTTTTGCCTCTAGACCCGGCTATAATTCGAGGCCGGGTATAAACAGAGGTCCGGGTATAATCCGAGTTTTTACGGTATCTCGATAACGTTCCCTTTTAAGTGCCTTATGCCTTTTTAACTACGTTAGATCAGAATCAGTATGCCTAATATATACATTTTTCCAATATAAAACTACTGACTTAGATAGGGTTTTGGAAAACATTAAGTTGTAAAAAATAAAAACACATCACTTAATCGCACTGTTTTTTAAGAACAGATGATAAAGAGCTGATAACGCGATAATAATTTCTGGTGGCGTTACTTACCGAGTGTTCCAGGAACCGCCTTAAATCTCTTTAATCTAAGTACTTAGAATCTGCTTAAGAAAGCAATGAAATCAGTTAACGTGCTTGCAAACACACATAACCGAAGGTTGGTAGGTACCCATAATTTTATCTTTTCTTTCTAAATATTGTGCCTAAAAATTCAGACAGGTGCAAAGATTACACAGTAACCTTAAATGCCGACAGAGGTACTAAAGATTAGGTTCCCAGAAAATTACACTACCTAAATATTCATTGCAAAAACGTTACTCTATTACTTTTGCAAGGATTAGGCAACTGAAATGGTACATAAAAAGCTTTTTGTATTGATATTAGAGCTACGTACACAACTTGTCAGGGTTTAAAAAACTAGAACGAGCTAGAAATTGAATAATGCGATGCTGCTTCATTAATATTTTGCAATGCTGCATTACCTTCAAAATGGATAATGGTTATCTCTTAATTTTGGTTCTTCTGTTTTTCACAGCAGAAAACTAAAATCGATTCGATAGTTAGTTTCATCGCGTTGAATAAACTAAAGGGTGTGTACTTGTTATGGAGACATTCATGCAAATAGAAATTATATGCAAATGAAGGCAGCATATAAAAAATCGAATGCACTATAAGATAGCCCATTTTTTGGGGGTTATATGATGTATTTTTCGGTTTTCCAAAAAATAACGCATCGTCATGAAATCCCGGGAAAACGAAGCGTCTTCAAAACGGGTTATATCCTACTTCGAAAATGTCACTGATAGGTCAAAGATTAAAACCGTGAAACACTTTGTAGAGTAACGTAAGCGCCAGACTGTTATATACAAAAGAATTCAGGGATATTAGTCTACAAAAACACCAGACTGTGGGTTCTCTGAAGACGTTTTGGAAAGCTGGCTCCCTTAAGACACTTGAAGACGGCTTTAGAGTTGTTCAACGAACAGCCCTCCACTTCAATTAGCGCTACAGCCAACAAGTTCAACGTTAGCCCACAAGCGCTAGGACAAATTAAACTTCAGGAGTTGGGCATTAAAGCGTACACCAAGCACCCGACACCCAGGTGTGTCAAGGATCAGGAGCACGGTCCAAAATTTGAAGCCCGATTTGTTTACAAAAAAAACTTTCTAAAACCAATGTTATATATGACGAGGACTACGTCTATTGGGATGCTCAAGATATTCCTGAAAACAAATATTTCCTTGCTTTCAACCCTAAGAAAGTTCCACGAAGCTAAAAAGTGCAGCTAAAAGCCAAGTTCAGCAAAATATTGACGGTATGGCAGGTTATGGCCAAAAATGGGAGCGTTTCCGAACCTTATATTACCGAGGGGACTATGCCTGGAAAGAAGGGCCCTGAGGAATGTGTGATGGCACGTTTAATTCCGGGTATTGTTGAGCACAATAACCGCGAAGAAGTTATCCTCTGGCCGGACATGACCACTTCACACGAGGCCAAGAACGTAACTCCTACCTGGAAACTCAAACACCGATTTTGTACCAAAATCCAAAAATGCTCCAAATATTCCACTGGCCAGTTTAATCGAAACATTTTGGAGTTTATACAAAGCGGAGTACTCCAATCAACAAAACCCACCCACTTTACTCCGAGATTTTCCTACAATTAAGAAAAAAATCACAATCAAAGTGACAGCGTCATCGGGATATGAGGTTAGAGTATAAGCCGAACAAAAACTTTACAGCACTAAAAACAAAGGCATCAATGAATCTTAATTTATGTGAATTTTGGTAACTATTGGAAGTACTAAATGTTAAAAAATATTGTAGTTCAATGAAGCTTAAATATTAGGAAATATCACAATTTCAAAAATGTCTCCATAACAAGTACACACCCTTTACTAAAATGATTTGCTAATATTTAGAGTATGCAGTACAAACTCTGTTCACGTTGACCTTACTGTGCCTTTACCGACTAATTTTGAGATGAAAATGTCGTTGCTAGCTTCGAATAACGCTACGCCTTTATATATGTCAAGACGGGTTTTAGAAATTGATAATCATGGTGCTGTTAAAGTTATTTTCCAATGTGTGTCCACGGTACTAGACAGCTTCCAAACACAATCAATAGCAACCTCCAACGCGGCCTTTCATCCGACGCATAAATGTTTAGTTTGACACATTGGTACTGCGCCAGGTCTGAACTTTCCCCAGCATTTCCTGCATCCTCCTAATTTATCAACACGATGCAATACCAACCTCTTATGTGGTAATAGTACCAGTGACCATGACCACGTTGATGCTCGGAATTCAAAGAGTAGCAGTTCAATGTCTTCTGATTCTCAAAAAAAAGTTTCCAAACATATTTGTAAAAAAGAAATTTTAGCTACAAACGTTAATCTTAATTTATTACACACTTGCACCCCTCAATCCAAACAATGTTACATTAATCAAGCTTTATTAGTTAACAATGCAAGGTTTTTAACACTTTAATAACTTGGCACTGTTATTAATATGGCGAGTATAATAAAAATCATCAAGTATTCTGTTCAGGCATGAATCATTTAAAACGATAATGCTGGCATGTAAATACTGTAAATACAAATGTAGATTTTGATAATTGTATGAACCACAACCACAAAAATGTCAATACCTTGCAACACGCAAAACGTTAATCCAAACAAAAATATGAATATAATTATTGTACAAACAAAGCAAATTGTAAAGCACAAAACGCAATATATGGTATTGGAATTTGTATCTACAATTTGCTATTCATAGTTTTGAAAGTTATAAAATATTACATATTGTGTACACATTACATGTGTACTTTTAGATTATGCTTGTATGCCATTTCTCTTTCGCAAATTTTGCACTTGAAAAGTTTTCCTATATGCTTCTGTGTATGCCTGTTTAGATCATATGCGCTGATAAACCTCTCATTGCAAATAGAGCATTTGTGAAGTTTTTCACCCAAATGTCTTTGCAAATGTAATCGTAAAGAAGCTCCTGTTTTAAATATCTTTCCACATAAACTGCACTTGTGATTTCGGTCATTAGAGTGCTTATGATTGATGTGAACCTTTAAATTACCTTTGGCTGCAAAACATTTGTCGCACGAGCGACAGCTGAATGGTTTTTCGTTTGTGTGAGTAAATATGTGGCTTTGTAGTTTGTTCAAGTTTTGAAATCGGCAATCACAAAAAAGACAACCAAGGGTTTCCGATGTGTACCCTGTTCAACGTTTAAAAGAAATTTCAAAACACATTGTATATCTTTCTTTCAAAATACATTTACAAATTACTGATAGTATTTTAATTTAATTTAATTTTTTTTACCATGATAACGTCTTTGGTGTTGCATTACAGATGATGACTGGGAAAACTTCTGATGACAAATCTGACAGCTGTAAGGTTTTTCGCCAGTATGTTTTCTCATGTGCGTAACTAGATCCCCTTTCTGAGAAAAGCGCATGTCACAAATTGAACACTGGTGCCGTTTTTCGTCTCTATGACTTGCTATATGTCTAGTAAAATTAGATTTTTGGGAAAAACGCTTGTCACAAGTTAAACATTCATAGGGTTTTTCTCCTGTGTGTAGTCTTGTGTGATCTTTTAAATGTTGATTGGATCCAAATTTCTTTTCACAGTGTTCACATTTGAAGAGTCGTTGGTTTTGATGAACTCTTCTAATGTGACGATTCAAATGAGATTTTTGTGCGAACTGCTTGTTGCAAATATCACATTTGTAGGGCTTTTCGTTTGTATGTACTCTGATGTGGCTCTGAAGGTGACTCAAGCATTTTGCTTTATGCTCACAAATATAATACCTGTAATCCGGTTTGGACATTTGTAAACTTGCAGGCATGTTGGCATTTTAAGAATGTTTACAGGGATTATTGCCAACCAGCGAAGTGTGGAATTCAAAACACGTAAAAACGACGGCAAAGTAGATGCGCTGATACAATAAAAAATATCAGTTTTTAATCTAACTAAAGCAAACAATCTATAAAAACTTCAAGTTTCGCAAAAGTTTTACCTTTAATTTGCTTTTTCAAAAATTAAAAATATTATTGCAGACAAGTCTTCCTTTTTGCAGATTGATTTTTAATGCATCTGTTCGCTACTTTTCAAACGATTGTATGCTAAACATACAACGTTGCTTCACAAGCTCCATTAATTTGGTACAACAGAGTAAGTCCACGTGATGGGTTCCACCAAAAATTTTTTTGTTTCTGATCGAAAATGTTTTTACACATTTCAAACATACATATGCCCGGAATTAATCACGCAAAATATTGGAGTCTCAGATTGCCCCAGTAGCGAAGGGCAAGCTTATGAATTTTTTGCGTTAAGAACTTAATTGTCTCACAGTAACTCAGTTCTGGCAAATGTTTTCGGACTGAAACTTTTTTGGCGAATCCATCATACTATTGTGATTCATTCGTGAACATATTACTAAAGGAGCAGCTCTGTATATTTTTCTAGAAAAGATTATCTTCAAGAACGCCGAAATTTTCAGAATTTTTTAAACAAATGGGTCTGTAACTCGCATGTTTTAGATTTGTTGGGAACGCCAAAACAATGTCCATCTGCAACTGCTAATGGGCTATTTGATGCAAAAACTCATTTGAAAAAATAACTCGTATCTGAGGACTTATGCATAAAAATCGTAATCAATAACTTCAGTCAGGCAGGAATTCATGAATTTAAAGTTGTAAAACTTTTGTTCTAGAAGGTTTTGTGGAATCGCTGAGGGCAATTTAGAATGACCAAAATCTGTTCTACTAAAGGCAATCACTAATAGCTTCCTACCACCTCAAGTGTACAAAAGGTTAGCAAATTGTTAACTGATGAACATTTTTTAAAAATGGTCCCGACGACGGGAAAATTGCCATAACTTTTTTTATACGCAAAATTTCAAAAATCTGAAAAACTTCATTTTTGCAAATTTAATGGTGATCATTCTGACATATAATTCTTGAATATTGCACATTTGGTTGACGAACTATAACCCAAGACGTTCGGCGTACTTAGCTGATTTTCAAAATTTGGGAAATTTTTAAAATGTGAAATATTTCACTTTTGTTCATTCATATGCTTCGTTGTGTTTACTAACAGCAATATAATCCATATTTGTTTATTTTCCGATATTAAAAACTCAAAAAACGATGAGTTGAAAATTTCCCAAATTTTGAAAATCAGCTAAGTACGCCGAACGTCTTGGGTTATAGTTCGTCAACCAAATGTGCAATATTCAAGAATGATATGTCAGAATGATCACCATTAAATTTGCAAAAATGGGGTTTTTCAGATTTTTCAAATTTTGCGTATAAAAAATGTTATGGCAATTTTCCCGTCGTCGGGACCATTTTTAAAAAATGTTCATCAGTTAACAATTTGCTAACCTTTTGTACACTTGAGGTGGTAGGAAGCTATTAGTGATTGCCTTTAGTAGAACAGATTTTGGTCATTCTAAATTGCCCTCAGCGATTCCACAAAACCTTCTAGAACAAAAGTTTTACAACTTTAAATTCATGAATTCCTGCCTGACTGAAGTTATTGATTACGATTTTTATGCATAAGTCCTCAGATACGAGTTATTTTTTCAAATGAGTTTTTGCATCAAACAGCCTATTAGCAGTTGCAGATGGACATTGTTTTGGCGTTCCCAACAAATCTAAAACATGCGAGTTACAGACCCATTTGTTTAAAAAATTCTGAAAATTTCGGCGTTCTTGAAGATAATCTTTTCTAGAAAAATATACAGAGCTGCTCCTTTAGTAATATTTTCACGAATGAATCATAATAGTATGATGGATTCGCCAAAAAAGTTTCAGTCCGAAAACATTTGCCAGAACTGAGTTGCTGTGAGACAATTAAGTTCTTAACGCAAAAAATTCATAAGCTTGCCCTTCGCTACTGGGGCAATCTGAGACTCCAATATTTTGCGTGATTAATTCCGGGCATATGTATGTTTGAAATGTGTAAAAACATTTAAGATCAGAAACAAAAAAATTTTTGGTGGAACCCATCACGTGGACTTACTCACAATATTAGAACAGATCGATGGTGCAAGTATACAGGTATCCTATACTGGTGATAAAATCGGTTGTACAACGTTGATTTGCTACTTTCAGAATGCATAATAATGTTGCTTGGAATGAATCTAAAGAATTTACAAGCCATGTTCCGTTCTCCGATTAGTTTATACGTGTGAAACTTTTAATCCGATTATCCTCGAAAAGTTTTCATTTTAAATATTTAATGTGTGATTGGTTCAACTATAATGGTTAGGTCGTGGAGCAAAAATACTTGAATACTTGACCATAATAACCAACAATGGTAAACTTATTCTCTGAAGTTAACAAATACAGAGATGCACATGCACTTCTATAAACTAGTATATGCTGTTCTTGCTGGGTCTCACTTACAGTTGGTGTGTACTTACGGATAGGATTGTTTGCATAGAGAAAACGCGATTGACTATAAGAATGTTACACGACATTTGGAAAGTTAAGGTATTAGAATGCACATGAATACATTCACAAAAATTGAATCTACGTGTGCAGGTTTTAATCCGATTAACACCAGTAGGTTATTAAAAAATGTTTCGTTTGCTACGTAAACGCGGACCAAACGGTTTTCTTGATGTTCAATTGTTGATTTGTTCGGGTAAAAAATTTACATTTTATGTAGCCCTAGGCACAAAATGCTTCAACCGATTCTTCCTATTCAGGTTTGGTGTTAGGTCAAAATGTTTGATTGTATTTTGAGCAATGCCTTGTCCAAATTTTTGCAATGGAATGCAGAAATGCGCATGGTTTGGTAAAGTAAAGCTTAGTAACTTACGTAGGTAACATTTGTTCCAGAGAATAAATGCAATGTAAATGATAACATTCACATGCTTATTTGTGGAATTAAAATTATTAATATACTTTCTGCTGAAGATTCCAAGACCACAAAACAAGGACCGCATGAAACATATAATTTTCTAAATTTGCATGTTTCATGTACTTGAGTTACAGGAATTCACTATGACAATGCAAATTTTACGGATTGACAAAGCTGGCTAGACGGCTAGACGGTGTAGCAATGGGATGTTCGTTATCCACCATTATGGCTGACATATTCATGGAGAAATTGGAAAGCAAAATCGTGGCAAACAACCACAACATCAAAGCATATAAACGATTTGTCGATGATTTATTTGCTATCATAAGATCTCGACAAGTAACCAGAGTTTTACAACAACTTAACTCATTCCACGAAAGCGTACAATTTACTTACGAATTAGAACAGGATGGCAAGCTACCATTTTTGGGTGTTCTAATCATTCGTGCAGAAGACAGATCGCTCAAATTCAATGTCTTTAGGAAACCAACCCACACGGACACATATTTGGACTGGGACTCTGTGCATCCTATGGCTCAGAAAATCACGGTGGTCAGCACACTAGTGTTCAGAGCACTAAATTTATGCAGCCCTGAATATTTACCTGGAGAACTAAAGCACATTGAAGATGTCTTAGTAAAACGTAACGGATATCCAAGAATTTGGCTACGGAAACAGATGAAACGACTAATCATTAAGTTCCAAAAAAAAAACCAGACACCCTACCGGACTCCCAGGAGAAACCAAGATCAATAATACCATATGTAGAGGATCTTACTGAGTCAGTAGCACGCATCATCACACGACAAATTGGTAATCCTATAGGATATATGCCTTTTTAACGCATGTCTGATTTAATTACAACTCACAAAGACAAAACCCTTTGCAAAACCTGTGGGGTATATTTAATAAAATGTATATGCAACGATCAGTACATAGGACAAACGAACAACTTGGACAGACGTTTGAAAGAGCATAAATTGCATACAAGGAATGCCGACACAGAAAAATCAGCAATCTCGGAGCATATATGGAATGACCCACAAGGTAACCACAACATCCTATGGGACAACATTGAAGTACTCGACAAGGAGGATCGACAATACAATCGGGGCATTAAGGAAAGCGTTTACATACAAAAAGCTATCCGGGAAGGTAGGAACTTGATGAACAGGAAGCATGAAATTCCGAGTAACAAACTTCCTGTTTGTTATTCCGAAGTGCTGGACGAAATATACAAATTATAGCCTACGACAAGAAAATCACCAAGACAAGTGTATAACGACAGTGGACAATGGATTTACAACTGAAAGAAATGATACAAATACATAATATTATGCCTGTTATGTTTTCTCGTATTTTTGAAATCTTTCGTTCGTTTCGTGAAATTCCCCTGATGAGGACTTTGGATTAAGTCGAAACTTTGGGTTGAATTTTTAATAAGTCTTATCAAAAACACTCGCTGAAATATTCCTAAACTTTTATTTCAAGTCTAATAAAGCTGGCTTACTCATCTCATTACATATGACGAATAAATTCTTCAGTAAATATTTGTACTTTCCTGTTGTAACAAGTTTTCATATACAGAATGGTAAATGACTCCATAAAGGCTGGCCAACCAATTAGTAGACTGTTACAGAATAATTGCTGACCCACAAAGTAAATTGCCATTTCATTTGTAAATTGTTATTACAACAGTAATGGGTGTACTAACTCTTTTTGAATGGGAATGTTGGTGTTGTGGGTGAATGTGGGTGGTTTTTACGATTGGATTCAAGCTTTTTTCAGAGCCGTGAGTGATGAATGGAGTGATAGAAAGTTTTGGGATCATGAGTGGTGCGTGTAGTAAGCTGTTGAAATAATTCAGAAATTATGAGTAAAGTTGAGTGAGAGGGTAATTTTTTTTCCAAATTAGCCTTAATATCTTGTTATTTTTAGACAAATTTGCATATATTTAATAATACATATTATGAATGGTGAGATTAGTGCTCATGAGTGGAGTGATTAAACTGCTTCTGGGATGACTAGTGAGTGGAGTGAGTATGAGTTGAATGGTTTTCAAACACCCATTACTGTGGTAAAATGCTACAAAATAGTTGGGTTTCAAGCATTTGGGCATATACAAGCTGAGAATGCCTTCTCAGAATATTATGTACGTGTAAAAATTTTAATAGGTTTATCCCCTAAAAGATTTCATTTTAAGCATTGAGGGTATTCAGTAGTGCACAACGTTGAACTGATACTTCAATGAAGTAACTTCATGTTTGCTTGGTGCAGACAAGTACCCTAAAGAATTTCCAATCTGGACACATATACTTTTCAAATGGATTCTCCGAAAATTATGCACGTGCAAAAACATAATCCGATTACTCTCGATAGGTTTTCATTTTAAGTACTCAATACTTCATTTTCTACGCAAATTCTAGATTGACCGTCTTTTACATACCGCAATGCTAATATGGAGAATAATACACCACTTACTTGTTAGAAGCAAAACTCACATATATTTGAAAATTTTACGACTTAAGCGAATTATTAACAACCAACTATACTATAATTTACTATAATACGCTTTATCCTAAAAACGGTGCCCAACTGAGAATTCTAAAATTTTAAACGTGGGCATGAAATAACTAAATCTTGAATTTTTCAGCTCCAGAAATAATTACAAAGGTCTTAAAGTGAACAAGTATACAACACGGAAGCAACGGTACAGGATTTTCATGAAAAAATGCAAGCCCTTCATGCATTTAAAACCTATAATAATATTTATTGTATTAAGAAATTTTGTCAACTTTCATCTACCTTCAATTGTGATTTGTTCATCCAAAGCAGTTGGAATATGCTACATTAGGAGAACCGTGCAATAATCAAAAGTTTTAAAAGCTGAAATTTGTGGCGACGGCCAGAAACTTTCATATAGAGAATGTACTTACAATCCTTTTTTTGTTTAAATATGCAGACAGCTCAAGTTAATATTTCATATGAACAGATCATGCAGCGTATCTATTTTTAAAGGATTTTCTGTTTTTCTTTCCATGGACATTGCAGTTTACATTGTTGTGATAATGCGGCAGAAGCATTCTGGTTGAAGGCAGCATCACTGAAAATAAAAAAAAATGAATGTAGCTGTTGAATTGCGATGATTTGGGCAGGGAGTTTACTTAACTTGACGCTGATGAATAGTATAGTAAATTAAGCAGTATTTACTTAATCAAAAACTCATGGAGTTTACAGATTTATGCAGAAATACTATTTGGTTTTTCCCAATATTTTTATTTTCACTTTTCAATTGATTGCTCGATGACATCAACTTGATAACATTTATTTTTTGCAATTAACAAGCTACAAATATTACTTTGCTTTATGTTTATTACAAGCAGCAATGGATATGATGCAAGTTTTTACTTTAATTAGTTAAAGCATAATACTAATTAGAACGCAAACCAAATCCATTAATCAGCAGAGTCAAAGAAAATTCTAATTTACTAAATTAACCACAAAAATCTTAGGTTTCCAAAACGCATTGCTCATGCACATTAATTCACTAATGCTTTAATGGTTTGAAAAAGTGTGCAATAGCATGTTTTGCCCGATCAAAACTTACTGTGCTTGGAACCAGTCATTTTTAGCTCGGCCTAATTCATGTACTTCTCATACTACTTGCAAACTGTATTGGTAATAAATATTAAATTTAATATGAACAATTGATTAACTTTGGCTTTCCACTATTTACTTAACTTGTTGTATTAAAAAAATTGCAAGCACAAATTTTTTTTTGTTGCAGTACACGTTTCTTTTTGAAACCAAATATATTATGATTTCCTTGCAGTTTTGTGCACAGTTGTTACATCAAATTTAATTCAGATTTAGATAATACAATACAAAATTAACGCTAACATAAAACACTTCTTCTAATATTACAATATTGCTTGCAATTTGAAATATACAAAAGGCCACCTTAAACACAAGCTTATTTACAAAAATCATAATCACTACACGAAAAAACTAAATAAATACCTGAAGTTTCACACTTATAATAAATTTAATTAAGAACTTGACAAGCGTTTGCTTGCGTACCTTTTACATTAGTTCCCATAACTCTACAACTCGAACTTGTACATATTTTGTTTCAATCGACTTACAACATTTACATTAATTAAAAAACTTGAATCGTGATGCCAATTACAATGCAAACTAATTGGATAAAACTTCTTGGTTTATATGTATGGTTTTGAATATCTGTTAACTGGAGTAGAAAAAGATACAACAAAACGTTGTAAAATATGTTTATACAATTTTAAAAAGCTTGAACAACAAATAGTAAATTTGCTAAACACCACAGGCAACTCCAATTCAAAAGCTCATATTTCGTGTATTTGTTTTTGAGACTGTCACATGTTGACATGTCTATTATTCAAAATCTTTAGAATGGCTTAAATAGAAATGAGTAACACAATTTTGTAAACAAGACATCTTATTTAGTACAGTTTTAAGTTTTATAGACGATTTTACTATTAATCCTTCACAGTACGTGTAAACGGCTCACGTTTTCCTTGATACTATTTTTGCTTACACAGTTCCCTTCCGCAAGTATTACATTGAACAACTTCTCACTTATGTTTCCTGCTATGACTGTTGAGGTATGAAGCATTGTTGAAGCTTTCATTACATAGAGAGCACTTGTAAGACTTTTCACCCAAATGCCTTAGCAAATGTTCTCGTAGGGCACCTCCTGTTTTAAATACTTTTTCACATAGACTGCACTTTGGGCGTCGGTCAACCGAGTGCTTACGTTTCATGTGACGTTTTAAACTACCCTTGACAGCAAAGTTTTCGTCGCACGAGAGGCAACAAAAGGGCTTTTCTTTTGTGTGAATATAAATGTGGTTTTTTAGATTGGCCAAATTATGAAATCGCGAATCACAAAATACGCAGCTGAAGAATTTAGCTTGTTCATCTGTACAACGTTTAACGTATTTCAGTAAAACTGTATTACACTCCTTTCAAATTTGTTCACAAAATAAACATAGTAGTAAGTTCTTACCATGGAAACGTTTCCGGTGTCTTAATAGGGCTGACGATTTGGAAAACTTTTGACTACAAATCGGACATCTGTAAGGTTTTTCGCCAGTATGACTTCTCGTGTGTTGAGTAAGGACCCCATTTTGGGCAAAGCGTTTTTCGCAGATCGCACACTGGTATGGTTTTTCTCCTGTATGTATTCTGGTGTGAATATTTAGCTTTTGTTCTGATCCGAAGTTCTTCTCACAGTGTTCACATTTGAAAGGTCGATGGTTCTCATGAACTGTGGCGATGTGACGGTTGAGGGGGAACTTGGTTGAAAAATGTTTGTTGCAGACACTACACTGGTACGGTTTTTCTTTTGTGTGCACTCTCATATGACACTTGAGTACACTCGCAAATTGGGCTTTATATTCACAGATACTGCATTTGTGCTCGGCTTTGGTCATTTTTGAAGTTTTCTTCAATTCTGCTAACGGAGTTTCGATGAGTAGGTTTAGCAGAGTTTCAATCAGTAGTGCACAAAACTCAAAATGCTCAGGTTTCTCAAGCGTAGTAGTAGCTTTAAATTTGAAAATCACGATGTCAACGTCTTAGAACTCAAAACTTTATAAGTAAACTGCCAGGTTATGTTTCAAGTAGCATTGTGTTACTGCTGCGTTGACCAAATGGGGTTATTATATTTGACAAATCTTGGTTGGTACTGCCAACCAGTTCTAATCAAGTTCTCTTACTGGAAACTGCAGAGTATATCTTTGCAGCCTGTGTAACGTGTAAGCTCCACTGAACGTGCATTCAAAATGTTCACGTTAATTTTTGCTCAACCGGCGTTCGCTCACTTAGCAGGTTTTACCAAAGAGCAACTAAAAATACACAGCGTATAGGTGATTCTTGAATGCACCGGGTAAAGGAATTTACCAACCCAAGTAATAATCCGCTTAACTTCGCGAAGGTTTTTTCCGAAATGCCATTTGCTTTGCACACTGCATATAGGGTATCTGCTTGTTAAATATTAGAACAATAGCAAGGACTCTAGTTGACGTAGGATTTTTAAAAATAAAAATAAATCTATTCAGATAACAGCAACAAGGGTTTCAGGTTTTTTCAATTTAGAGAATTAATCTACGTGACAGAACTTCTTACATCAAGCTGGGTATGGAAGAAAAGGTACAATGCAAAAGTGTACGTATATACTGTCATTCAAACATTAAATGGTTTGGAACTGAAAGGTTTTGATTTGAATACAAACTTCTGATTTATTGAATGAAGGAATGCATGAATATAGGGACTACACGTGTTAAAATGTAAGGATATGTATTCTCGGAATTTGCGTGTTCATGTATGTGTCAATTTTTCTCAGCTTCTGTAGAAAAATGTATGACTTATGACGCTGAATAACTGTCTATATGTAAATCAAGACCATCTTCTATCTATCTAATTCATAAAACAATGTTATTTTCGGCCATAACATATTATTCAACCAAGTCTTAAACAAAATATTGAAACAGTCCTGTATGGAGCATTTTGCTTGCCTATTATTTATTCAAAATTTGAGCAATAAAGTATTGAGTTGAACTTTTAAAGTAAACAAATCAAACCAAGGGCTTCAAATCATGTATTGCAAAACTTGAAATAATACGTAACTAAAAATATCCAGTGTGCTGACAAACATTCGTCAACAAACGTCTATGAAGAAATATGTTGGCCTATGAAATATTTCAGACACACGATTTTTTAAAACTGTTTTTACCATTGATAAGAAACTAGAAAACATGACATTTGTGTTGTCCGCATTTCTGCAGTTTATGAAAATAAACAAACCGATTCTTTCTATTGGATATCTGGGGGAGTTCGGAATTAGCATGTATCAGCTTATTAGAGAACATGTGTGGAAGGCTGACAATTTATTGTTGCGTAAGGGGTTTGATATGCAATAGGAAACTAAGCTGCAAATAGCTATAAGTTTACGGTTTCACGGATATATGTCCAAGCACGTCTACAAGCATCTCCTTGAACAATAAGAGTACTAAGTTTAAGAGACTAAAATCTTCGATAAAACATAAGCATTTCAAAGACATTTCTAGAATTATACTACTTCATGCATTTAAACCTAAGAGAGCAATTAGCTAAAATCACCAGTTGGTGTGTTTATTTTAGGCATTTTTATCTTTGACGTGATGGTGTTGATTTCAAGGATACTTTTTATGAAGCTTGAATGTATACTCATGTGTTTTCAGAACATTGTTCGCTTTTTCAGGAAAGTTATTGCAAGGCTCAAATGCAAACATTTTATTCGTAGTATTTAGATTTTTTCAACTTTTGTTTTATGTGCCTGATTTAACTTCAATGACTGCTAACATTCACCAGTTGCTTAAATATATAAATATTTTTTGTTATATGTAGTAATATTGCAAAAATAAAATTGTTTTTAAAATTTCGACATCTTGAAAATTGGTCAAGATTGCTTTAGGTCATCAATTACCACTCGTCACCTTGACGTCCAATTTTATGAGCCAAGGCGTCAAAATGATTCCAATTAAATGCGCAAAAATGTATTTTTTCATTTTTTCCAATTTCGATATCCGAAAAAAGTTATGCCTGATTTTGTATAATTAGGGCACTTTTTGTCAAGTCGGATTTTTTCAATTCTTTAGTTGACATTTGCTATGGTCAACTAGTTACAAGGTCATCATGGTCAACACAAATAAAACATTTTTAGGGCTTTCAAAAATGCTCTCAAACAACATATAAAAATATCTGCAAGAATCGCAACTTGATTCTGAACGTATGAAAGTCGGTCCAAGAAAATGTGTTGACTTACAGTTTTATGCATAACTTCCTTGTTAATAATATTTTTGATAACCGTTTTCTGCGATAGATAGAGCATTAAAAATTGTCGGTGGTCAACGTTTTGGTAAGTTTCAGAAACCAAAATTTGTGAAGTTACAGCGGTTTAAATCCAAAAAATTTGTAAAATTGTCGGATTTTTTCGGAAATAATTTTCTAAATAATTACAGATGCGTGGTCACGACGCAATATTGTGGTAAATATTACCTAATACAATGACTAGTTTACCAAAAAAGTTTCAGCTATCAACTCTCTATAATCATAGAGTAACGGTTCAACAAGTCCATTTTTGATGCTCAAAATTTGAACCCCTGTGATTCGTCACTGGGGCCACTTGAGACATTGAAACATGGCGTGGAATATTTCCGACGTATATGTGTTGAGATTATGCAAAAACTTTGAAAATCCAAGCAGGTTCAATTTTGACTGCCCACCTTCACTCGAGTCAAATACCCCTAACTCCCAAATATACAATTTCTTAAATATATAATTGGATTTTTGTATATCAATGACCACATCCTAAACGTCAGCCTGACAACGGTGCTTAACAATTTAGAGAGCTTTACTGTTGCTGTACACAAAACCTTCAGTTTTAGCAAGTTTATCTCTATTTTCGACGTTAAGGTTATTTTGGTTATTGAAAAGAACTTGATAAAAACCTACATTGTAGATTTAGGGTGACAAAAAGCATAAAAATATCCTGCTAAAATTTACGGTAAAATATTTTACTTTCATACCCCCTTACAACTTATCTGGTTTAGTTTTAATTTGACAAGGCAAATTAATCAATTCAACTTGATATGACACTGGTAAACTAAATTAATGAATCAAATACTAAATGTCATATTTTTCTTTTCGAATATTACAGTTTTAGCATGTTTGTGATTAGCTACATTTAAATTAGCCGATCTGTATTAAATTGGTACAAAACTATCAATTATTACACGAACAATAAAAAGTTTTCAGGATCGTGGCCCGTAAAAAGACCCAACGTAAAAAGACCCAACGTAAAAATCCCCAATTTTTGAGACCCAAACGTAAAAATCCACAATGCGTAAAAAGACCCAAAGTAAAAATCCCCAATTAAACTTTAGAATTCATACGATAACCAGCAATAAAGCAAATAAGGTAAACAATAAATTGTTAAATACATAGTAAAATGTCGGTTTTTATTTAAATGTTCTTTATCTTTTTCGGACTTTATATATACTATCTTCATATTTACAAAACAAAGTCATATTTTTTCACAAATCAAAATATTTCGTCACAAAAAGTCCCATAATGCAAAATATTCTAATGCCTTGTCCCTAAAATTGATAATGCATGTATCTTGCTGGTCATTAGTGACTACACTTCTGATCACAAAAATGAATAATGCTCGCATTTCAAGATTACTTGCGGAGCAGTACATATCATAAACTAATTAATATACTTAAGGGATCATCCATATATTACGTTATCGCGATACCAGGGTGGGTCACTTCCAAAATGATAACATATGATAACATGGGTGGGTGGGTGGTACGAAAATTTATAACGTTATCAAAATTAAACTTTAACCTGTCCACTTAATTAAGTGTGTACGTGTTAAATTCGCAGAATATCTACAAGTAGTTGTATATAATGTGCATACAACATTACACAAACAGCATTGTCAGCATTGTTTAATGTTTTTCTTCACAATAACATCACCCACCCATGTTTTATGATTGAATTTACAAACTAAATATTAAAAATAACCTCACTTTGACTTTTTAAATTGCCATTCACGAATCGAAGCAAAATATGTTGCAAAAATAAATGATTAGGTGTGGGTAAACATGTGAATCGTAGTTTATGATAGTTAAGTTGTTTACTTAACCGCTAACATTGATTGGTCGTATGCTTTAAACATTTAGGACTCAAATTTTAGATAGCCTTTGTTTTCGATTATCTAATGACAAACAAAACAAGCAATGGATACTTGCAAAAGCACAGACACACTATTAAACCTTTGTTTGATCTATACTCAACTGATTACAATAAAGTAGATTTTAAGAATTACATCGTATTTTTTTACGTCTTATCCTATCTTATAATCTAAAATCTTGAATAGTTCCTGTCGTAAACTTTTTTTAACGAATGTTTACAGTCCGGTGAATCCTCTTTTGAGAGACTAGAGCCACTGTAAGACATTGATTGGCAAACATATGAAAAGTCATATAGACCATGCCAATTTCTGAATGGCGTTATCTCTCTATGAATGTATGAATTCATCCAAAAGTCTTCATAACGTAAAATTTCTACTTTACACTGAATTGTTATGTTTGCATGTAAAGTACATTGTTTAGTTAAAAAGGTAGATTTTCTTCGTCTCTGGATTAGATATATTACCATGCGGTAATAAAGACGTTAAATAAAGTCAAGTTTGATTTTCGCAGTTACTTAAAATATGACGTTATCATATGGGGGTAGGTGGGTCACTTTCAAAAAGATAACCTATAATAACTAGGTGGGTAGGTGGGTGCAAAAATCGGTTTTTTTGATAACGTAATATATGGATGATCCCAAAAGTCATGTTAAGTTAAGTAAAGAAGGGTAGTAAATCAGTTTCAATTGGGGCAGATTTGCAATTATTGATAGTTTTATGTGCACGACTACCTAAATTACTGTTAAAAGTTTGAAAGTAGTGTTATTGTATATGTATTGCATTAAATACTTCAAACTTTTCAAAAATAGGACTTTGTTTTGTAAATATGAAGATAGTATTTGTGGAGTCCAAACACTATGAAGAACATTTAAATAAAAACCGACATTTTGACTATGTATTTACCAAATGTTTACCCTTTTATCCGTTTTGCTGCTTATGTTGGTTATTGATTCTAAATTTTAATTGGGGATTTTTACGTTGGGTCTTTTTACGCATTGTGGATATTTACGTTTGGGTCTCAAAAATTGGGGATTCTTACGTTGGGTCTTTTTACGTTGGGTCTTTTTACATGAGACCGTTCGCAGTGTTTGTTACCGACAACAAGAGCACAAACTTCAAAACAAAAACGAGAAGTAAGAATATTCAGAAAAACTATTTATGCAAAACGAGCAAACTACAAAAGCTTTAAATTTACAGAATTCGATAATATTTCGTTTGGTTTTTTGAATTCAGAACATTAATGAACAGACAACTCCTGCTTATCGCTCAGTGATTATGAATGCGTCCTGTTTCTACTATACAGAAGAGTGTATGCTAAGCGTACAACGTTGCCGAACACAAAATGGATGAATTTTTAAAACAAAACTAGCTGCGGTTGTACAAAGTATTTACAGGTACATCATATGCAGGTATATGCAGGTTGAAAAACCGATTGTACAAGGTTAAACTGCTAAGAGTAAAATTGCATTCGAATGTTTGCTTAGTGTATACATGTACTCTAAAGTTTTCCTTTGGAACACTGAGTCCTTGAATGCATTCTCAGAATATTATGTACGTTTAAAAACGTAATCCTATTACTCTCAACAGGTTTCCATTTTAAGTACTCAATATTTCAAGTAGCCTAGACCCGTAAACGTGTACACGAATATACCCTTCGGAATTTCGTGTCGTGTACAACCAAACACAATATAATTTTTCCGTGTTCGTTTCGTGTACAATCTAAACGTGTTGTGTTCATTTCGTGTACGAACACGAAAATAAACGTGTACAAATCGTGTACAGTTAAATTAGAACAGAATGGGGCTAATTGAGATTGGGTTTGGAATGGGTGATTAATTGTGTTATTTTAGTCAAGATTTTAATAATTTTTTCACAAAAAGTGTTTATCGTCTGAAATATTTTTAAATGCCGTTTTTGACGCATCATGTTATGTTGGTTAAAATAAAATAAGCTAAGTGCGAGCCGAATTCGAAAGAATTTATGGTCCAACCCAAGGTTTTGAGAAAAACCAAAGTATTCTTTTTGCATTCCGTGTGTGCATAAGCGTTCAGTATGAATAAAAATTTGTTTAGTACACGCGTTTTTTCAGTCGTGTTTGTTTCGTGTTCTGGTATGCCGTGTACTAAATGTTTCGTGTACTGCCTAATTCGTGTCGTGTTCTGTCCAACACGATGTGCACACGACACGGTTTTAAACCGTGTACACGTTTACAGCTCTAAAGTAGCCATTACCACACATGTTAAACCTTTTACAATTGAAGCGGATAAATGAAAACTGACAATGCTATATATTATTATTTACTTATCCTTACAAAGGCTTTCAACCGGAAACATAACGAAATTTTGTAAATTCTGAATGCAAGGACTTATTGGACGAAAAGTACCAAAAAAGTATATTATAAAGCCAAAAATGCTCAACCCTTTCACTATAGTGAATAAATATAACACACGGATGCAACAACGCAGGGTTTTATGGAAAACAGTGCAAGGCTTATGGGCATTCAAAGCTTTAAAAATGTTAAGTGGACTGTTAAAATTTGCCTTTTTGGTCTACAATCTCTTAATTTTGCATTCTTCATCCAAAACTACCTATTAAGAGATGTTGGGTTTTGAGAACAGTCCCATAATAAAAAAGCCTTGAAAACAACATAAAGTGATGTCTGGACTATTCAGAGCAAATAAGCTTATTTACATGCTAACAGGCGTTTCCTGTTTGAATATGCATACAGGTCAGATACAGTGGCAATGAAGAAAGATCTGCCCAAACTTATGAAATGGCAACAGAAATCTAAAGACCTTCACACTGTTGCTTCCTTTGCAAGAGTGATTACAAAAGTACTCACAAGGCTTGTTTGCTGCCAATCAATTTACTGTGTGTGTTTCTGATATATATCATAGGCACAGCATACCATAATTCGTACCATACCATATGCGCGCTCTCAGTGTATGTTCCGCTGGTCATTGTTAGAGTACTGGGTCAATATTTAGTAAATTTTTGTTCTCCTTAGGTACAACTTGCACACCATTGAAACGCAAAACATACACAATATAAAGGTAGCTATTTTACTTGATCCTGGTCACTTGATCAATTTGAATCCCCCTAATCCAAAAAGGGTTTCGTATTAAACGTTGACTACATATACGCATTAGGTAAAAATGTTTTCTCCGTATTTTCTTAGAAAAAATCCTCAAATGCTAAGTCCTCACGAAAATTTGGATACCCTAAATGAGATAAAATGAGTGATTTAATCCGCTGACTGAGAATTTCTGTTGTTGTATCATTCGGAACCGACACGATTGTACTTATATATCACAACATGTAGGATTAGGAGCTAGTAAAATAAAATTTAATCGCTATTAGTAAAATGCACAGAAGGTATTGTTTGATGTTATAACAGTGGTATGGATGCTTTGGAAACGCCCACCATTATTCCTGTGTATGATGTTAAGATTTGAAAATAAACAGTCAATAGAAGCACGGAATTTTATGAAACAGGTTGAAAAATCTTTATTAATCAACTATCTATCGAAATTTGTTTATTTATTTTATGTTCATATTTAATTATTGCCGAGTTTAAAATAGCTCTATAGGGAAGACTGAAAGAGCCCTATACTAGCTACGTGAATTTAGTATGAAACTCCAAAGGAGAATGAATATTGAGATTCTTTGAATGTTCTCCTTATCCTCTCCTTCTGGTAATCTTGTGGTCTATGATATTTGAAGATGGGTGGGTACCGCGTGCTTACTCGATGGGTGCATCATAATGTGTTTATAGAGAAATATATTAAAGAATTTTGTTGGTAAACAGAAAAAAACATTTTGGAGCAAATTGACGCCCATTCTTCGAATTTGAATAATTGACCGTTTGTAAACTATATTTCTTTTAGTACCGAATGGTTTCTGTTTGAACAAGTCAGGTTGGCTTACCTGCTTACCTTCGATTGCCGATTTGAACGATATTTTAAATGGTCCCTAATATTAACACACTAGAAGGGTGACACGGTGTTGCCAACGACATTGCTTGCTTAGCAAAAACTACGATGTGCACAAAAAAATCAGGTCCAACAAAAACAAGGGAGGAACTTTATAAAGTTTGCAAACCGGATAAGCAGTATTAAATCTAATGCCATTATAATAAACTGTCTGTCAATCTCTCAACCATCAGGAAAGATGATTTGAGTTATTTATTATCTCTAGAATAAAAACTAGTTCATCCAAAATTGTGTTTCACAGATTCTGGACAGTGTCAATGCAACAGCAAAGTCATACCCGCAGAACTTTCCCTCGAAAGCTTGTAACAACGCCAGGTCTGAAACGTCCAGACCAATTTCCACGTCCTAATTAGTCATACAATTGAAGCACAACAAATCTATACGCTGTAAAAAATGAATAACCATGACGACGCTGTAGTCGGAAAAACAAGTAGCAGCGGCTTGAGAATCCAGAATCACAAAAACCGTAATCAAGGGATTCTGCTAGACTTTTTGTAGAATGTTTATACAAAAATTTTATCAAATATGTATTACTCTGCTTGAAAATTTATAGTAAATTAAAGAATAAAAATTTTTAGCATGAAAACGCCTGTGCCTGATTATGTTTTGAAATTGGTGAAATATTTTATTACATAATTTGCAACTATGAAATGTTTCGCCAGTTTTACTTGCCATGTGTGCAGTAAGACCCCCTTAATGCGAAAAGCGCTTGTCACAATTTAAACCATTGCATGGTTCCCCTCCTGTATGCATCCATGTGTGAATCTTTACTTAAGGCTTTAGTTCAAATTTCCTCTCATAATGCTAACATCTGAAAAATCAGTGGTGATAATCAATTGCTACGGTGACGCTTTAGACTTTGATTGGTTGATAACCGCTTGCTGATGATAAAGCACGTGTATGGTTTTTATTTTTTGTGTAATCTCATATGACACTTGAGTTTACTTACATAAGTACGTCATACTCTTTTCATAAGGTATCGTTTTGCGCTACCAAATAATTGCTGAAACTTTTTTAACACAATCGAATCTCAAGCGGCAATCCAGCAAGAAGCTTTAATTTACACATATTGTAGAGTTGTTCTCAATCAAAAGTAAAAGAAAATGTATACTCGGTTTATTTTACCACATATGTATCAAGACAATCCAATTATATTTAAAAAAATTGTACATATTTTACATTGCTAAATTTTTATAAGTAAGGAACCACTTTTGAAATTTTTTATAGATTACTGTTTGTATTACGATGTATGTATAGAGACTGTGACAGGTTTAGAACGCCTGGAATGCCGAAATGCGACATCATAATCTTCTGATTTGTACATAGGATTTGGCATATTTTTTCTAAATTTGATACGCGAAGATTCAAACCGCGAAGTTTGTTCTTTGTAGGCTTTAGTGAATTTCGTTTTTGTATTCCGGATGATGTAAAGTTTATAACACGCTGTTTGACTTTTCTGTTCCTAGAAGTGACTCCCTCATATTTGGAACCTCCTGGACCTTCCGGACTTGAATAGGTATCTTCTAGAAGCTGATGATACAATGATAGTGAGTCGTTACCACTCAGGCTTTGTTCACCACATGCGTTGTCATTACTCATGGAGTTATTTCTATGAACCTGGGCGGCCAGAGTCGAACTGGAAGAACTCTCTCCTGAAGCTCGGGAATCAAATGAAACACCGGATAATCTTGCTCGGATGGCCGTGGTTATTATCTTGGGCAAGTTTTGTTGCACTGGAGTTCTGAAACAACACAAATATTTTAGAATTAATTATGAGAACAAATTTTTCAAATAGTTCTTTATCGTTTAAGTATGTAATATCGTCTTACCTCTCGTTTATAATGTAATACTTTGTTGGGTCCTCCCAGACACTTAGGAACACCTTTCCAACCTTTTGCCGCAACGTCCACTTGCACTTTATTTGTTTGGTGTTTTCAATGGTGACAATTGCACGACTTTGACTGAAAGCTTTCAAAACATTATTCATTTCAAATTCAACACAGTTTTTGAAATAAATTATCACCTCAACTTCACCATCAGTCTTTTGTACCCAGACATCCTCGAAAAGCTGTGACACAGCTTTTATGTTCTGATTTGATCTTGTAGCATTTTTTAAAACGACAATCCAAAAGTCAGGAATTTTACTGATAAGATTCTTTCTACTTATCAAAAGATTGTTGTCCTGCGTTGCCCTTTGATCTTTGAGGTTTTCGTTGGCATCACGAATTTTCACCAAAATCCCTTCATGACAAGACAAACCATGCGAGACTGAGATGTTACTACTTTGATTCATCTTTAGCAAGTAGGAAGCTCAAACAGTTTCCGATATTAGTAAAAAAGAATTTAAAATCAACTGTCTCCTTGATTTTTCTTGGTCCGTTTCACTTTCAACTATATCTCTGCAGCGAATTACTTTTCAGAAAAACTGTAGGCTCTTTCTCCTAATTGTGCTTGCAAGTGCTTTGTTAGCTTTTTTCTTTTAAGAAATGTTTTACTGCACAACTTATACTGAAAACGTCTTTTCTCAAGAAGGCATTTCAGAAGAATATATGTTGCTTCTACTGATGTTACGCACGTCATGACACAATTTGTGTAAAACTACAGGAATAACAGCAGGGAAAATACTGTGCTGTTATACAGGAGTAAAGTACCAATCAACAATTTGGTAAGTTTAAATCAAGATATTTATATTTTTTGTAGAGACAGCCTTGTGTGGTTAATGCGGATGGAAAGTCACAGCCACAGACTTTTTAAAGCAACCCCTTTGTTTTTTAAATGCATTGTGTACGTACAAAGTACCTAGTACCTACCTTGGCAAATCGTTTTTGTAGACGCACTTTAATGGATGGATTAAATACTACGTGACCAAATGACTGGTGGATTATATTTCGTGCATTGTAGTAAAACGGAATTTCTTCATTCAACTGTTCTCTGCATAAACCGGACAGTAAATTTATAACAGTTAATACAACAAACTGTCTTGCTGTCACGTAAGCAAGGTATGTAGCATGTTTGTTGTCTTTAATAATTTTGAATTTTCCTCGAAATGAGAAAAATGAAGAATGACAAAAGTTTTTGTTTGCATGTATGCAAAAAATGAAACACTAAAAACACAAACCTAATATTGTTAGTCAGATCAAAATCCACGCACGTACATTCAATTTTTGAGAAATTTGTGTTCATGTTCATTCCAATGTCATGAATTTCCAGGCGTATTACCACTGTAAAGCGCATCGTGCTTTCTCTAAGCAAACAATCTAATCCTTCCAGCCAAAAAAGTGTCTATGAACTAGTGGTCTGTTTCTCAGATCTAGCAAGATTATTGTTCATTAGACTTTGAAACGTTTGACGGGTTTTAAATGCTTGAAAGACGTGAACTGTGAAAGAAAACAATTCTGGACAGTAGCTTCTGCATCCTTTTATTCATTCATTTAGGAGACTTGTTTTATAATATTTGAATTAATGAGCTTATACCGCAAGTGCTGTTCATTTTGAGACATAGAATATAAAATTTTACACAACTTACCCGCATTATGAGTTGAAAACCGTCCTCAAGACAAAATTAGTATTGCTGTGTCAGCTTCTAATAACGCATTTACGTAGAATTTAAGCGATTTGAAAATACTACTACCTAAGCTATGAAATATCCCCTAGGTCAACCTTACAGTATTCAGAAGAAAAAAATCATTACAGGATTTTCGAAGCAAATAAAATACCTAAATGAATATTTAAATGAAAGATTATTGACGGTAATCGGATTAAAAGTTGCATACGTACATACGATTCTTGTACTAGGCAAACATTCGAATGCATTTTGGTAGTAGTAGCCCAACTTTGTACAATTGGATTCATCACCAATATTTGTACATGCTTTACATGTACCTTTAAAAAAATTTTTACAACCCGGCTATTATTATTGTAAAAAGTTCCACTTTTTTGTATTCTACAACGTTGTACGTTTAGCAAACACTGTTTTATCAAATAGCAAACAGACGCATTTGAAATCAGTCTGCATTAACGAAGATTTGTCTGCATTTATGTTCCTGTTTAGAAGAAAATTAACGACATAAAGATTTCGGGAAACCTAAAATTTTTGTAGTTTGTTTTAGGTAAATTAATATTTGACAATTTTTGCCTTGCACTAACATGTTTTGAATTTTGTGTTCCGCTGCTTGGCCAAAAACTTGTACGTACTTTTCAATTACCAACATAGCTGGAAGCTTAAAAATGTCCAAACAAGAATACAATTGCAGTATATGTGAGTTTAAAGCACAATTCCGGAGCAAACTTGAGCGCCATATGAGCGTACATACAAAGGAAAAACCTTGCAAGTGTGATATCTGCAGCAAGCGATTTTTAACCAAAGCTCATTTAAGCCACCACATTAGCAGAGTTCATCAAAACCAACGATCATTCAAATGTGAACACTGTAAAAAGAAATTCGGAACTAAGCAGGATGTAAAAGTTCATACAAGAGTACACACAGGAGAAAAACCATACCAATGTTCAATTTGTGACAAGCGTTTTTGTCATCAAGGGAATCTCACTACACACATGAGAAAGCACACTGGCGAAAAACCTTACAGCTGTCAGACTTGTAATCAGAAATTTTCCCAACCATCAGGCGTATCAAGGCACCGAAAACGTTTCCATGGTAAGAAGTTTCTACAGTGTTTATTTTGTAAACAAATTTTCAAAGAATATAATGCATTTTTATTGAAATTTATGTTCAACGTTGTACAGAAAAACAGGCTAAATCCTTCGCCTGCATTTTTTGTGATTCTCGATTTCGAAATTTGACCGGCCTACAATGCCACATTTTTGTCCATACCAACGAAAAACCTTTTTGCTGTGTCTCGTGCGACGAATGTTTTTCTAACAAAACTAATTTACATACTCACATCAATCATAGGCACTCTGATGTCCGATATCACAAATGCAGTTTGTGTGAACAAGCATTCAAAACAGGAGCTTCCCTACGCCAACATTTGCAAAGACACTTGGGTGAAAAACCTCACAGATGTACAACGTGCAACATTGGCTTTTTAAAACCAAACGAACTAATCAGGCGCAACCAGAAGCATACGTAAGAAATCATCAATTAGTGCTAGACTTGCCGAAGGATGTTGGTACACTAGGACAATCTAAAGGAACTCTAATGTAAAAAGTAAACCCTTGAATGGGAATTGCCTGCAATAATTAGTAGTGTATTATGTACAGTTAAAATATTTATAAAATTTCAAAATATATTTCTACAAAGATGTGGTGTTTCTGTCTACCAAAAGAAATTCAAAACCATGCATATAAATATCAAGATTTTACAGAAATAATTTCCAAATGCATTAGCTTCGAATCTGTAAATCGTTGTGTTATGTATTACCAAATGCAAGTCTTTTAAAATCGGGTATTACAATATCCTGTTGTTTTATTTAGAGGAATTAATTTAAAACGTACTCAAAGAAACGAATGTTAAGTTCCTGAATTTATTTGTTACAAGTATGAAGCTTCATATATTCAGTTAGTTTTTTCGAGTAGCAAACGTAGTTTTTGTTAATAGGCATGTTAAGAGGGAGTGGGAGTGAGGGATAAAGTTTGCTCAGTTGGTAAGAGGGAGTGGGGGTGAGTGGTTGGACGTGATCCCATGAAGGAGTGAGAGTGGGAGGGGAGTGAAAAATGAATGCCCATCACTGGGCATGTGGTTTAATTAAACTCCGATTACAAATATATAACAGGCAATGAAGTAACCGTTATGTATCGATAATTTGGTTTACATGTAACCTCCCTGCTGGCAATAGCCCTTTCTAAAGCCTGGCTAATCCTGGTCAAAAAGATTTTAGGCTCAGTTACTCGACTTATTGTAAAAGTTATCACATAGAAGTTCCTCCCTTCAATACTTACGTTGCAGAAACTAGTACGCGAAATGAACTCGGTAGTATAATATGGAACCAAAATTCAGAGGAAGTGTGAAATTCAATGTGGGAAGATGCAATAAAGTGACTTAATTGCATTTATTTTTAACTAATAATTGTAACTCATGTATTTACATTCTGAAAAGTATATGCACGAACCTGTGTATACTTTACTTTGGTTAACACGGAAAGGTTTTAATTTTTAAAATTAATGCTTTCTTACGAGTAAAAGTCCTAATTTTTTTGCATTATCAGAATTCTGATATGGTTAGAGAAATCAATTACCACTCAAGTAACATTATCCGCAGAATGTAAATGTTCTTGAATAATAAAACCAACTGCTGAGAGATGATAATAATATTTTTAAGTTTGACCTGGCGACAGTGCTTAACATTTTTAGGGACCTTTACTAGCGCCGAGTACGAAAAGTTCAATTTGAACTAATTTTCTTCTTATGTTCTTTTGCAGTCATTTGGCTTAATGAAAAGTACTTGTTTAAGATTTAGTTAGAGTTTCTTTGCAACGAGTGAATGTATGTGAGCTTTCTGAAAACGTACACTGTGTGAATATTCAGAACAGAAACTTGACCCCATTAATATAGTAAAAATCACAATTAAAAGAAGTAGAAAATTACTTAAGGTTTATGAAACCTATAAATCATGAAAGAACTGTTTTGTACATGTTTAGCTAGGTAGAGAAATGAACTGTATTTAACAACATCTGTGAATAGCCAGCATTTGCTATGCTACACTCTTACAATAATAATTATGTGCAATGCTTCTCCAACTTTACAAACGGTTACGATTGTCAAGGTGAATATCGATTTAATTCTTTTCAAAGTAAATTGTAATTATTTGTGTATTATATGGTCACGATTTACTAGCTCCGTTGTACATATATTATTTGTACAAGCAGCACTTGAGTCTTGAAAATGTATTGACGGATTGGACATTTACTCACTAACCTTAATTTATATACTATTTGCTCTTTAAAAAATACAAGTTGAATCGTTTACAAAAATTAACACACAATGAAAAAGGATGCGTTAGCTTTAATCTGATAACAATGCAAGTAGTGATTGATTCTATTTAGTTTTTATTACAAAATTTATTTGAAACTTATACTTTAAGTATTATTCATTTCTTCCCAAAATCACTCAAACCTAACCTAGCTTAACTTCAATATGATTGTGGTTATTTTAGCAAAGCTGCCAGATTATTTAGAAACCATTAAACGCCTTACGTAACGCCGCCGCCTTACGCCTTGAGCCAGGACTTGAAGATTTTCATATTGTGCAAGCGAAGCATAAGCTCTTTCAGAAATAAAGGTTTCTTCCGTGTGTTTCCTTGTGTGCCTGCTTACATCCGCTGTATTGTAAAAAAATTTCACCCAAATGCCTCTGCAAATAATTTCGTAAACAAGTTCTGGTTTTTTAAATGTCATTGTTGAAAGGTTCTTTTTTGTTTCGTTCTTCAATGTATTTGCGCTTCATGTAGGTTGTTAAATAAGACACAAAAGGAAACTGTTTCACACAATTGTTGCGGAAAATGTCATGGCATTTTCTCTAAAGTGCAGGCAGAAATGTAGTCCTTTCAAAAAGATAGGTCGTTGGGTTTTTGTAACCTCGCCCAAAGTTTGCGTGAATAATAGTATTTAAAAAGAGACAAGCGTACTGCAAAATTGGCTTAAAATTTGAATTCATTGCGATTTTTCGTCTATGACCATACCTAGTGAGATATTGTATAAAATTTAAAATAAACTGCTAACGCGCAACTTTCCTACTAGTTATAAAACAATTCTGAAGGGACCAGGAACCACTTTGCAAGTTTAAAAAGGGTTCATTGGCTCAAACAATCGAACTAATAGGCTACTTCATTGCCGGTTATATAATTGAAATACACACCAGAGTTTTATTGAACCACATGCTTATTATTACAGATATAATGTCATACATACATACTTAACTCTATTAACAACAACCACGTTTGCTACAAAAAAAACTAACTGAATATCTAAAGTTTATACTTCTAACCAATAAAATCAATAACGTCACATACATTTTGTTAGAACCTTTTAAATTAACACCTCTAAATAAAACAACACGCTATTGTACACATTTGATTTTAATAGACTTGCATTTGTTATGCATAACACAAATATTTACGGATTCGAAGCATATTGCATAATGCAAATTATTTTGCAAATTATTTGTATAAAATTTACATGCTTATTTGCATGGTTTTGAATATCTTTAAATTGGTTTTGAAAAACAGAAACGACGCAAGGTTTTAAAAATATGTTTTGAAATTTAATAAACATCATAACTATCTATCATTTATTGCTAAATTCTTCAGTCAATTCCCATTTTTGTCACGTAAGGAGTTCTTTAAGATTGTTCTAGTGTATCAACTTCCGTCTGCAAATCTAGCACTACTTGATGATTTCTTACGTATGCTTCTGGGTGTGCCCGAGTAGTTCGTTTGGACTTATAAAGCCAATGTTGCAAGTTGTACATCTGTGAGGTTTTTCACCCAAGTGTCTTTGCAAATGTTGGCGTAGGACAGTTCCTGTTTTGAATGCTTTTTCACACAAACTACACCTGAAATTTCGGTCATCACAGTGCTTTTGTTTGATGTGAGTTTTTAAATTACCCTTGCTAGTAAAACACTTGTCGCACGAGAGACAGCCAAAAGGTTTTTCGTTGGTATGAACTAAAATGTGGCTTCGTAGACATGTCATATTTTGAAATCGGAAATCACAAAAAATGCAGCCAAAGAATTTAGCTTGTTTCTCTGTACAACGTTGAACGTAAATTTTAGTAAAAAACAAATTACTTTCTTTGCGTGTTTGTCTACAAAATAAACAATGTAGAAAGTTCTTACCGTGGAAACGTTTCCTGTGCCTCGATAGGGCTGATGATTGGGAAAATGTTTGACTACAAATCCGACATCTATAGGGTTTTTCGCCTGTATGCCTTGTCATGTGTTTAGTAAGTGGCCCATTCCGTGTGAAGCGTTTGTCGCAAATCGAACATTGGTATGGTTTTTCTCCTGTGTGCACACTTGTGTGAGTTTTTAACTCTTCCTTTGATCCAAATTTCTTCTCACACTGTTCACAACTAAAAGGACGGTTGTTCTCATGAACTGTAGTAATGTGACGCTTTAGGTTACGCATTAATGAAAACCGTGTTTTGCAGACACTACACTGGTACGGTTTTTCTTTTGTGTGCACTCTCATATGAATCTTGAGGCGGCATGCCCATTTTGCTTTGTATTCACAAATAATGCATTTGTGCTCTGCCTTGGTCATTTTAAAAATCTTCAACAATAAGGATAACAGAGTTGCTAAGCAAACCTCCACAAAATTCTAAATGCTTAGAACCAATGCAAAAGTCCATAAACCTGGTTTCTGTTTCTAAAATTACTAGTGTCCTAGTTCCTGAAATGACTAAATTACGGTTTCCAGCTGCAAAACTAAATAATGGAACTGCCTAATTAAAAAATTACTTTCGCACCGTGGCCTAAGCTTTTAAAGAGGGAAGATGATGCAGATACGTCTTGCTTACTATCAGCAAGGTCGCATTCTGTCTTATTACAGGTAAAAATGCTCTAGAATATTTTGTTGCAGTGTGGTTGTGCTAAGTAGTAGGTGAACATGTTAATTTTTAACCAATTTGTGTTTAAGTCACTAGATACTACCTGGTAGGTAGCTTGTACCTCAATGAGACTTGGAATTCGCAGAAGATTGGTGGTTGTTACAGGAAGTGGAAGTAACATTTGACAACTCAAGTATTAATCCGTTTAACTTAAAAATTGTTTCACCCAAAATAAATTTTGCTTAATAACTTTATAACTTTTGGCTTCAAGTAGGAATATTAGAACAACAGTGAAAAACTAGTTTGGGTGTGAATTTTCTTGGAAAAAGAGTCTATGTGACAAGTTTCAACTAAAGGTTATTTGCTCATTTACGAGGAATCCACTACGTGACAAAAACTCAAAAGCAGATGGCTACAAAGATGAAAGTACGTACAATGCAGATATGCTACTACCAATATATTTCTTTTGTGCGATCACTAACAATTTGAAGGTGCCATAACACAATGGAACATAAGGTGCTAGGATATAAAGATACATATTTTAGATTTTTTTTGTATAAATTATCAGTAAAATAGAAATCGGTATCAAATCAAAAGGTCCTCATTTTGAATATTAAATCTGAATCAAACGAATGAGTGCATTTGGATTGGAAACTCAAGGTGTTAAAATGCAACGGTATGGGTTTTAAGATACATGTTCGTGCACGTGTGCATTTTGATCCTCCTAACTGCAAACAGTTTTAGTTTTGCATATGCTATTATAATAAATGCAGCACACCGTATGGAGCAAATTATTTTCTAAATTTGCGTGTAGGACGAACCTTAGAAGCAGCAACTTAATATATTTAGTATTGCGTAATTGTACAAACTTGCAATAGAAGTCAAACATACTAGTTTTACATGCTAATATGCAGGGTTTTTGAAATGTTTCCGTTAATTTAAATATAAAAACTCACGCAATTTTGCAAATAAGCTTACACATAATGGTACCGTACAAAATCATGTAAACGCTTAGTGTCTTCTTTGTGAACAATTCTGCGTATCAGTTTACTTCCACGAATTTCTCTTACACGACTCTTCACATTTATGTTTACTGCTATGCCTGCTTAGATCTGAAGAATTGTTGAAACCCTCATTACATAGAGAGCACATGTAGAATTATTCACCCAATTGCCTTCGCTAATGTTAACGCAAGCAAGTGTGGGTTTTAAATGTCTTTTCACACAAATTGCATTTGTGCTGTCGTTCATCAGAGAGCTTATGCTTAATGTGGGTTATTAACGGCTGTTTTAATAAATACATTTCGTCACATGAAGAACAACTAAATGGTTTTTCAGTTGTGTGGATAAATATGTATTGTTGAAGATTTTTTAATTGTCGGAATGGCATATATTACAGAAAACACATACAAAAGGTTTAGAGGATTTATCTAGAAACCATAAAACATAATTTAATTCGAAAATGTTTTTGGTTTGAATTTACCATGAACTTTCTGATGTGATGACAGGTTGGATGAACTGGAAAACTTTGGACTACAAATACTGCAGCTGTACGTATTTTTGCCCGTATGACATGTCATGTATGAAGTAACATGTCCCTTCCGTGAAAAACATTTGTTACAAATGGAGCATTGGAACGGTTTTTTACCTGTGCGCACAGTTGTGTGTCTTTGTAGCTCTTGTTATGATCCAAATTGATAGCTTCACTGTCGCCGTTTACAAAACGTTCAGTTTGAACAATTTTATCTAATGTTTTCTACGTCAAAGGAACTTTGTTTATTGAAAAGAACTTGCACAAAGAACTAAATTGTAGATTTAAGGTGACGAAAAGCATAAAAATATCCTGCTAAAATATACATTAAAACATATATTTTTTCGTACCCCCTTACAGCATATTTAGTTTAGTTTCTTTTTAAAATGCAGAGTAGTCAATTAAACTTGGTTTGACGCAGGTATAATGAATATTGAATCATAAAGTATACAACATAATTTTCTTTTCGAATATCAGTTTTGGCATGTTTGTGATACGCTACATATAAATAAACCGATTTGTATTTAACTGCTACAAAACTATCACTAATTACAAGAACAATACGAAGTTTTTAGGACAACATACTAACTAAATATAGTAGATTCATATGTTGACACAACTAGTCTTCAAAACTTTCTAACTCACTTGAACAAAAATCTGCAAAATCACATATTACGGTGGAGTGGACAAAAATGGGTGCATTATTTTAAGAAAAACTTTACTGCTTGTGTAACTGCTTCATGTGCCGTCTAAGATTGCTTTTGTGTGTCAGTACCTTTCCGCATATATTACATTTGAAAGCCTTTTCTTTATGATTGCGGGTGTGGCTGTATAGTTTGATCGCACTGATAAAGCCCTCATTACATTCAGAGCACTTGTGGGATTTTTCTCCCAAATGCTTTTGTAGATGTGACCGTAAGTCGGCTTGGGTTTTGAATGCTTTTTCACACAAACTGCATTTGTACTGCCGATCATCAGAGTGTTTATATTGGAGATGACTTAGTAACGATTTCTTCCATGCATACTCCTTGTCACACGTCGTACAACTGAACGGTTTCTCCTTTGTGTGAACAAAAACATGAACGTGAAGATTTCCCAAATGTCGGAATGACATATCACAGAAAACACATACAAAAGGTTGAGTAGATTTGCCTGCAAACCATCATACATACACTGCGGGGATTGTTGGATTTTTTGAGAAAATATTTACAGTTTGAACCTACCGTGAATTTTCTGGTGTGATGACAGCGCTGATTTACAGGAAAACTTTTGACTGCAAACACTGCAATTGTACGGTTTTTCTCCTGTATGACATCTTATGTGGGAATTAAGATTTCCCTTATGTGCAAAGCTTTTGTCACAAATTGAACATTGGAATGGTTTTTCTCCTGTGTGTAATCTTGTGTGATCTATTAAATGCTGCTTGGATCCGAATTTCTTTTCACAATGTTCACAATTGAAGTGTCGTTCGTTTTGGTGAACTCTACTTTTGTGGTGAACTAAATTGGATTTACTCGTAAAGGACTTGTTGCAGACGTCACACTTGTAAGGCGTTTCCTTTGTGTGTACTCTCAGATGACGCTGGAAATTACTCAAATATGGTGTTCCATATACACAAATACTGCACTTATGTTCTGCTTTTAACATTTTGATACTTTCGGACATAGTATATTTGTTCACTGGATTTATCGTTATGTAACTTTGAACAAAGTATAAAATACTTAAGATCAATGCTCAAGTTAAAGTATACACTAATTAATTTACTAAGTAAAAATCGCACTTCCAAGTTTCTTTTACACTTTTGCTTTTTTTTTAAAGTTGGAGCAATAATAGAGGCAAGTTTTGATAATTGTGAACTGATTTTCTATGTGTCTATTCTGCGGGTGGTAGGTGGCTTGCTGCGGTCTGTCCATAAATAGATTTTACCGCATTCAGACACAAGATTCAAAATGCACGTGTAGTTGATAATTATAGCAGCATATACCTGCTCAAATTTAAATCTTGAAAAATATTCTCCTAAACGTTCAATGCTTGCTACATAAACGTGGAGTAACAAAATAACTCTGGTAATAAATCGTAAGATTATTTGTGCAAGTAAAATTTGTCAGAGGTCAGAGGTAAAATTTGTTGTGCTCAAGCACATTCTCCCTTAAACCCCTCATAATCGAGATACAGGTTTCCAAAATTCCAAGGTTTATTTTCGGATTCTATTAAAAGTCACAAACGGTTCACAGCTTCTTGCACTATGTGGGCTATAGAATTGATTGTACATAGTTGAACTACTTTTATGAAAATGCACACGAATATGCACTTACTTCAAGCTCAAACCAGCAGGACGTTTCACACCATGTAAAACAATAAGGAGCTGTAATGCACGTAAATGTTTTCTCAGAATTTGTGCTTGTCTGCATTAACTTTAATCCGATTAATACAAGGCTTTCATTTAAGGTAGTTAGCTTTTCGTTGGCTGCGTAAATCCTTACATAAAAGTCTAGTCCGGAGACTGATATGCTGATTTGGGAAGAACGGTTTACTACACAACTTAAAATTTTACGTATAAACTATTATAAGTACCTCTGTGCTGCTACATACGACATCACATGTCTTAGAATGTCATAAGAATGTTAGCCAAAATGATTCTGAGAAAATCCATAATATTGATGAAGCTGAAGCCAATATAAAAAACCTCACGGATACAGTTTTGCATGAATAGCGTTTTGGATGTAAATACGATAAGAGGATTGAAAGCTACAAAAAGGTCGCAACCATCTAAAAGTTGTGTGGTTCACCAAATACACATTGTAAAATGTACTCTGAACATGTGTATACAGCTCCACTGAAAATATTTATTTTAATAGTGTTCCAGCTTCAAAACTAGTCATTATGATGAAAGTTTCCTTCATATCAACACGGCGTTATAATTTTTGTTAACAAACAAACAAGTTCTCCTAGAATTAACAAAATCTACATAAGTTTTCTTTAGAAACCAGCAAAGTTATAGTATTATTTGGTACTAATTTGTTTAAAAACTTAAAGAAGGATACCAAAACCAAGGCATGGATTTCCAGAACTGCTTTCATGAACTGGCACTGACACTAGTATTTCCAGAGGAGGTAACCTTAAATTTTTTTTCTTGAAGTTTTTAGTAAACCCTGTTTAACTGTATAAACCTAACTAAATGTATGTTAACAAATTTTTTAAAGCTATGGGGACTTATCTTGGACAAGCTGTGTAGCCCAGACGACTTTCAAAACCTCTTGAACACTATTCCCAATTTATGCAACAGTTTTAACCAATTAAAACATCGCAGGTATTTTGGAAAAGTAAGTAAAATTAACTAACTAACTAACTTATAAATGTCATTGCGCAGTAATATGAAAGAACATTTTAATAAATCATCATTTTCTTTAACATAGGTTTTTCCGATTGTTTTGAAAAATACACTATTTCACGGAAATGAGGTTTTGAAGTGCCGGTTAGTGTGTAAATTATGGCGTACTGAGATTGAACACTATTTAGAAGCAAACCATGCAGCGTTGCAGCCATACGTAAATGATTCCTCCTCAGTGTATAAAATGACCCAAATTGATTTGGAAATGGGTGTTGCAAATCCACCAACTATTTTGCTACGAAGAGCAGACGAAATCAAATCGCTAAAGAAATCTATAAGAAAACATTCAGGAAATGCTTTCGTAGGTCGAACAGGTAATTTTTTGATAAGCGATGCCGAAGAATTAGAAATTTTGGATCCACTCGAGTACCAGACTTTGTCTACTGAATTTATTTGTGCTACACATTCCTTCCTTAGAAAGTTTGGATGTCAGATACGTTATGCAACTTTGGATTTTGGATATTTAGACTATCACCACTCTACACTTCTATACCAGAATTTTGCAAAAGTTGTTCAGTGCTTAGTATATCTTTCCAATGAACACTCAATAACGTTAAATCTGGAATTGATAGACGATACTGAGTTTGCGAAAAAATATGATGGTATTTTAACTAAAAAACTTCAGCCCGGAATACTTCCACAACTTCTACATTTTCAGCTGTTATCAAGTTCCACAATTCCTAAATCGACTATTCAACGTTTGCTAAACTGTGTTTTCAATCAAGCAAGCATAAACTCTTTTGGCCTGCCTTTGTTATTGTGGACACCTGAGTATAACATTTTCTTAAAGAATTTAACAGTTTTAGTGATTGATGCAGAATTGTATTGGGGTTACAATAAGTTGCTAAAATTACTTGACAATATGAACTGTGAGAACTTGACGAGACTGAAATTGGTACCTTGTAGAGGAAAAAGGTTTTCATTAAACATTCTAAAGGGCCATATTGCGAACCTTATGGAGGGTGGGCCCAAGCCGCTCCGTAATGAGTCATATACCAATCGAAAGCTCTTGATGAGCTTATCAAAAGTGTTGCTGGGCACAAGTTCCAATTCCGTGAACCATTGGCAGTTTTGACCACTTGAAGTTACGACTTTTACTTGTAAAATCCGTTACACCGTTTTTCAAGAAAAACAGAATACCAAGAAAACATGAAAATGTTCAACTGATAGTTTGATTTTGACTTGCTGAAGAACTTTTACACAGGTACTTAACGCCTAAAGTATGACAAACGGTTTTTTGGCAACTTGGTCTGAAGCCCCTCCACACATGCACATCACAATATGGTGTTGCCATAAGGTTTACATGCAAAACTTCTGACTTCAAGAGAGCAAAACTGCCAATGGTTCACGGAATTGGAACTTGTGCCCAGCAACACTTTTGATAAGCTCGTCCAGAGCTTTCGATTGGTATATGACTCATTACGGAGCGGCTTGGGCCCACACTCCATAAGGTTCGCAATATGGCCCTTTACTCAAGCATTTACAATCCAGTAACGTGAAATACTTGGACATTGCAAATTATAAACCATGTATGAATATAAGCGTACCAGAGTTTACGAGTGAAAGGCTTTTTCTTGTTAATAGAATTGAGTCGGTTAGTATATATGACAAACCTGGTCTCTGCTACAAATTCCTTTATTTTTTGCCAACCCTCCAACATCTTCAAATCCACGCTTATATATTTTCATTTTCGGATCTAATTTACAGTGAATCTAATGAAAATTGCAACGCTCTAACCGAAGTAGTACAAGAATACATTTACACAGATAAAATAAGCCATAAGACATCTATTTGGGATATCTTGCCAAATTTGAGTACTTTGAAAATTATTTGCGAAGATGTTTGCGTGAAGCAATTTTTCAAAGAATACAACAATCAGTGTTTTGTAAGAAGGATGTGATTATCTGCTGAAACTAAGATCTGCTGGTATAAATAATATTTATTTAAAAATCACCTTATAAATAGCAACTACATTACATCAAACTATTTTTACATTGGAAAGACAAAAAGCGAAAATTAGTTTTGATATTCATTTTCTATTTCTATTGTTAGTGCAGCATTGCAAAACTTTAGTATCATAGCAATGCATTATTATAATCCCCACCTCTTTCCAGTTTTTGTTAAACCCAACCTATTAAACAAGTCGCTGTTACATACCTTGTTAAACATGAAAACTGGTTCATAATTATTAACTTTTATAATGTAGTAATTTCCTATTTTTTATTTTTTTAATCTTTAAACGATTAATATATAATCCTTTTAAGCCTATTCAAGCAGTATACGTTACTAAAAACCAAAATTGTTAGTACCCAAATCGGTTTTGTATTTCTTCAATTTCCCTGTAATTTACGAAAGTCAAAATCTAGTATTCAGTAAAAAAACCTTTTTATTTAAAGCCGATTAAAGTCAGCAGAGGAAACTTGAATTGCTAAGACAGATACCTAGGAATGTGCACGCAAAAACATATTTCTCCGAAAATGATTGCATACACTGTATGCTAACCAACATTTTTCTCTCGGTTAGGTACGCTTTGAACACTATGAAACGGACAGTTGTGCAACTAGTTGTAAAGTACATAATTCCAGAAGTACATTGCAGAGCTACCAAAACGAACAAAGCTGGGTCGTTCTTCAATTTATTTCTCATTTTAGAAAGGATGCAGCAGATAGAAGGTCTACATACAGTGTGCTCGATTGTAGCCATACATTATAAAAACTTTTGTATATTGGTATTGTGCACTTACAAACTGGTGTGTGAATCTTTGTAAATCCTACTTAAGATTTCTTTTAAGCTATTGGCATGTCTGGATGCACAAAAATGGCAAACACTGGAAAATTTGAATGTACAATTTGTAGTTTTAAATCAACGCGAAATTACAATGTTCAGTGTCATATGAGAGTGCACACAAACGAAAGACTCTACAAGTGTAATATTTGGAGCAAACGATTTCCAAATAAAGGAAATCAAGAACGTCACATTACCACAGTTCATATGAAATATAAGCATTTCAAATGTGAACATTGCGAAAAGAAATTCGGATCCAAAAATGAATTAAAAAATCACTTACGATTGCACACAGGAGAGAAGCCGTTCGAATGTTCAATTTGCGATAAAAAATTTGCACATAAGTGGACTCTTAATGTACACATGAGATGTCATACTGGCGAAAAACCCTACAGCTGTAATGTGTGTTGTCAAAAGTTTTCCGCCTCATCCACCCTGTCAAACCATCGCCGACTTCACGGTAATTTTAAACTAAAAATTTGTTTTTTAATTCGTGAGTTTATCTCATAAATTCTGTTTGATGTTTCAGATGATTCCGCTAAACCTGTTGGTTGTATTTTCTGTAACAAGGTATTCCGAAACCTTAAAAATCTCAAAGATCATATTTTTACCCACACATGCGAAAAACCATTTGACTGTCCCTCGTCTGACAAAAGCTTTTCAATGAAATATTCGCTAACATCTCACATTACATCTAAACATTCTGATGAACGCTTACACGTATGTAATTTGTGCGAAAAGACATTCAAGACTCAGAACCGCTTACGTAAACACATACAAAGTCATTTGGGTGAAAAATCTTACAAGTGCTCTACATGTAATGCGGGCTTTAACAATACGCAGGAACTTTCCAATCACACCAAGAAACATAGAGGAGTAGTTTTCAAGTGCAACATTTGCGAGAGAGAACTGACGTGCAGAACTAATCTTAAACAACACATGAAGCGCTTACACAACCTTTAAGACTTTCAAATTTGTATTACCTGTTTTATTAACTCTGTTCCTTAAAATGTTGTTTTAGTTGCGTAGCTTGCTCGCAATCAAATTCCTGGAAAGAATTTAAAGATTATGCACGTCCAATATTTTTGAAGTCTGTTTGCTTAGTATTTATTTTAATTATAATCATGCTTTAAAACCTCCATTTTATTGGTATAGTTTTTCTGATTTTTATTATTGTAAAAAAGAACGTTATATTATATATTTATTTAAATCTTGTATACATTTATAATTTTTAATAAACTTTACTTTACATTGTACATTGAAGTGTCACCTTGATCAACTTAAAATTTCTTTAAAAAAAGTATCGATTACACTTGGTTTATTGATAAGAGCTGGGCTGTTTCTTTGGTTCATACATATGCTACAATGTGCATCATCAAATTGAATCATAATTACTGCAATTGATCCAAATACATTCATGCCAAATCAGAAAGTAATTTCCTTGAAACAGTAACTTGCACTTTACCAAAAATATTTGGTATCTGTCTTGTACCTATTCATACTATAGATTGATTTTAACGTAGAAATCATAAGAAGAGCCGGCTCAAACTGATCTGTGCGTGGTCGCACTGAGTATATGCTGGTGTAAATGTAAGTCCATCCGTCAGGATGAAATTTATATGCCTGCTTACTGTAATCATATGACTTTCAGTAATCCGTTTAATCATCAAAGAAAAATTTATTTTAACGTTACCACATTCAATTAAAGCAAAATCAGTTAAAACTGAATCCGGTCCCAATAAATTCATAATGCTACATCAAATTTTAAAAATCTGACATATTTCAAAATGTTGATCAAACGGACTAACATAAATAGTATCTAACGTACATTATATATATGAGACTGCAAAGACCAAAACACGATTTGCCCGCTTTACCATCGTCAGGCAAAAATTTGTATAGAAGCCTTCAAAAATCCGCTAAGGAAATAATGGGTTTAAACATTTGTTACTACAATTATTTGGCTGCATTTAGTTATAGAGAATACACACTTTGTATTAATACTAGCGCTGGTTAAGAAACGCTGAATATGCAAATTTTTTTTGTGTTAATCGGATTAACGCTTTCAAAGATTTTTGAGAAAGCTTTCATGCACGTTGCAACGTTGTATGTTTCCAAAGACCGCGAAGCTTTGTAATGGGTTTTGGTTGCTTTAAGCAAACATTTGCATTCATTTCGGTAACTGCTGTTTACCATATCAAATATATAGCCAATGGCAAACCAGAACAACTAAACTTTCAAAACGTGACCGTATACCGAATTTAAACGTAAGCAGTCATGTAGAACAACAACAACTAAGAATACACATAAAGTTTGTTTTCAAGCAAACAAGCCGTGTCTGCCCTTTCGTACTCACTCCAAAAAAGAAAGCAACAGTGCAAAACGTTCGAAAATCCTGTTGTTTATTACATTATTATTACACGCTGATAAATTAAATTTAAAATGTGTATTTTTATTAAAATCTTTATTTATTTCCGATTTTCGTATTGTGCTAAAGTTTTTAAGCTTTATCAAAACTGGATGACAATATATTCCACAAACCTTTACAAAATATCTGCTTGTCCAACGGCTCAAAAATGTTCAAAGTTGAACAAAAGTGCAATTTTGTGTCTTTTAAGCACACTTTCTAGATGTACTCAAGCCTCATATTAGAGTTCACACAAAAGAAAGACTTTACAAGTGTAACAACTGCAACAAGCCGTTTACACGCAAGGCTCGTTTAGGCCGTCACATATACACAGTTTATGAGAACCAGCGATCTTTCAAATGTGATCATTGTGAAAAGAAGCTTGAATCAAAGAGTGATTTAAAAAGTCATGCAATCATTTACTGGAGAACCACCATTCAGATGTTCAAATTGTGACAAGCGTTTTCGCAGAAGGGGAATTTTACAACACATATGACATGTCACACTAGTGAAAAACCCCATAGCTGCAAAGTTTGTGACCAAACGTTTTCACATAAAGAGTAACTATTTGGGACCGTGTACACCCCCAAAATTTTTTTCGATTTATCGAGTTTGAATTCACACATGAAAATTTATCATGGTAAGTTTAAATCAACCTGTGTTAAAAGTTTAGGTTTGGGAGTTGTAAAATGATAGCTTTCTTATTACAGGAGAATCCAACAAATGTTTCGATTGTGTCTTTTGTGGCTATCGTTCTCGAAAAATGGCAGGTCTTCATAGCCACATTTTCATCCACACAAACGAGAAACCTTTTGATTGTTCGTTGTGCGAGAAACGTTTTGCTCAAAAGAACAACTTAACTGATTTCATCAAGCATCGGCACTCAGATGATCGATTGCACAAATGTAATTTGTGCGAAGGAACATTCAAAACCGGAAGCAGCTTACGATTTCATTTATTCAGGCATTTGGATGAAAAATTTTATAAGTGCTCTATATGTAATGAGGGCTTTAACAATCCAACGGGTCTTCACAGGCATAATGGGAAACATAAAAGAGATAATTTACAATGTACGATTAGCGGAAAAGTACTGGCGCAAAAGTGTAATCTTAAACGACACGTGAAACTTGTTCACAATATGTAAAACGTTCAGCTTGAAATTGCTTTTATTTTTTAGTCAATTGCTGTATAGTGTTAAAGCGTTTTCTAAATCCACGAAAATCTTAATTTGCAAGGTATGTTACCTTTCAGCAAAAAAATAGTTTAGGGTTTCAATAATTACATAAAATTGAATCGTTGATCTAATTCAATAGAGCTTATATGATACGAAGTACTTTAATTTTTTAAAAAATATATAATAACCATATTTGTTCTCTTGATGTTCCATCATTACACCAAACAACGTCTTGTGTTTCCATTTGTTGATAGATTTGTGCCAGTAGCTAGCTTGGTTTGGCAAATTAAAATGCAATGAATATCTGTCCTGTTTGAATAAAAATGTGTATATTGATAAAGAAGAGATCGTTATTATTTTATTCACCATGACAGCATCATAATTATACAAATTTATCCTCAAGTCAAATCAAATCAAAGTGTTACTAGTGACATATATGCATATAAAAACCCTACCCTAAAACCCATAAAAACCCTATTTCAAATAAGGATATGTTCTGTATGATGCAATGCACACATTTCAATATATTATTAGTTCTGTTTTTCAAAAGCTTTAAACTACATGTTCTTCTCTTATCCTAATCAAAACATTCATTAAGCCTGCTTCTTGTGGCTTTTTTGTTCATTAAAAAATTCAGTTGAGTCTATTTGGATTCATCTGGAGGGAAACAGCATTGTTGCATGCATAGTTCATTACAAGAAATGTTTTATCAAACTGCTTTCCATCACGTAACGTCTCAAATTTCGATCTTAAGCAACTGCTTTTTCATTTAGGAAATTGAGTTGTGTTAAGAGTGGAATGCCTGAAAATTTGAAATATTACATCTTGGAAACATTGTTGATTTATTGAATTATTAATGTACCATGTACCTAACGCACGTTAAACATATATATCCACAAAATTGCCTGGTGTTATGGGTTTAAGAGCGTTTGTTAGTTTAAAATAGTATGGCATTATAAGTTATCAATAATCCGCTTAAAACTAAATATACATCTTTAGTGAACGTGATTTAGGGAAATTGAGTGTTACAAAAATATTCACCTCCACAAGTCTCTAGATATAGAATTCATCTCTACGTCACCAAAAACCACATGTTTTACAAAGTTCCAACATTTTTGCAGCTCTAGTTCAAAAATCTGTACAATTCGAATAAAGCTTTGAAAACGTGTAGAAATTTTTGCTGTGACAACAATTTCTTACCATAATACAAATTTCCTAATGTACAAATAAATGGTATGGTGGCATGATAAATTACATCCTCTTTACAAAGCACTGATTTTTGCATTCTCTGAAAAATTGCATCACGCAAGCGTTTTTACAAATAATGGTCAAAGTGTTCAAGTTCGGCAACATATCCCAAATGGATGTTCTATGGCTAACCCTGCCTGAATATATGTATTCTCGTACTACTTCGGTTAAAGTTTTGCTAGTTGCATTAGTTTCGCTGTAAATTAGATCCGGAAATACATAGGCGTGAATGTGAAGATTTTGGAGACATGGCAAAAAATAAAGGAATTCGTAGCAGAGACCAAGTTTGTCATATATACTAACAGACTCAATGCTATTAACTGCAAAAAGTCCTTCACTCGTACACCCAGGTACGCTTACATTCATATTTGGTTTAGAATTTGCAATGTTCAAGTACTTTACGTTACTGGACAGTAAATGCTTGAGTAGATGTAAAATATTTAACAAAAACCTGTTTCCATTGCAAGGTACCAATTTTATCCTCTTCAAGTTCTTACAGTTCATATTATCAAGTAATTTTAGCAATTTTTTGTAGCCCCAATACTCTTCTGCATCAATCACTAAAACCGTTAAATTCTTTAAGAAACTGTTACATTCTGATGGCCACAATGACAACGGTAGGCCAAACGAGATTATGTTTGCTTGATTGAAAACACATTTTAGGAAACGATGGAAAGTCGAGTCAGGAATTGTGTGTTCTGATAGCAACTGAAATTCTTGAAGGTGTGGAAGCATTCCGGGCTGAAGTTTTTTGGGTAAAATACTATCATATATTTTCGCAACCTCAGTGTCGTCCAGCAAACTCAGACTCAGAGTTATTGAGCGTGCATTGGAAAGATAAGCTAAGCACTGAACAACTTTTGCAAAATTCTGGTACGGAAGTGTAGGGTGATTATAGTCCAAAAATCCAAAATCCAAAGTTGCGTAACGTATCTGACGTCCAAATTTTCTAAGAAAAGAATGAGCAGCACAAATAAATTCAGTAGACAAAATCTGGTACTCAAGTGGATCCAAGTCTACATCATCACTGTAGAATATGAAGCTAGCCAGCTTCTTAGTCAAATAATGATTAGTCCTAATTAGTGTCAATTGGTTTATCTCTGTCGACTGTCTGTCTGTCCTATTAGCTGTTAGTCCACGAGCTATCTCGATGTAAGCTATCTCTAGCTCTTGTCATTCTGAGATCCACCTCAGACCTGATTCTGCTCTGTAATAATACACAACTCTGCGTATACTTGCTAAGGCAAAAAACCTACTAAATAAACCTATTCTCAAGTAACCCCATCGGTTTACTCCCACTTACTTCCATATAGCACTCTGGCACCTAAAAACTCTACAATCACTTATCAAAAAACTAACTGATCGACCTACGAAAGCATTTTTTGAATGTTTGTTGATAGCCTTTCTTAGCGATTTAATCTCGTCTGTTGTTCGCAGAAAAATAGTTGGTGGATTTGCAATACCCATTTCCAAATCAATTTGGGTCACTCTAAGAACCGAAGAGGAAACATTTACGTATGGTTGCGGCGCTTTATGGTTTGTTTCCAAATAGTTGTCAATCTCACTACACCATATTTTACACACTAAGCGGCACTTCAAAACCTCTGTTCCGTGGAACAGAGTATTCTTCAATACAACCGGAAAAACCTAGGATAAGAAAAACGATTATATATTAAAATGCCTTTAACACTGCGCAATAACATTTACAAGAATTCAATTTGCCTTACTTTTCCGAAACATTTGCGAAGTTTTAATTGGTTGAAACTGCTTCCCAAATTGGGAATAGAGTTCAATAGGTTTTGAAAGTCGTCTGGGCTACACAGCTTGTCCAATATAAGTCCCCATAACTTTTTTTTAAATTCATTAACAGACATTGAATTAAATTTATTCAGGTAAACACAGTTAACTAAAAAATCGGGGAAAGTATTGTAAGCTTACCTCCTCTGGAAATACTGGTGTCATTTCCAGTACATGAAAGCAGTTCTGGGAAGCCATGCCTTAGTTTATTATTGCTTCCCAAGTTATTATACGAATCGGTACCAAATAATGCAAATACTTTGCTTATTTCCAAAGCAAATTGATTTACAATTTTGTTAAATCTTTGAGAACTAATTTATATGTTATGTACTCGTAGTTTATAGTTTTTCTCTTTTATTCAAAATTATGACACCGTGTTGGTAGGAAAAAGTCTGTTCGCCTAATGGGTAGTTTTGAAACTGCAACAGTCTTTAATTAAATTATTTTCAATAGACTTTACACACACGTAGACAGTACAGTTCACAATGTGTATTTGGTGAGCATTTGCTACCGCTCTACTTTCGGATGATTGAGACCTTTCTACAGCGTTTAATCCTCTTATGGCTTTGACTTTACCTTTAGCCTTACCGATTGAAAAGTTCTCAGAATCATGTTGGCTTCCGTTTTACTGACACTCTAAAACATACAAAGTGGGGTGTAGGAGTACCGAGGTACTTCTAATATTTTATATGTAAAATTTTAGGTTTCTTTGTTCTCCACCTTATTTTTCTGCTTCTCTATACACAGTCACATCGAGATTTGTTGGGTTAACCTTTCGTGGCTACCTATTTATGAATATTTGCTGAGTTTTATTTTTAATTTCTAATGCTGAGAAAGGCAAAGTTCAAGCTTGCTACGTGCAGTTTCTTGGTCCTTTATGTGAGCATACACAGTGAAAAACAAATGTACTTTTTGCACACTGAGACTTGAATGAGAGACCATAATATTCTTATTATTACCTTCTACGAATAAGTCCGTTATGAATAAGAATCAGTCCATTAAAAATTTTTACAAATTTTAAATGCATAGAAACCATGTACACTTTTAAGAAGAAAAGTCCTGCATTGCTGCTTCTGTGTATTTAAGCTTAAATCAGATACAACCAGATAATAGGTTTTTAAATTAAATAACCCAAGTGTTCAAAACCTTGAAAATGAAACATTTACATTTGATGCTGTATACGATTTACGCGTATTTATGACTTGAATTCGGTCTGTGAGAAATGCACGCCAAAAGCGTGAACAAAGGGAATGATTTGAGACTACCAGGTAGCATGACACGGTGCTGAGCGGGAGTTTCCCGTCAGCATGCTGTGTGCCAGATCATTCCCGTACTTGTTCTTTTTTTCTAAAATGTAGAAGTTTGTCCGTAAAGATTTCTGTCTGTAGTTGTCGGTGTCAGTGCAGTTGTGCTGAACTTTTCTGTAAAGTAGTCGTAAGATTTTCTGCCTGCGTGCAGTGTAAGTAAAATTAAAGTGACGTGGCCTTCAGCAAAAGAGTTAATTGCTGGTCATAATTTTGTAACTTTAATGAGAAATAAAGTTTTCTTGAAAACTAGAAACGATGTAGCTTGCTGGACATTTATTTTGCCCATACAAAGTAGTGAATTTTTAGGGAGATTAAGGCTCAGTAGTGCGCACTTCATCACTAACACTGTGGATAGCCACATAACCGTCAGTCCTGTGATCGAGCAAAGGAATCTTTAAAATAACGCAGTCAGATTAGCAAAGGCCGTGTGTTTTTGGATACACGGATAAACTGTAAATCCGGATACACGAATTATTCGTTTTGAGAGCTAAGTATCATCGTCAAACTGTAGATACATGGTAGTTGTTTTTGTTTATTAATCCGCTAAAGTTATAAGTGATTCAGGAATTTTGTGGCTATGGCTGCAATTGCGGTGAAACTTTTCCTCTAAATAAGCATTTTAGTAATAATAAAAATCAGAACACAAAAATCTTATGAAATATTGAGTACCTGACTGAAAACCTATCGATGCTAATCGGATTAAAATTTACGTTTTAAAATGGGGTTTATACCATTTCTGAGAAGCCATTCATAAAAATTCTGAAGTGTTATGTCTTTGAATAACGTAAAACATCGCCAAGGTTGGTGCGGGTATATTTGTATGCAATCGGGTAAAAGCAGCTCAACGTTTGACAATCGGTTTTAGAACCATCACGTTGCAAGTACCTGAAAATTCTTGTACTGGAAATGAAGTACTTAGTAAAGTATATATACCTTAGAGGTTTAGTATAGAGCACCGATCCACTGCGCTTATTTTGAAGAGGACACTTTAGGATAAAACTCGTAATAAACAAGTCGTGTTTGCATTATGGCTTCCAGCGTACAAAAGAAGAATTTGTGTCAATGTTTTTTTGGAAAATTTAAAAAAATTATTTAATTACTTGCTACGTTCACTAATAAATTCAACTCAACTGGAATATTGACCTTAATATCTATTGATTGACATTCTGCTAACACTCATCATAACTCCGTTAAGTGTATTGACGAAGACTTCAACAATGACCAATGCAGAGCATAAATGCAGTATCTGTGAATATAAAACACAATTTGCTAGTGCACTCAAGTGTCATATGAGAGTGCACACAAAAGAAAAACCGTACCAGTGTAACGTCTGCAAAACAAGGTTTTCATAAATGCGTAACCTAAAGCGTCACATTAAAACAGTTCATGAGAACCACAGACCTTTCAATTGTGAACACTGTGAAAAGAAATTTGGATCCAAGATAGACTTACAACGACATTCAAGAGTGCATTCAGGAGAAAAACCATACCAATGTTCAATTTGTAACAAGTGCTTTTCGGTTTATAAGCATCTTACTTCACACATGAGAAGTCATACTGGCGAAAAACCTTACAGCTGTAAGATTTGTAATCAGAAATTTTCCCATTCATCAAGCCTAATGAAGCACCGGAAACAGTTTCATGGTAAGATTTTACAATCTCTAAGTTGTAAGCGTATTTTCAAAGAATGTAAATTTATAACATCTTAAAACGTATTTTAAACGTGTTACAGAGCAACGTACTAAGTCGTTCTCTTGCGTTTTCTCTGACTCGGGATTTCAAAATTTGACTAATTTACAAAACCACATTTTTGTTCACACAAAAGAAAAACCTTTTGCCTACCCCTCTTGCGACGAAAGTTTTCCTCAAAAGCATACTTTAAAAAGTCACATCAGTCTTATGCACTCTGATGACCGACATCACAAGTGTAGTTTTTGTGAAAAGGCATTTAAAGTACTTAGCAGTCTCCGTTTACACCTGAAAAGGCATTTGGGTGAAAAACCTTACAAGTGCTCTACTTGCAATGCGAGCTTTATCTACACACGTGAGCTAAACAGGCATAGACAAAAGCATAGAGGAAAAGTTTTCGAGTGTAATATATGTGGAAATAAACTGACATACAAAGATAGTCTTAAACAACACATGAAACGACAACACAAAAAATAAATTGTCTGGTTTCAGGATTTTATAAGTCAATTTGTGGATGCGAGTTTCACTAAACAGTGTCAATTGTTTCTGTTATTCAAGGATTCAATGTTTTGATTATACCGCCCCGCTTGTTACAGGCTTTTTATATTTTCGTAGCTTAAACAACTTAAACTTATTTTGACCTTGATCCTCAGGGTTGACCCAAAACGATTCTTATCCTTATCTTCAAAACAAATCTTGTTCTTTTAGAATTAGCCTTTACTTGTAAATTTAATTGAAAATCTTTTATTAAAACTTTAGGCGAATGCATTGCCCCTAAGCGGATTTTAAAAGCTTACAGAAGGTTAGTTATTCTCTTGTCTATATTTATTGTTGAGAAATCCTTTTTATCAATAATGCATAGCAATAGTTTGCAAATTGTTGGCAAGTCTGCAGTTAGTACTTTGGTAAAAAAAACCTGTAAATTTAGTCTGAATTCTGTCATTCAAATAAACGAAATGTAATTTATTAGTATGTTTATGTTGTTTAGTTTATGTTTGTATTCAAAATTTTCGCAAACATCACACTTGTCATTACATCAAAACTTTACGGTAGACTCAAAAAATATTTTCTGATGAAATGTATGAATATTCCATTAAGTTATGTGTGATGGGTTTCAGGTAAATTAGGTAAACATTTCGTATGCGCTTTCGGTGATTTGTCATTACGAAGCATAATAAACCTTCCATATCATATGTTTACTCCCACAAAGAAAAAACCGTTTGAATGCCCCTCATGCGACCAAATTTTTCATTGAAGCCGTGCTCAACAACTCATCAAGTACAGGAATTCTGAGTTACGTCTTCACAAATGCAAATTGTGTGAAAAGATTTTCAAGACTAGGGTTATCTTGCGAATGCATTTGCAAAAACATTTGGGCGAAAGTTGGGCTGTATTTGTAATAAGAGCTTTGGTGTTCCTTCAGAACTAAACAAACATTGCAAGGATCATAATAATTGAGAAGTTCTTTAGTGTGACATTTGCTAAAAATAACTCGCGAACAAATATATTGTCGTAAACGACACAGGAAAAGTAGTAAGACTCTCAAATTAGAATACCAAGTATTTAACTCAGCGCCCTAACATGCTTTGTTGAATTCCCTGGCTTGTCTTCACTCAGTTGATTTGAAACATTTTAAAACAATGCGTGTCAACATGTGAAGCTAGAACATTTACCATAACATGTACAAAAAGCAGCGTGATTCCCGAAAACCTCTATTTTGTGACTCTAATTTCAATGTTCTGTTACATTATGGGAAAATTGAAAATGTACACGGACTATGATGTGGCTCATAGAGATACTAAAGTATCATATAGGCATAAGTTCGTTTTAAAAATTCAATGAATTATAAAGTTTTGCTCAATAATTGTTCATTATACAAGAACCTCAGTTGTTACTCAGCCAAACAAATGTTGCATATGTGCACGAATAATATCACAAGAAGTTGCCGCTTTTACAAAGTAAACATTTGTTTTGGTATGACAAAAGGTTTTAAATTGATCAACTAGTTTTTTCTCAACCGCAGAACTAAATTACTTCAACTCATATATTGTATGTTGTTACTTTTCATTTCTGCGCTGTGACCGGATAGAAACATGAGTTCAGAATTCACATTGGAGACGCAGGATTTCTTCAGGAAGCCTTGCCCTGATAACTTGACTACACGTCACAAAGCAGTAAAATTAAGTTTCCAGTTCGGAAAAGTGACGACACAGGATAGGGCGCTGGTGTATTAAAACAGTAAAAGATCAAGCTACCTAAGATTTTTCAAATCTATGCCAAAAGTTATCACACTGCATACCTTGATGCATTTGAGGTCGTGTTTCCTTTTCAGTACGTCGGTCCACTACGTCGGGGCAAAATTTCGTATACGTGTAAAATGGGTAAGAGCAACAGCTCCAGGGGACTCCACGTTTTAAAGACTAGAACCTAGTTTTATTTGAATTAATTCGAAAAAAAATATTGCAAAAGTCTACCGTAAACCAAATAGTCGTCAATAATAATAATTCTACCACGGTCTGAACTGTCCCAAATAATCCCTACATTTTCGTAATTTGCCCACATGATGCATTTTAAGCCTCCACGCGTAGTACAAGGAGTACTGGTGATAACGTTGAGGTTATAAGCAAAAATACAAATAGATCGAGATCGAGTTGTTCAAATTCACACAAGAAATTTATTTTGTACAAAATACTTTTAAAAATAAAACTGAAACTTTAACCTTAATCCCAACAACATTAATCTTAAATTATTCCCCAATATCCAAGCAGATGATACTATAATACACTGATTCAAAATCTAGCAAAAATCTGGAATTATATGTTGTGTGAAACATTTCAAACAGAAAAGCTTGGCAATGAATTAAATTTACATTTGTATATGGTATAAGCTGCTTCAAAAGTAGCAACATCCTCCAACTAACAGCGTAGTTTGATTGAAAAAACTAAATATGATTATAGAAAACACAATAAATTTTGATGCTGGGTAAGTCTAACATTTCGTATTCATAACTTTTTAAATACTGAGATATTACATACTTTGTTGTCGCTTCATGTGTACTTTAAGACTATCTTTCCGTGTCATTTCTTTTTCGCAAATATTACACTGTTAAACTTCTTCTCTATGTACCTGCAAGTGCATATTTAGCTCATGCCTGTTTAAAAAGCTCTCATTGCAGGTAATACACTTGTAAGATTTTTCACCCAAATGCCTTCGCAGATGCCTAAATAGGTAGGATCGGGTTTTGAACGCTTTTTCACACAAACTGCACTTGTAGTTTAGGTCATCAGAGTGCTTAGATTTGATATGAACCTTTAAATTACTTTTGTGCGCAAAACGTTTGTCGCACGGGCGACAGCTAAAAGGTTTTTCCTGTGTGTGAATAAAAATATGGCTTTGTAGTTTGTTCAAGTTTTCAAATCGGCAGTCACAAAAAATGCAACCATGAGATTCTACTCTATACTCTGTACAAAGTTAAAGGAAAATTATAGACAAAAAGAAATTACTTTCTTTCAAAGTATATTTATAAATTAAAATAGTAAATTTTTACCATGATAACCTTTCCGGTGTTTTATTAGGGATGAAGGGTAGGAACATTTCTGATAATAAATCAACCAGCTGTAATGGTTTTCGCCAGTATGATTTGTCGTGTGTCTGGTAAGAACATCTTTCTGTGCAAATCTTTTGTCACAAATTGAACATTGGTGCGGTCTTTCACCAGTATGACTTGATATGTGTCTAGTAAGACTCCGTTTTAGGGAGAAGCGCTTGTCACAAGTTGAACATTGGTAAGGTTTTTCTCCGGTGTGTATTCTTGTGTGACGTTTTAAATCTTGCTTGGATCCGAGTTTCGTTTCACATTGTTCACACTTGAAGACCTGTAGGTTTTGATGAACTCTACTAATGTGGTGGTCGAAATTAGATTTGATTGTGAATAGTTTGTTTCAGATATCACACTTGTAGGGCTTTTAGTTTGTATGTGCTCTCATGTGGCACTGAAGGTGACTCAGGCATTTTGCTTCTAACTCACAAATATTGCACTTGTAATCCGGTTTGGACATTTTTCAACTTTCAAACATGTTGGTGTTGTAGAAATATTTACCGAGTTTACTAACCAACCAACCAACCAACCAGCGGCCTAAGGAATTCAAAACACGTAAAAACGACGCTCAGCTAGATGCGCTGAAACAGTACTAATTGTCAGTTATTAATTTAACCAAAGCAAACAAACTACAAAAATCTTAGTTTTCCCAAAAGATTTAACTTTTTAATTTGGTTTTTTAAAATTGGAAACATTACCGCGGCCTGGTCTGATTTATTGCAAACCGATTTTCAATGTGTCTGTTTGCTACTTTACAGAAGATTCTATGCTAATCGTACAACGTTGCTGGACAATCTCCGTAAATGTTGTGCAACAATAGTACCACAGCGCAGTGATACAAAATATTTACAGGTACATTGTATACAGGTATCCTATGCTGGTTATATAACTGTTTGTACAAAGTTGATTTGCTACTTCCAGAATGCATAAGAATGTTGCTTGGCATGAACCTACAGAGTTTACAAGCCATATTCCGTTCTCGGAATATTATATACGTGTGAAAATGTTAATCCGATTATCCTCAAAATGTTTTTATTGTAAGTATTCAATGTGTTATTGGTTCAACTATAATTGTAAAGTCAAGAAGAGAAAAAAGTTCTTGAAACATCTCCTTTCTAATCCAAAATTTTAAACTTAGTCTCTGAAGTGAAAAAATACTTGATTAAAAAGATGCATTTAAAAACTGTAAAAACGTTTAATGAACTAATACACGCTGTTCTACCTGGATCTCGCTAACTGATCATACGTACTTACGAATAGGACTGTTTGCAGGGAGAACCCACGATAGGCTATTAGAATGTTACAAGCCGCTTGGCTTGTAACATTTTAATAATTAAAGTACCTTAATGCACATTATTACATTTTCAAAAACTGAATGCATGGTCACAATGGTAGGTTTCTTAAAAATCCATTTGCGACGTACACGCGGAATAACGCTTTCTTTGATGCAATATTGCTGATTTTTACGGGTAAAAAATTTACCCTGGTGTAGCCCTAGGTACAAACGGCTAAAACAAGTAAACTATTCCTGACGTGGTTTTTGTTAGTTCAAAATGTTTGAGTGTTTAGAGTAATATTTCGTCCAATTATTTTGCATATAAGTAGTAATATATAGCTTTTAAAGAGATTTTAGATAAAGTAACCACAAAATTTCACGAAAATCGAGTGTACTCATTTATTTAAAAACTGCATAACCGCTTCTAGTGGTAGGATAATGCTTAGGATCAAATGAATTAAACACAAGATATCTTGACTTACATTGACAAAGCGAGTGCCAGTTCATAGGTTTTGTTCACATCCATAAAGAAACAGAGAACGGAAAAGTCAATGCTCGAAAATCGGTAAAATATCCGGAAAATTTACGTACGCAAAATATTCAGTTCTGAATGCTCAGGGCTTCACTTACTTGTTTGCAGCATTCTGACTATGGAAGTTTTATGGTACAAAAATACAAAAGAAACATATTTGCTTACAGCCAACACAACACACAAAATAGTTTCACGCCAATCGAAAACATAAAATGTTATAAAGCACATGAATGCACTTTACAAATGAATGTTGCATTTGCTGTCGTTAATATTAATCAGATTAACACGGAAATGATTTATGTATTCAATATTTCTCTGTAAGTCCTAATTTAAACGACCTCTTACAACCTCAATGCAGATTTAATGTAGTCAAATAATCGTAACCGCAAAAATTTGAAATCCTTTACTACTGAACCGAATTATTGGAGACTGATAATGTTTTACAAATTTTGGCCTGAAAATGTTAAACGAAAAACCAAATTTGCATCTTTGCAAATTCATTTATTCAACGTTGGTTAGATACATTGATTGGAAATATAAATATGGCGTCACTACCATTGTAGCATTTACCTTTTAGTCCGCCAAGCCCCAGCTGCCGACGTCTACCTTTGATGATTGTGTTGAATCTGCCGAGATGGGCCAAATTCGACGCCGGATTAAGTGGTGCAACGCAGGACAATGCACTTGAAAAACTACACGGTGGCAAACTTTTGTTTGCGTTTGATGCTTACATTGCTCATAGTTATATTTATTCCAAAATGTAGCATTATTGGACTTCACTATATTTAAGTTCATCAATTACAAATGCATGCAAACCTCTGTTCATTCCAATTTGACAAGTATTCCTTGAAAACACGTTGGACCCTCTAAGACTCCAATTAAACAAGCCTAAGCCTTATTGCCAGCCATGTGTTTACGGTAATGCGAGAATGCGTAAAATGTGCGATCTTGTCACAAGGTACTTTTCGGTACATGGTCGTGCGTTTCAACACTTAATCCGGTGTCGATTTAATGCATTTTCAATAACTTGTTCAACACTTGGTTGAAGAGTATGTTATTACCAAAAATAATTAACTTTTAGTAATCAGCATAATAATTCAATTTCTGGTTACAGATATATTGTTTTAAAATTGCTATCAAAATTTGTACTTTATTCAGCATTTTAGTAGTTGAAAAAATGTGTATACCAGGAGTTACCCAACAAAGCAAGCAAGCAATATTCATTTATGAATTAGATAGAAAGAAGATAGTTCTGAATTATACATAGGCAGTTACAAATGTATCGTCCTTAAGCGGATTATAATGTACACATACATGAATACGTAGCTTCCGGGAACACATTTCGGCAAATTGTAACACCTTCAGTCTCTACTTGCATGCATTCCTGCATTAAATAATGCAAACGTTTGTATTCAAAATAAAAACCTTTCGTTTTGAATCCATATAGCGTTTCAGCATAAGTATACACGTACACTTTTGCATTGTACCTTTTCTTCCATACCCAACTTGATTTAAGAAGTTCTGTCACGTAGACTAATTCTCTTAAATAACCAAACCTAAATCCTGCTGCTGTTTTCCAAATATATATTATTTCTAAGACAAATCCTACGTCAACTAGTTTCCTCCCTATTGTTTTAATATTTTACAAGCAATATACTTTTTATGCAGCATACTGAGCAAACGGCGTTTTGGACGAAACTTTCGTGAAGTTAAGGGGATTATTACTTAAGTTGGTGAATGCCACTACTATTTCGTGCAAGAGTTACCTATACGCTGTATGGTTTAAGCTGCGATTTGAAAAAACCTGCATAGTGAGTGAACGCAGGTGGAGTAAAAATTTACTTTAACACTTAAAACGCACTTTCAGTGAAGCTTACCCAGGCTGCAAAAATATACTCTGCAGTATTCCAGTAAGAAGCCTCGATGAAAACTGTTTGGCAGTACCAACCCAGATTTTTCAAAAACATTAACCCCCTTAGGTAAACGCAGCAGCCACAGAAAGCTACTTAAAACATAACCTAACAGTTTAATTTCATAATTTTGAGTTCTACGACGCTGGCATCGTTATCTCAAAATCCTTAAAATTCTGTGGTTTTTAAATCTAATACAAAGCTTGAAGAACCTGAGCATTTTGAGTTTTGTGCACTCTTGATTGACACTCTGCTAAACTTACTCATAAAACTCTGTTAACTGTATTGTCGAAGATTTCAAAAATGACCAAAGCCGAGCCCATTTGCAGTATCTGTGAATATAAAGCTCAATTTGCGAGCACTCTCAAGCGTCATATGAGGGCACAAAAAAGACAAACCTTACAAGTGTCACTTTTGCAAAACCCAGTTTTCACTCATGTCTAGCCTATAGCATCACATTAGAACAGTTCATGAGAACAACCGACCTTTTAATTGAGAACACTTTGAGAAGAAATTAGGATCAAAGCAAAAGTTAATCATTCACACTAGAATACATATAGGAGAAAAATAATACAATTGTTCGATCTGCAAAAAACGCTTTGCCCAGAATATGGATATCAATATACACATGAGAAGTCATACTGACGAAAAACCTTACACCTGTCAGATTTGTTGTCAAAAATGTTCCCAATCATCAAACCTAGCAACGCACCGGAAGCGTTTCCATGGTAAGGACTTTCTACAGTATTTATTTTTTAAACAAATTTTCAAAGAACGTAATTCATTTTTTACTTACATATACTTTTAACGTTTACAGAGAAACAAGCTAAATCCTTTGGCTACATCTTTTGTGATTCCGGATTTCAAGATTTGACCAACCTTCAAAGTCACATTTTTATTCACACAAAAGGAAAGCCCTTTTGGTGCCTCTCGTGCGACAAAAGTTTTGCTGAGAAGGGTAGTTTAAAAGTCCATGTCAATCAAAAAACATTGAAAACAGGAACTGCCATACGCGATCATTTGCATAGGCATTTGGGTGAAAAAACATCACCGATGTATTACCTGCAATGTGAGCTTCCTAAAACCATCCGAACTACTCAGGCACACCCAGAAACATACGGGAGTATTCCTCAAGTAGTGCTAGATATGCGTAAGAAAACTGCGATACAACTGAGAGCCCAAAGAACGCACTACGCGGAATGCAAACCTTTCAAAAGAATATGCTTGTATTCACAATTTATTGTTCATTTTTTTAAAAATTTCATGAGGCATATTTTACAACTTGTGTTGCTTCTCTCTTTGTAAATCAATCTAAAGTAATTTAGTTATTTAAATCCAAGCAGATAAACATATGAGGCCTAAGCAATTAGTCTGCCTTCTAGTTAGCACCACGATTCAATTTTTTAATCCCTGCATTTACTTGAATATATTATATACTAGTTCCTTTAAATGAAACATTAGGAACTTGTACGTAATTTGTTTTAATAGACTTGCAACATTTGTATTAGATTAGAGATATATACACTTAATAAATTTTTCATAACTACGAAGCTTCTGGCATTCATTTTTTATAGTAGTTGTGATTGTAGTTAATATGCCTGTGTTAAAAAACTCTGTCGTTAATTGCAAACTGCTAGCAATGTTGTAATATTAGAAAAAGAATGAATTATTTTAGTTTTGATTTTCGCATCATATATCTCAATGGTTGGCTTCAAAAACGGTGGGCTTATATCAAACAAAATATGTTATTGCACAAGTTTTCGAACCATGGAAGCATAAATGAATCAAAGTACATTCTAGGTACCACTTACTTCATTGATATGACTTCAATCAGCTTTAAAAAATACAAAACTTTCTGTTACTTTACTATCAACGCTGTATAAATTTTTATTAAGATTTTGGTTGCCAATGAAGCATTCGGCATACACGATGCAGTAGTTTTTGAATTCAAAACCGAGAAGACACATACGGAATTTTTATATATATAAAAAGAAACACTGAATAATAATATGAAGTGTAAAGTTAAGCGGATTATAATTTCTTACAACAGACACACAGCTTTTGAGAATGAATTAACATGCAATCAGCCATCTTATGTTTTCGTACTGTGCGAAACTTCCGCATGATCTGTGGTTACAATAGGTCAACAATCCTATGCGTTTTGATTTCAGTTCCTCAATAGTTTTGGATGCATTCCACAGCGCAAAAGCGGCAAATATTTTTTTAACGCCGCAGCTGTTCTCCGAAAGCTCGCATACTAGACGTATATTGAGCATATGAGCCCGCAAACATGAAAAATAAATTTAAAAGTTCTTGGAGTTAAAGACAATTGTTGAACATATTTTGGCATTATAAGTTTTAATAGAACCAGTTGAAAATACTGGATTTAAACCCTTTCTGGTTCCGGCTCATTGTATAGACGATTTATTTTCTTTGCATCAACATTCCAAAATTCCAACATTTGCTGTTCTTTTTTTGTTTCAGCAAGACATTTGTATCAGAATTCACGCAGCCAATGAAACATTGACAACCAAAAAATAGAAACCTTGCCCTAATCGGCTTCAAATTCATTTATAAAAATTCTGAGAAAAAATGTTTTGTAACTTTAACCGAAGTGTAACCTTTTCCTGGTATCTGCATATAGCAAGAACATAATCTTCAAAAGCAGATTTGTAATATACAATCACTTATTTAGCTTACATGTAGAAAGTACCTGAGATATAATTTTAGACAGGTATAATTAGTAAGTATACCTTGGGCCACCGCAGCTTTCTTGTTTCACACAAAGTTTTTGCGGCAACTTTAGCATAGGAAGTTAAAGACGAACTGTTTAAAGAGGATTAAACGTTAAAACAGGTACATTACCTTACAAAAACTATTTGTACACCTTATGCGTTTTGTGTTTCAAAGCGGTGAAACCTTTATAGTGACAAATACAATCAGGCGAGACAAATTAAAAATCAGTTTGCAATAGGCAAGACTTGTCTTTCTGCCCTATTTTCTGCTCCAAACTTGAGAAATCAAGCAAAAGTGAGACTAAATTTAGAAACCTAATTAATCGGACAAACTGTTGTTTTCAAAATCACAGCAAATTGAGCATTAATTTTTAGTTTTTGTATTTTTTTTGCAATATTACAAGACCATAAATCCTGTCCTATTTCTCCATAACGGTACACATCTAAGCCCTACCAGCATGTCAGAGAGTTCAAGAATGTTCAGGGCTGAACACAGGTGCAGTATTTGTACATTCAAAGCACCATACTTGAGTAAACTCCAGCGTCATATGAGAGTACACACCAAGGAAAAACCTTACAAGTGTAGCATCTGCAGCACAAGATTTCAAAGCAAAGGCAATCTGCAACGCCACGCTAACACAGTTCATGAAAACCAAGGGTCTAGGCTATTAGCTCCCGAACCAACTAGCTCCCGGTGGTCAGTTAGCTCCCCGACCCACTTGCTCCCAGACACATTAGCTCCCCGCGCCATTTGCTCCCAGACACATTAGCTCCCCATGTCATTTGCTCCCAGGTAAATTTGCTCCCATATCCACTAGCTCCCGGACCACTTGGCTCCCATGCCATGTTGCTCCCTGTTCAATTTGCTCCCAAACGCAAACTATTTGCCCCCTAGGACATTAGCTCCCAGACAAGTTTGCTCCCAACCATTTACCAAACAGTGCATAGCCCTTGGGATACAAGAAACAATTGCAAACATAAACAATTCTATGAACATAAAACGGTAATCTTTAGAGCTAAGTATAACATAATTGCCACTAAATTTAAGGCAAATGAATTAGATTTATCTACAAAATTTTTGTGTGATCATATTTACAAGTGAGATGAAATTTGTTGCCTTTGTTTGTTTTATATCTTTTACGGAATATAATATTAACCCACATAGCAATCTGCATAGAGATTCACAAACGTAACAAAATACATCAAAATTTTGAAAACATCAAAAAGTCAGCAATTTCTTAGCAAAATTTTGTGAATCTTTGGGAAACTTATACTTGCTAATCACCGTCAATCTCATGACCAGATAAAGATGTTCGTTTGTTTTTTTGCCAGCTGCTGTCATGTTCATTGCTCCGATGTAATGTCTAATTGTAAAAAACAAAGCACACAAGCATAGACAGACAAGCCATGAAGCAATAGGGATATTGCATAACCTTAACAAAAGGTATGAAAGCAAGGTTAACCGTTTTCTGTTCATAGAATTGTTTATGTTTGCAATTGTATCTTGTATCCCAAGGGCTATGCACTGTTTGGTAAATGGTTGGGAGCAAACTTGTCTGGGAGCTAATGTCCTAGGGGGCAAATAGTTTGCGTTTGGGAGCAAATTGAACAGGGAGCAACATGGCATGGGAGCCAAGTGTTCCGGGAGCTAGTGGATATGGGAGCAAATTTACCTGGGAGCAAATGGCGCGGGGAGCTAATGTGTCTGGGAGCAAGTGGGTCGGGGAGCTAACTGACCACCGGGAGCTAGTTGGTTCAGGAGCTAATAGCCGGTTACCGAAAACCAACGTGCCTTCGAATGCGAACATTGTATAAAATATTTCGGATCCAAATGCGATTTAGAACGTCACACTAGATTACACACGGGAGAAAAATTATACCAATGTTCAATTTGTGACAAACGGTTTGCACAGAAAGGAAATCTTACTACCCACATGAACAAACATACAGGTGAAAAACCGTACCAATGCTCGATTTGTAGCAAACGCTTTGCAAGAAAAGGAACTCTTGCTGATCACACGTCATACAGGCCAGAAGCCTTACAGCTGCAATGTTTGTAATCAAAAGTTTTCCAAATCGTCAAGCCGTTTATCACATCGGAAACTTCACGTTAGGTTTAAACTAAAACGTCAGTTTTTTTTAAATCCAAGGACTTTTCTTATCATATATATATGGTGTTTTCATTCAAATCCGCAAAAGCTTTTGATTGTGTTTTCTGTGGCATGCCATTCCGTCGCCTAAAAGAACTTCAAAGTCACATTTTTTCACACAAAAGAAAAACCGTTTGATTGTCCCTCCTGTGATAACAGGTTTTCTAAGAAGGGTTCTCTAACATCTCATATCACGCACAGGCACTCTGATGACCGCCTTTACAAATGTGATTTGTGCCAGAAGACCTTCAAAACCGGGCGTTATTTACGATCACATCTGCAATGGCATTTGGGTGAAACATCCTACAAGTGTACAACATGTAATGAGAGCTTTTGCATTGCGCGCAGATTGTACTTCCATAATAAGAAGCATAAGTAAAAAATTTTGAATCCTTGCCTTGCAGCATTTGCGACTAATTGGAGATGCAGAAAGACATTTCAGGAAGTACAAATGCAGCATTTACACAATATGTAATATTTCAAACTAGATTTAAATTCGTGCAGTTGGTTGGCTTTGTAGCAAATGTTGCACAAATATTTTTGAATCAAACAATTCAAATTTTTACAAATTATATTTTAATTTTTCATTGAAATTAATATATTAAAATTTATGGTTGTATAAACTGATGTATAAAGTTTGTTGGTTTAGGTAAGTGTTGCCTATGTTGTAAAAAGATGAGCATTAAAAACAGTTTGTAGCTTTTTAACACAGTTATGGGTGTTCTAAAACTTCTGAACTCGTAATCACTCCAGTCACATTTCATCTCTCAAAACCTTTGGCCAATCCAATCATGACCACTCATCTCAGCATTCCTTAGCTCAAAATATCAAGATTTTTTTACAAATTTACCATCAAAACTTGAGTTTTAGAGTAGCAATAAGCGTTAAAATCTTGTTTGAAGAAACAAACTGAATTTTAAAACAAAAATATGCAACTTTTTCTAAAAGTAACAGAATTTTAAGTCTAATTTGGAAAAAGTTTCCCATCCCACTCAACTGTTCTAAAAATTTCAGAATTAAGTCGACCACTTACTTCACTCACCACTCCACCATGACTTTGAAAAAAGCTTTACTTCACTCACGCATATGTCTCACACTCACCACTTGTGGAAATATGGACCCAAAACCGTATTAACAACGATTTACAAGTTAAATGGCAATTTACTCTGTGGGTCAGCAAATATTTACACTAAAATAATACGCTTTTCTGCTAATAATACAACAACGCTTGCAATTTAAAATATACAACAGGCCTACTTAAACACATGCATATGTACAACAATCATGATTACGTGGTTTCAAAATGGCCTCTTTCGATGTCAAGAGCTTGTTTACGAATGTACCTATAAAGGAAGGTTTGGATGCTACAGAAGAAAAACTACAAAGAAATCCAAAGTGGAGGGAGTACACAGATCTAACGATACCTGACATACTAGAGCTACTGGAGTTTTGTTTATCATGCACCTATTTTCAATATAATTCAATAATATACATACAAACGGATGGCTCACCAATGGGTTCACCAGTATCTCCGGTTTTTGCTGAAATATACATGCAGAAATTAGAAGATAAGATTATTGTTCCTCTGATTGCACAACGCACCATTTCATTCTATGTAAGATATGTTGATGACAGCTATACTCATGCACAAGAAAGGAAGATGAAGTCAATTATAGAAGACTTGAACAGTTTTCACCCGCAAATTCAGTTTACCTGTGAAAAAGAGAATGATGGAAAGCTACCATTTTTGGACGTTATGACATATAAGCGAAGCGATGGTACGATTGGACACTATGTGCATAGAAAACCAACTAACACCAATAATTATCTTTTGTACAACTCCTACCACCCACACGCACATAAAATCGGGGTAGTGGACACTCAATTAACTAGAGCCATAAGAATCTGTGACGAAGACCATGTAGATCAAGAAATTACAGAATGTTTCGAAATCCTACAGAAACGGCAATATCCTATAGGCTTATTGAAAAGGCGACTGAGAATTGTTAAGGATAAGGAGATATTGAGACAAAGCAAATCAGATGAAGAATTACTTGAAGAACGAAGACAAAACCAACTTATACCAAGAATAATTTTACCATGGACTGGTACGGTGACCAAGCGGATAGCACGTTTTTTGAAAAACCTACTTGGAGTAGAGATTGGCTACTACCCTGGCATAAAACTTGGAACGATACTTTGCAATTTAAAAGAAAAAAGACCAAGAATTGAATGTGGAATTTATTTGCTATTCTGTGATGGCACAAATTCTGGAGATTGTGAACTCATATATGTAGGAGAAACTGGAAGAAATTTCAATGAACGCGTTTTAGAACACCAAAACAGCACTAGATTAAATCATCCAGAAAAGTCAGCAGTAGCACTTCATATGATCACTGAAAATCATAATTTCAACGAAAACAATTGTTTCCTTTTGGAGTATGAGCCAAACAAATATTATAGAAAAGTGAAGGAAGGTTTCTACATACAGAGTCTTGAGGAGAAATTTAAGATGAATAACAACAACGGGAAGAAGTCGAACAGTTTTTGGTGCTCAACACTAGTCAAGTTTTTCAAATCAAATATGGAGAAGAAAATTGAGGAATGGCATATGACAACAGTTTCCAATGAGGATAATACAAATCATCTAATGAGAATTACTGATGCTTAAAATATAATATTTAGCAAAAATATTGTACTACAAATTAGTCTGTCAGTTTGATTGTCTGTCAAAACTATAATCTGTCCACTTTTATACGTAGTACTAAACGTTAAGTTAAGGTATGCTTAGATTAATTGTTATGAATAGTTGCTTGTAATATGTTACTAATTCTCATGTTGTATCTAGTCGCCCTGAAGAAGATCACAGAAGTGGTCGAAAGCTAGGCAATTATTAAAATCTCTTCCTCAAATATCGTTTCAACTAACTTTGTAATAATCATGATTACTACACGAAAAAACCAAATGATTACCTGGAGCTTCATAGTTATGCTAAATTATAAGGAACTTGACATGCATTTACATGAATACCTTTTACATTATTTCCTATAACTAAACAACTTGAACTTGTATATATCTTGTTTCAATAAGCTTACGACATTTAAAATAGTTTAAAGAATCGTGATGCTAATTACAATGCAAACTAATTGGGTACAACTTCCCGGTTTACATATATGGTTGTGATAATATATAAATTGAATTAGAAAGAGAGACAACAAAACGTTGTAAAAATATGCTTGTACTATTTTAAAAACATTGAGCAATACATCATAATTTGCTAAATACCTCAGACTGCTCCCATTTAAAGGTTCATATTTTGTGTATGCGTTTTTGAGGCTGCCACATTTTGACATATCTGTTATTCAAAATCTTAAGAATGGCTTAAATAGAAATGTGTAGCACAGCTTTGTAAACAAAACATCATATTTACTACAGTTTTAGGCTTTATAGACAATTTTCTAATTAATCCTTCACAGTATATGTAAACGGTTCAAGTTTTCTTTGACACTATTTTTTATTACAAAGTTCTCTGCCACCAATATTATATTTACCACCTCCTCACCTATGTTTCTTTCTATGATTGCTTAGGTCCGAAGCATTGTTGAAGCTCTGATTACATAAGGAGCACTTGTAAGAGTTTTCACCTAAATGTCTTTGTAAATGTATTCGTAGGGAATCTACTGTTTTCAATGCTTTTTCACACAAACTGCATTTGTGATGTCGGTAATCCGAGTGCTTATATTTCATGTGACGTCTAAAATTATTCTTCCTAGCAAGGCTTTCGTCGCACGAGAGACAACCAAAGGGTTTTTCTTTTGTGTGAATAAAAATGTGGTTTTGTAGATCAATCGAACTTTGAAATCGGAAATCACAAAAAATGCAGCTGAAGGATTTAGATTGTTTCACTACACAACGTTTAAAATAGATTTCAGTAAAAATGTATTACTTTCTTTGAATACTTGTTTACAAAATGATTACTGTACAAATTTCTTACCATGGAAACATTTTCGGTACCTTAATAAGACTGTTGATTGGGAAAAATTTAAACTACAAATCGAACATTTGTAAGGTTTTTCACCAGTATGACTTGTCATGTGTACAGTAATTCTCCATTCCGTAAAAAGCGTTTCTCACAAATTGTACACTGGTATGGTTTTTCCCCTGTGTGTATTCTGAAGTGAATATTTAAGTTTTGCTTTGATCCAAACTTCTTCCCACAGTGTTCACAATTGAAAGGTTGATGGTTCTCATGAACTGTCCTACTGTGATGCTTTTGGTTTGGCATTTTTGAAAACCGAGACATGCAGAAGTTACAATGGTACGGTTTTTCTTTTGAGTGAACTCTCATATGACACTTAAGTACACTGACACATTGTGCTTTATAATCACAGATACTGCATTTGTGCTCAGCTTTGGTCATTTTTGAAGTCCCCGTCAAGACAGTTAACAGAGTTTTGATGAGTGTGTTTAGCAGACAGTCAATCAAATGTCCAGCATACTCAAAATGCGGAGGTTCTTCAAGCTTTGTATTAGCTTTAAAAATTACAAACTTTGCGAATTTGGAAATAACGATACCAACGTCTGATAACTCAAAACTGATTAATTAACTTGCGAAATTATGTTTCTAACATCTTTTATATTAGCTCATTAGAAGTTGTATCTACAGTGAGATTTATAAAATTCGTCGTATTTTTTATTCGTTTCATATGCCTTTCTCAATGCTTCTGAGTATGCCAGGTTTGGTCATGTCAAAATATTTTTATTTGTGTTTCCTGGTATGTGCGCCTAGCTGCTGCGCGTTGTTAAAGCCAACATTACAAAGAGAGCACTTGTACGCTTTTTCACCCAAATGCTTTTGAAGATGAAAACGTAGGTATGGTCGGGTCTTGAATGTCTTCTCACACAAATCGCATCTGTGCAGACTCCCACTAGAATGTATTTGCTTGACGTGAGATGCTAACAAATCCATCCGAGAAAAACTTTTACCACACGAACTACAACCAAACGGTGTTTCTTTGGTGTGAACAAGAATATGTCTTTGAAGATTTTCGAACTGTCGCAACTGCACGCCACAGAAGACACAGCCGAAAGGTTTAGCGGATTTTTCTGAAAACAACGTTTACATCTTATTAGAAGAATGTTTGGACATTTAAAGATTCGGCTATTGCTTTAAACTTACCATGAAGTTTCCAATGTCTCAACAAGGCTGATGAATGGCGAAACTTTTGATTACAAACGTTGCAACTGTATGGTTTTTCGCCTGTGTGTATTTTTATATGATATTTTAAATTAACCTTGGATCCGAATTTTTTTTCACAGTGTTCACATTTGAATGGTCGTTGATTTTCATGAACTGCTCTTATGTGATGGTTTAAATGAGACTTTTGTGTAAACCGTTTGCTGCAAATATCACATTCGTAAGGCTTTTCTTTTGTATGCACTCTTATGTGGCGCTGGAATATACTCTGGGATTGCGCTTTGTAATCACAAATGCTGCATGCGTAGTCAGTATTGGACATTTTGGAACTTTCAAAGGTTTTGGCGTTTTACAAGCGTTCGCAGAAATAATTGTTAAAGACCTGAGCACAAAATGCAATGCATGTAACAACATTTGTCAGGTTGAGTTTTAGTAGGTATAAAAATTAACAAATATTTAACAATCTAACGCAAACAACTACATACAAACACTGTAGACTTCCGGATAGTTTTATTTTAGCTAAATGTTTCTAGTTTTGAGCACTTTTGCAGACACTTTTTTTGCAAACTGATTTTCAGCGTCTATTTCTGCCACTATGCAGAAATGAGCACGCAAACCGTACAAGGTTGCTTAATATAATACAAAAACTTTGTATAAAAAAATGCTGCAATGGTACAAGGTAAATACGGGCACATATTTTGCAGATTTTTTTCCAAAATCCATTCAAATGTCCGCTTGGTGGACACATGTACCCTTAAGAGTTTTCAAACCACTCGGACACATTTGTGTGTTTGAACGCTTAGTAAATGGCTTACGTGCATTTAAACGTGTAAAAATCCAAATGAACTAATAAATTTTGTCAGCATACAGTTACCGTGAATTCTCCTGTTTTCGTCCTGAACCCATAGAAGGTGTTAAGTGTATTCGAAAAACAAAGAAGAGTTTTCAGTACCTCCGAAAATTGCGGCGACTGACCGAAATACTCATTGCAAATATGTATATATGCATACAAGCGTTTTTTGCTTTCACATGCATACAAATCAGTTACATGCTTTATATGAACACCCCATGTGATAGTCCCATTTTTACAAGCATACATATCTTACATATCAATACATCCAATTATGGACAGAACACACAGAATAAACCTTGACAATACACAGCGTTATGCGATGCATAAAAGACAAACCATAATTTGCTAGTTTCACCGTCTTCTAGCTGAAATTTGTATAGCATCATCAACTTTCAACAATCTGCTTAAAAAGTAAAGTATTCAGATATTTTGTGGTTAGGTATATTTGCATTGAAGTATTAAGAGGACGATTATATTGGGAGGTAACGAAACAATGACTGTTTATACGGAATACCAATCGGTGTTAATCGGATTAAAATTTAAAAAGAATATGGATTTTTTAGAATGCATTCATGTGCATTCTCACAAAAACACATTCTAACACGTGTATATTTCCTAATGGTATAAAACCTACTTATGAATTGTGTTTGCTCTAGAGAAACATTCTAATGCATTTTGGTAATAACTGCTTACTATATCGAATCAGTAGCCCATAGCAAGCAAGTTAAGCCCTGAACGTTTAGGACAAAAACTTTTCTCTGGTTGAAACGTGAATAGGTACGTTCGGCTTCATTTAAAAATTACCTGTAGATTTTAGATTTTGAACATGTTGTTTCTCAGTGATACGGGACCTGTTTCTTCACACACTTAAACATTCTCTAAACATTCACATTGTATTAAATGTCACAATTAGTCAATGAGGAATTTGGTTTTTGATAAAATTTAAATCATACCAAATTCAGCATTATATCCGTAAGAATTTTGAATGTTTTGTACTAATGTTGGATAATAAATATTGTTAGTAGCTACAACATATTTTTTATCTGGAGTTACAAAATGTACAAAACGAAACACAAGTGTAATCCTTGTGAATTTAAAGGAGATTGTTTGAGTAGACTCCAACGCCATATGAGAGTTCACACAAAAGAAAAACCCTACAAATGTTATACTTGCAACAAACAGTTTTCAACCACAGCAACCCTTGAACGACACATTAGAACAGTTCATGGGAACCATCGACCGTTTAAATATGAGCATTGTGAAAAGAAGTTTCGATCCAAACATGAGCTTAAAATTCACACAAGATTACACACAGGAGAAAAACCATACCAATGTTCAATTTGCGATAAACGGTTTCCGCAAAAATGGAATCTCACCGTTCACATGGCATGCCATGCAAGCTAAAAACCTTACAGCTGCAATTATTGCAGCCAAAAGTTTTCCCAACCATCACATCTATCTTCTTAAGAAGTATTTGGATTCACCCAATTTATCTTGTTTGTTGCTTCTCAGACAAATCAGCTAGGCTTTTCGAATGTGTTTTCTGTGACATGCCATTCCGACATATAAAAAATCTTCAACAACATACTTTTACCCACACAAAGGAAAATCCGTTTGATTGTTCCTGGTGTGATAAAGGTTTTTCTTGGAAGAATTCGTTAGCATCTCACATTATGTACCAGCATTCCCATAAAAATCTACATGAATGCAACTTGTGTGACAAGACCTTCAAGACCAAACATTCTTTACGTACACATCTGAAACACCATTTGTGTGAAAAATCGTACAAATGTTTTACCTGTAATAATGGCTTTGACAATGTACCAGAGCTGGGATGGGATCGCGATCCCGGGATCCCGCGGGATCGGGATTGTGGTGTTTGTGGAAATAAAATAAAGTCTGGACTTGGCTTGTTATTTCCTGAATACCGAATAGTTAAGGTTTTATTAGTAACTTTAAATGTACAGAGTAGGTAGGTAATTTGTATGCTTCTAGGTTGAGGGTTTAGAGCAGAGTCCCGAGATCTGCTCTGGATACTGGAGATGAGCATGTGGATTATGAGGCATGCTCATCCATGAGACTTGTTTGAAACATGGACAATCGGACTGTTGACTTACAGACAGACAGACACCACATTTTCCTTCCCCTTCATTTTGCTCCGTAATATTGGGGCTTCTTCTTCTCCCGGGCTGACCTCCTGGGTTGCTGCGGTTCTGGAACTTGAACTGGAACTAGAGGATTGCATGAAGCCCGAAACCCGAAAAAGCCCGAGACCGAACCCGAGCCCGTGCGGGCTTCGGGCGGGCTTTTGATTTTTTTCAATATTCCGGGCTTGTTATGTTCGGGCTTCCCTATAATTTCTCGGGCTTACCTGCGGGCTTGTATTTTTCGAAGCCCGAAACCAATCACGATACATATATTTTTTGTATTTAGTGAGAAGAATGTTACATAAAAATATACAATATATGCACTTCTCGATCGCAAAAGTAACAAACATGGCGAACTCGATCTTATTAGGCTGTTTCCATCCTACTCATTTTCATTCATTCATTCCATGAACAACGGCGCCGTTGATAGAAATATTCCGTAAACATATCGTTTGATTAATTTTATCGAACGAACGCAAAGTGTGACCTTATTGGTAGCATCTTTAACAGTATAGTTTGAAAATAGACGCTGATAAAACTTAACTGGGCCAGATTGTTTTATTGTTACTGTTGTAACGTACTACTGAGTCAGTAGTACTCAGTACTCTAGTCAAGAGGACCCCTTAGTGGTTGGGTGGTTAACACATACGACACCGGCGGCAAAAACGGCGTTGTTGTCAAAATCATCGGTTGAAAGTTAAACCATCATTGGAATTTGAATGATTGGAAACAAACAATGAAAATTAGGTAAAGTCACATAGAAGCAAGTTTACACCAATAAAAATTGGCAAAGGCCTGATAGTGATATTTATGAAAAAACTCGGGTTCGGGCTCGGGTTTTTCGGGCTTGAGCTAAATTGGCTCTTCGGACTTGGGTCGGGCGGGCTTCAAAACAGGACACTTTCGGGCTTCGGGCCTGCGGGCTTTTCTCAGCAGCTTCGGGCGGGCTCACGGGTTTGGGCTTGAAGGTTTTAAAAATGCAATCCTCTAACTGGAACTGGCGGCGGCTCAGGTGATCCTGGATCTGCATCTTGGAAGACTTCTGGGCTTCCTGGTGAGATGGCTTCGGCTTGGGGAGGTGATGGTGACGGTGTCTTCGGCTCCGACTTCCCTGGTTGTCGTGGAGGCGTTTGCGGTGGAGGTTTGGGACTTGTTGTAGTCTTCGGTGGTGGAAGGCGGATGGGAGACTTTGGGGGAGCTCCTGCTGCCCGACCAAAGCTCAACTTTGCTGCTGGGTATATCTGGTCGACATGCCGCTTGATGGTTTGACCAGAGACTTCCACAAGATAGTTCACCGGACCTATTGCCTTAATAATCCTTCCAAGGGACCACTTTGCTTCATTTTTGCTGTAGGTTTTCACCCAAACCTCAACCTCCTTCTCAAAGGAACGCGACCTTACTTGTGCGTTGTAGTTTTTTTCTTCCCTGGACTGAGCTGCTGCGACCTTGCTGTTGACATCAGGCTTGAGGAGACTCATAAGGGTGCGTGGACGACGACCCAAAAGTAGCTCTGCTGGGGCTGAACCTGTAGTTGCATGAGGAGTGGACCTGTAACTTAACAAAAATCGCTGCAAGCGCAAATTAAGTTCACCCTTAGAGCTTATTACTGCTTTCTTAAATGTTTGTACAAATCGCTCCGCTTCTCCATTCGTGCGGGGATGGTACACTGAACTGAATTCTAATGCTTCAAAGGAAGACTACGGAAACAGTAGTAAAACCAAACAATACCAGCACTTTAATTCTAATGGAGGTCAAGGGAAATTGAATCACAAAGGACACTCGGCCCAACGAAATAATTATCGACACGACAACAGAGGTGTAAAGTCAATAACCAAAAACCGTGGTAACAATAAACAGGGGAAAAGGGATATGACCAACATATTCAACAAGAGAAGGAACTTTGGTTACAAAGATGACGAAACTCACCATAACCAAAGGCCACCTCAACAAAGGAACCGGTCCGACTTCCAGATAGGATGACAATTGGGTAATGAGTATACACAGAAAACAAAGCGTAAATTTGTAAATCTTAAAAACGTCTTCAGTTTTTATGAAAAATTATCAAAAAGGCAACAAAAATATCTGTACAAGTTATACAAAATGTCTGCTAATACTCAAAATATAATTCATAATATATCTAATATTGAAGTATTACCAGTTTCAGTAAAGCTAAAAGATGTGTAAATATGTTAAGAAGTAGGTCACAACCACATAATCAAGTTCATACATTTCTCGTTAAAGATTTTAAGGAATTTTGTATGAACAACGAAATAGTTATAAAACCGAGTGACAAAAATGCTGGTATATGTATAATGAACTACTCAGATTACAAAAATGAAATATTTCGCCAATTATCTGACTTGCATGTATGTAGGCCTTCAACAAGTGCAGAATTCATTTTGGCAAGTAATAGACTTAAAGATCAAGTGAATTGTTTATGTAAACAAATCTTAAATAATAGGAAAATACCTAAATTGTATCCCAACGAATGTTATCCTGCAAAGTTCTATATCTTGCCAAAAATGCACAAAGCATATACAAATTTTCCAGTAGGTAGACCAATATGTAGTACGTTAAAATGTGCTAATAGGGGTATTTCTATGATACTTGATAGTATATTGCAACCGTTGAGCCTAAAAATACCAAATATAATTATTGATTCTCCTGATCTAATACTAACGCTAAATCATCTTAATCTTGATCCAACAAGGAAATATATGTTAGTGACAGCGGATATTAATGCTATGTATGTTGAACTACCTATTTCAAGTTGTAAACGTAACTGTATACAATTCTTTAATGAAAACAAAGGCACACTACACATTCCCATAAATGTTAGCAATACTCAGTTGAAAAAGCTTTTAAATTTGACTCTAGATTATAGTTTTCTAGAATTCGATGAGCAAATGTATTTTCAGCATAAAGGAATTCAAATGGGAAATTGTGCTAGTGTGTCAATAGCAAACATTACAGCAGAAGTAGAATTGAGGAAACAACAACATTTGGTAAGTCAGAAATAGCGTACAAAGGTGGAACGACATTTTCATGATAGTAGATATTACTGAAATTGACGACAAAGAAATTTGGCTTAATACGCTTTTCAAACATTCATTTTTAAAATTTACCTACGAACACAGTAAAAATATTGTTACATTTTTAGACATAAATGTTACAATTGGTGAAAAAAATGTAATAAGCACTTCGTTATATCGTAAACCTATGAGTAAACATGAGTTTGTTCACTATTTCTTTAGTCACCCCAACCATTTTCTACGTGCGCTTCCGTATTCATGTGGGCTACGAGTAGTACGAACTTGTTCTAATAATTCAGATAGGATGCAGGAGCTAAACATTCTCATGGAAAAATTCCGTAAACGTAATTATCCTGAATCGCTTATCACAAAAACTATGGTAAAACTTTCGTCACTCGATCGCTCACAGTTACTAAAACCTAAATCTCCTATTCTAATCCAGTACCTTAAATTTCATAATCCGTCATTATTGTTTCTTTACAATATTGCAGACAGAATATTGGGTGACATGAATAATGGGCCTGGGTTTGGTCCCATGCCTTATTTTCGTAGTGACACACTTGATAGTTGCAGTTCATAGCTCATTTAAAAGACCATCGTTTGCTCACTAAAGAAGCATGTTAGTTGTGAGTATAACTTGCTGCACACTTTGTATTATTTTCAGAAACATTTTCCAAAAACGCACTACTTACCATGTGCACTAAGGTGCATATTGTAGCAACTCTGTCTATAGTGATCGGATGGTTACAGATTATAGCTCATTCGATCAAGCGTTTTACGGAGAATAAAATGATGTGGTAATGATGATAAAATAACCTGCAACTACTTGCACAAATACCCTTTTGGGATATGCAACTAAAAACAAAACTGTATAAAATACGATGTAAACCAAAGTAATGTCCATGGTAATGCATATGCAAAAATGGTACTTGTGCAAGCAGATTCTGGCGTAATAAACACATCGTTTTATTCTCCGTAAAACGCTTGATCAAATGAGTTATGATCTGTAACCATCCGATCAGTAATGACTGAGTTGCTACAATATGCACCTTGGTGCACATGGTAAGAAGTGCTCTTTGGAAAATGCTTCTGCAAAAAACACAAAGTGCGCAGCAAGTTATAATCAAAACTAATATATGTTGCTTTAATAATTAAGATGTTCTTTCAAACGAGCTACGAACTGTAACCATCCAGTGTGACACTACAAAAATAAGGCATGGGCCCAGACCATTCGTCCTTTGAACTTGGTCCTTTGCACTTTAGTATAACCCTCAAGTTTATTCAGAAATTCTGCTTTATATTCACAAAAGTTGGACTTGATTTTGGACATTTAAAAAATGGCAGCATGTAACCTCTTCATGTATCATGTTAATTAAGTTTATTTCATTAATCCTCTGTATTGTAACATTTTCGGTCTTGTTAACATTGTGACAATACCGTGCAAGTTCCAATATTTTGCTATCAATAAATAATAATAATAATAATAATATTAATCTTATAGAGGTTATATAATTGTTCACACATTTTTTTCGGGCAACTAAACATAAATTGAGCAAAAATACAACTGGGAATAGGGAATAACGTAATTGTATATCAAATCGATTCAATTTTATTGGAACTTTAACAAATCTGTAGTTAAATAAATTAAATCAACTGCAAAGAATTTCTAGAAAACTTTGATTTGATTCTAGAATTTTTTATATGGAACAGAAGTACAGACACATTTAGCTGTTACAAATTGATTTTCAATGAGATTTGTTGCTACTGCACAGCAGGGGGTCTTACAAGGACACAACATGAATGCTCAGTAAATGTCACTAAGAAAGTTTTATTGCAGTAGACATAAAATGCACGAACTTTAAACCATAAAGATAGCTGCGATGGAACAAATATACACAGGTACTTTGAATACGCTCAGTAAAAAATTGTTTGTGCAATGTTGAGCTGCTATTACCAAACTCAACACGAATGTTTGCTTTGTCCATGAATATCTCTAAAAAAAGTGTCAAGCAACTTGGAGACATAAAGTGTTTATACGCCAATGAAGGTATTCTAAGGAATTTAACGTACCTTTGAAAATTTTAATCCGGTTACCACCATTACGTTTCATTTTAAGTATTCAATGGTCCATTTGCTGCGTAAATTCTGACATGAATATCTTTTCAGAACTTTATTGACTGATTTTGTGGGATTACTAACATAACGTATTCATTCGATTTATACCCCTGGCTAAAATTTCAAATTTCACATCTCAAAGGAGGGTATAATTCGAGGGAGGTCATAAATCGAGGGGGCCAAAATTTCAAATTTGATGGTACATTTTGAAAGGATTTTGGATTTATGATGATAACTAACATTAAATTGTTCAGCTATAGCTTCGTAAGAATGTATTTTAACATAAATAATTGCATAAAACGTATTGACAATGGTTATTAGTAATAAAGGCTTTATCAGTGCGATCGATCTATACAGCCACACCGTCAAACATAAAGAAAAACTTTCAAATGTATTATATGCGGAAAGGTACTGACAAGAATAGGCAGTCTTAGACAACACTGAAGCAGTTACACAAGCAGTAAAATTTTCTTAAAATAAGGCACCTATTTTTATCCAGTCTACCATAATATCTGATTTTGCAGATTTTTGTTTTCAAGTGAATTGGAAAGTTTTGAAGATTTTACCTGTCAATATGTGAATCTAGTATGTTTAGTTAGTATGTTGTCCTGAAAACTTTGTATTGTTCGTGTAATTAGTGATAGTTTTCTACCAGTTTAATTTAGATCGGCATATTTATATGTAACTAATCACAAACATGCTGAAATTGTAATACTTGAAAAGAAAGCGATGGTATTTAGTATTTGATTCATTTATCATTTTACCAGCGTCGGATCATATTGATTTGATAACTCTGCATTTTCAAATTGAAACTAAACTTAATATGCTGTAGAAGGGTACGAATGTAAGTATGTTTAATGTAGATTTTAGAAGAATTTGCTATGCTTTTCGTCTCCTTAAATTTACAACATCTCTTTAGCAAGTTTTTTTCAATAAACAAAGTAACTTTGACGTGAAAAATATGAGGTAAACTTGTTCAAACTGAACGTTTTGTAGACGGCAACAGTAAAGCTTTCGGCTAAACTGTTAAGCTAAACACTGTCGTCAGGCTGAAGTTGAGGATATGTGTGAAGAACATCTATATATTATTAGCAACAATACAATCAATCTGAACCGGGGATTTTCTGTTTCGTCAATTTGGGATGGATCGCTAACGCATTTCTTACCACAACTTCAAGACATATAATAACCAAGGACAATACCTATGCTAAAAATTCATATAAATTTAATTATAAAAAATTTCCCTTAATAAACCACTACCACTTTGAAACCTAAACTCACAAGGACAGCAGACTGTGACCCAAAAGGAATCGCACATGCGGAACTTCATCGCGTCTCAAGTTAATGGAACAATAATGCTACCTCCACTCTATTTTTTAAAACTACTAATTGTCTTCATAAAAATTTTAATGTCTTGTTATTTCTGTTAGTATTCCTGATGATGGTTGTGGTATACAACCGAAAGCTTGAATAAACATTGTTAATCGTTTCATTATGGCATCCATGATCTCCGTCTCTAATTCCTCTAACTATTCAAGGAAATGCTTGTTTGGTGGTTAGGGGTATTTGGGTCGTAATTTGTTTATCTGGAAAGGACCTTATGCAAAGAACAAAGGATCTGGGCCCATGCCTTATTTTCGTAGTAACACACTGGATGGTTACAGTTCATAGCTCATTTGAAAGAGCATCTCTTGCTGATTATAACAGCATATTAGTTTTGACTAATACTTGTTGCACACTTTGTGTTCTATGCAGAAACATTTTCCAAAAATGCACTGCTTAGCATGTGCACCAAGGTGCGTGCATATCTAAGATATGATATCTTAGCAACGCTTTTATTACATCTCGGATTGTTACAGTTTATAGCTCATTTGAACAAGCATTCTACAGAGAATAAAACGATGTGTTGATTTAGCCAGCAGCTACTTGCACAAATGACACTTTTGCATATAAACTACCATGCACATTACTTTGTGTAACATCGTATCTCATACTGCTGTTTTCAATTGAATATCCTAAAATGAAGTTTGTGCAGGTAGCTGCTGACTAAATCAGCACATCGTTTTATTTTCTGTAAAATGCTTGTTCCAATGAGCTATAAACTGTAACCATCCGACATGTAATGACAAAATTGCTATGATATGCACCTTGGTGCACATGTTAAGTAGTGCATTTTCGGAAGAAGTTTCTGCAGAAGACGCAAAGTGTGCAACAAGTTATAGTTAAAACTAATATGCTGCTATATTAAGCAAGAGATTCTTTTTCAAATGAGATATAAACTGTAACCATCCAGTGTGTAACTACGAGAATAAGGCATGGGCCCAGACCATTCGTTTTTTGAATATGGCCTTTTTGATATTACAAAACTTGTTTTAAGATTTATGGATGCAATAAAGCAATGTTTACTCAAAATAACGAATTCCCGTCTTATTCAAACTAAAACTCTACAATATGTATGAGCGGTTCATGTATAAATGTTCCAGAGTATAAATCTTAGTGTTCCAATGTTTTCTCCAATTGAATGCTATGAAGTCGCATCGTTATCTCTGCTTGCATTTAGCAAATATTTCTACGAATTGTGTTAACCACAGTTCAGCAGTAGAATATCGATACTTCTAAGCTTACCTGTGCTTATGGTCTAAAACGAGCTACGTATGTGCGATACTTTTTAAAAAAGCGGGAAAAGGATTCTAAAGAGGTGTGCTTGCGAGAATCTGAAGGTAGCATTTTTCTGAGACGACAGTCGTAGTAATCATCTTAGATGATTCACTTAGCATTAATTTTTCTTCCACTACAGGCTACATTTGTGAGACAACAACGTAAGCATAGAACGTTTGGGACGTAACCATTTCGCGTATAAAATACTAAAACTTAAATATGTGGACGCTATTCAATTCAAAAGCAACTTATCAACTTGCGTAACCGCAAATTATAAAAATAAGTGAACCTGAGAATATTTGGATGCAAACTAGGATTTTTATGTAAATGTGAATATGTTTAAAGTGATGTTTTGCAAAATGAGTATTTGAAAAGGATGTAAAATACAAGGATATACTTCCAATCGATTGGGATCACTAGTGTATTCAGATATGCAGGTAAATACCTAAAACCAGAAAATCAATCGCAAATTACATATACACAAATTTCTCAAACAAAATATGCTATTAAATAGTATATCAAACCATTGAATATTTTAGAATCATTTGCATTATTAAAAGAACCTTTTTTAATGAAAAAGGGTCTACCTCTACCAACTATTTCATTTATAATATTATACCCATACGCAAAGTCACATACCAATCGTGAGTTGAGCATATGAGCCCGTAAATGTGGCAACAAAATTAATTCGTTTTGTGAGTTAAAGACCGTTGTTGATCAAAATATAGCATTGGCTAAGACTACACCAACTCCCGACAGCCATATTTCGAAGTTACGAGAACCAAAATTATTTGTGTTTTGGTCAATAACTAGTGTCAATCTAATAGTAACACAAAAAAATCAAGTTAAATAAAGCTAACGTAAGGAAGTCATAGACCTTTTAAGTTAAAATGTGTTTGAACATTTAGCGGTGTAAAAATACAATTTCGATGAATTAAAAATGTGGCTATTTTGGAATAACCAAATACAAGTAGAGGAACAATTTGTAACAATCATAACATCAAAAAGCTAATAATTTTTTAAATTGCCATTTTAACTTTAACTGTGATTATCAACATCCCGCCCACAACGCCGAGCCATATTTTTGCGGTTTCTGGTACTTTGGATACAGCCAATTCTAATGGCGTCCTTATTTGGCTCGGCATTGGTGGCGGAAAGTTAATAATCGCAGTTAAAGTTAAATAGGCAATTTAAAAAATAATTCACTTTTTGATGTTTTGATTGTTACAAATTGTTACTCTACTTGTATATGGTTATTCTAAAATAGCCAAATTTTTTAATTATCGAAATTGCATTTTGACGTTAATAAATATACAGCCAAGTCCACAAATAGGGGATATGATGACTTCGTTTTTGTCGGGAGCTAGCGTAGCCTCTACCATTATCAGTTTCTAAAAATCTGCTTAAAAATACTAAATTTTAACTTTTTCTGTATACTGGCATACCTGCCATGCTTTTCATTTTTGCTTCAGCAAGACATTTATATTATGTCAGAATCCACGCAACCAAAGAAACATTTACAACCCAAAATAGAAGCCTTGCCTTAATCAAATTAAAATTCATTCATACAAATTCAGAGAAAAAAATCATTTGCCACTTAACAGAAGTGTAACTTTTCCTGGACTCTGCATAGAGCAAGAAAATAATCTTCAAAGGCAGATTTGCTATATATGATTAATTACACAGCTAACTAATATGTTGAAAGTACCTGAAAACTATGAATTTGTGAAACCCAGTAGGATTAGTCAGTAATCCTTGGGCCACCGGAGCTTTCTTGTTTCGCACAACGTTTATGTAGCAACTTAAGCAATGAAAGTTAAAGACCAACAGTTTAAAGGATTAAAAGCTTGAACAGGTACATTATCATGCATATTTACAGGTACTCGTGTGTTTTATGCGTTTCCATGCGGTGAAACCCTTTTAGTGAAATATACCCTGCCAAATACAGCCAGGCAAAACACATATAAGATCAGTTCGCAGTAAGCAAGACTTGTCAATTTCTTTGTTCCAAATTTGAAGAAAAAGTGTTCAGGAACTATAAAAATCTAATTAATTCTGAAATACCGTTATATGTTTTCAAAATCACATCTAATTGAGCATTAAATTTAGTTTGTGCCTCTTTTGTAATATTGCATGACAATAAATCTAGTGAACGCCTAAACTCTACCAGCATGTCTGTGAGTTCCAAAATGTTCAAGCCTGAACACACGTGCAGTATTTGTACATTTAAAGCACAGTCCTTGAGTAAACTCCAGTATCATACGAGAGTACACACAAAGGAAAAACCCTACAAGTGTAGCATTTGCAAGAAAGGGTTTCAAAGTAAAGGCAATCTGGAACACCACGTTAACACAGTTCATGAAAACCTACGACCTTTCAGATGTGAACATTGTGAAAAAAATTTCGGATCCAAATACGATTTAAAACGTCACACTAGACTACACACAGGAGAAAAACCATACCAATGCTCGATTTGTAGTAAACAGTTTGCACAGAGTGGTGTTCTTACCCGACACATGGCATGTCATACAGGCGCAAAACCATACAGTTGCGATGTTTGTAGTCAAAGATTTTCCAATTCATCAAATCTTGTATTACATCGGAAACTTCACGGTAAATGTAAACTAAAAGGTCCGTTTTTTAAGTACCCAAGGAATTTTCTCATCAAATGTATATGTTGTTTTTAGACAAATCTGCAAAAGTTTTCGGTTGTCCTTTCTGTGGCATGCTATTCCGACAATTAGTAGAGCTTCACAGACATATTTTTGTTCACACAAAAGAAACTCCGTTTAAATGTCCCTCGTGTGATAAAACGTTTTCTAGGAGAGGTTCGTTAACATCTCACATCACGCACAGGCACTCTGATGACCGCCTGTATAAATGCGATTTGTGCCAGAAGACGTTCAAGACGGGGCGTTATTTACGTATACATATGCAAGGGCATTTGGGTGAAAAATCCTACAAGTGCACACTATGTAGTCATGGCTTTTACAATGCGCAAGGATTATACTTACATAATAAGAAACATGGGTAACAAGTTTTCAATCCTTGCCTTGCAGCATTTGCGATTAATTGCAGATGCACAAAGACAGTGCAGGAAGAACACATGCAGCCGTTACACGAGATGTAATATTTCAAACTAGATTTAAATACGTGCAATTTATTGGCTTTGTTGTAAATGTTTCACAAATATTTTTATATCTAACAATTCATATTTTTACAAATTATATTTTTATTTTTCATTGAAATTATTTAAAGTTGTATAAATTGATATATAAAGTTTGTTGGTTTAGGTAAGTGTTGCCTATGTTGTAAAAAATGAACATTAAAAACAATTTTTAACCTTTTAACACAGTGATGGGTGTTTTAAACCCTCTCAACTCATATTCACTTCAGTCACATCTTATCTCTAAAAACGTTTGGCCAATCCACTCATGACCACCCATATCAGCATTCATTAGCTCAAATTATCAAGATTTTTTTTACAAAATTTCCACCAGAACTTTTATTAAGTCGACTACTTATTCCGCTCACCACTCCACCATGTCTCTGAAAAGAGCTTCACTTCACTCATACATGCATCTCACACTCACTCCTTGTGGGAATATGGTCCAAAACCGTTTTAACTACGATCTACAAGTTACATATATGGTAATTTAGTTTGTAGGCCGGCAAATATTCTATACCATTCCAACAATAATTATTAGGCAAGCCTACATGTATTCATTTACGATTTTGTATATGAAATTTGTTACAACAGGAAAGTACAAAAAATACTGAAGAATTTGTTGTTTATAATGATATGAGTAAGAGCTTTGTCAATCTGTACAAATTTGCATTGTCATAGTGAATTCCTGTAACTCAAGTACATAAAACATGCAAATTTAAAAAATAATATGTTCCATGCGGTCCTTGTTTTTTGGTCTTGGTATCTTCAGCAGAAAGTGTTTTAATATTTTTAAATCCACAAGTAAGCATGTGAAAGTTATCTTTTACATTGCATTTATTCTCGAAGAACAGATGCTACCTATGTAAGTTTAAGAAAATTTTATTTCATGAAACCACGCGCATTTACAATATGCAAAATGTTTGGACAAAGCATTGCTCAAAATACAGTCAAACAATTTGAGCTAACAATAAACCTCGTCAGGAATAATTGGTTTAAGCCTTTTGTGCCCTGGGCTGCATAAAAAGTAAATATGGTACCCAAAAAATCAGGAATATAGCTATAGGAAAAGCGTTTGGTCCGTATATATGTAGCAAATGAAAATTTTTTAACAACCCACCAGTGTAATTTGGATTAAAATTGTACATTGAATTTCTGTGAATATATTCATGTGCATTCTACTATCTTAAATTTTTAAATAGCGTGAAACACTCTTAAAGTCCATCTGGCTTTCTCAATGCAAACAATCTTATCTGTAAGTACGTATCTTACCCAGCAAGAACAGCACGTATTAACTTATTACACGATTTTACAGTTTTTAAGTTCATAAGTATTTCTGCATTTGTTCAATTCAGAGACTAAGTCTTTAACATTTTTGGATTATAATGGTCATGTTTCAAGTTTTGTTTGCTCAACGACTTTACAATAAGAAATCAAATAAAAACACATTCAATACCCCAAATTGAAAAATTTTCGAGGATAATCGGATTATACGTTTCACACGTATATAATATTCCGAGAACGGATTATGGCTTGTACACTTCTCAGGTTCATGCCAAACAACAATCTTTTGTGTTTCGAAGTAGAAAGGCAACGTCGTACAACCGATTTTATAACCAATACAGAATATCTGTATACCATGTACATGTAAACATTTTGTTCCACCGCTCTGTGGTACTATTGTTGCACAAAATTTACGGAGCTTGTGTAGCAACGTTTATTGATTCACATACAATTTTCTGTTTAGTAGCAAACAGACGCATTGTAAATCAGACTGCAATAAGGAACACTTTCCTGCATTAATATTTATTAATTTAAAAAAACCTAAAAGCAAAGTAAAACTTTTGAAACCTAAGATTTTTGGAGTTTGTTTGCTTTAGTTAAATTAATAGTTGGTAATTTTTATTATATAAGCGCATCTACGTGAGCTCGTTTTTACATGTTTTGAACTCCGTGTTCCACGGTTGGCAATAGTCCCAGTATGCATTTGCAAAATGCCAACGTGATTAAAAGTCCAAAAATGTACAAACCGGATTACAAGTGCAATATTTGTGAGTTTAAAGCAAAATGCTTGAGTCACCTTCAGTGCCACATCAGAGTACACACAAACCAAAAGCCCTACAAGTGTGATATTTGCAACAAGCAATTCACAAGCAAATTTAATTTAGGCCATCACATTAGCAGAGTTCATCAAAACCAACGACCTTTCCAATGTGATAATTGCAAAAAGAAATTTGGATCCAAGCTAAATTTAAAACATCACACAAGACTACACACAGAAGATAAACCATACAATTGCTCAACTTGTGACAAGCGCTTTTCCAAAAAGGGAATCTTACTAGACACATGACAAGTCATACTGGCGAAAAACCTTTCAGCTGTCAGATTTGTGATCAGAAATTTTCCCAATCCTCATCCCTTATGCAGCACCGGCAACGTTATTATGGTAACAAATTATTATTAGTAATTTGTAAATATATTTTGAAAGAAAAAAATACATTTTGTCTTAAAATTTCCTTTAAACGTTGTACAGGGTATAAAACAGAAACCCATGGTTGCATTTTTTGTGACTCCCGATTTCAAAATTTGAAAATACTACAACGCCACATTTTCATTCACACAAACGAAAAACCTTTCAGCTGCCTCTCGTGCGACAAAAGTTTTGCGCACAAGAGTGATTTGAAGATTCACATCAATTATAAGCACTCTGATGACCGAAATCATAAGTGCAGTTTATGTGAAAAAGAATTCAAAACCCAGTCTTGTCTACGAATACATTTGCAAAGACACTTGGGGGAAAAACTTCACAAATGTTCTATTTGCAATGAAAGCTTTTTCAACAATCAGGATCTAAACAGGCATTCACAGAAGCATACAGGAAAACTCTTCAAGTGTAAAATTTGCGGAGGGGAAATGACACGCATGTGTAGTCTAAAACGACACATGAAAAGAAAACGCAATATGTAAAATTTTATAAATTTCAAAATTATGCATACCAAACTGTAAACAGCAATCCCGATACCACGTATCGTGCTATACAATTAGATTTGTTTGTACAATAAATATATTCACTTTAAAAATTTTGTTTGAATTAACTTATGCTGCTTCTTGCAAGATATTAACATTTTTGTGGCATTAGTTAGCAAAATAAATATGTAATCAAACCCCACCTATTTGAAGTTCAAAAATTAGGATTGCCGACAACAAGCATTATATTATTATAATGTGTGACTTCATGGATGGGTGCATATGGGGAATAAATTCATATCAATATTTGTGATTAGAGCTTTCTGGATTTATGCTAAACAATATTATGAACAATTTGCAACAAAAACTTTGCGCAGAAATTGGCAAATCAAATATATATCCCTAATCATGAGCCCCTGTCATCACATCGGAGACTTCACGGTCATTCAACATTAATATGTTGTATATCCACACATGTTTTTCGTTTAATATGTATCATGGTTTCAGAGGCGTCTTGTGGACGTTTCAGCTGTGTTCTGCAACACGATTTTCCAATGCTCGACAAATCTCCTAAGTCATGTTTTTATCTATTCAAAAGAAAAACAGTTTGGCTGTTCTTCGTGTGACTGATTGTTTTCTATGAAAAAGTCCTTAGCATGTCGCATCAAGTGTAATCATTCTGATAAGCGTCTTCTCGAATGAAACTTGTTCGAAAAGGGATTCAAGACCCACCATGCTTACGTCTACATCTGCAAAGGCATTTGGGTGAAAAATCTCACAATAGTTTTAAATGGAACCAGAAATTTCCTATGAGATATTAGCTAACTAGACATAATTACGAGCATACGGGAGAAGTTTTGAATTGCAATATTTGCGGAAGAGGACACGCAAAAATACGCTTAAAGAACATATGAAGCGGTTGCACAGTCTGTGGAATTTTCAAATTCTAATTGCCTAATGTATAGTATACCGTTTATTACCCATGTCCTGTAAATCGAACCCTGCAATTTACTTTTTGGAGTTTGCTACCTTCAAAAAAATTTAAACAATTAACAACCATATGCATACATCAATTCCCAAATATACTAGACTACCTTTCTTTTAAAAGTAATTACAATAGTTTGTGATACCTTTCTTAAAAATTGAAGTAACATTAGGAATTAATTTTTTTAACATTTTGGTTAGGAGTATCCTAATCCAGCAGTTTTCTAGAAAGCCACCAACTGCAGTCAGCCATGCTCAAATGTGTTCATATGGTTTGGTAGTGTCGCTCTATAACATTAATGCAGCCAATTGTGTCTGTATTGGACGTTCTATATAAGCACCTTAATGCGATAAGGGATTCTAATTTTAACAATAAAACTTGAAAGGCAACCTTTATATTTTATTCTCGTGAAACGTGAGAAACCTGTTTAATGGTACAACAAATACTTTGTAAATGCTAACTACCTATGTACATTTAGAGTACTCTGCAAAACAAACAAATACAACTTGCATATACGATTACGTTCCAACTAGCTGGAAAATTTTTACCTCCTATTCCTTTTTCCGAGAACTCCATTGTTCTCAGCTAAGAACCTAGATGAATGCAAATAAAAGTGGGCGAGGATATGAATGACTGTATTATGAATATTATGAATTTACAAAACTATGCTACTCATTTCCATTGAAGCCATTTTAATAATTTTGAATAACATTCATGTCAACATGTGACAGTTTCAAAAACGCATACACAAAATATAAACCTTTGAATGGGAACTGCCTACTGTATTTAGCTAGCAATTTATGATCTATCGTTCAACAAAGAGTATTGCATATAAAGAGAGTAGACAATAAGCAAGAAAACGGGTGTAAATACAAACCCTGGTTGTTAGCCAATCACGGCGCTTCACGTATCCCGTCTGCCAACTAAGTTTGCGAAACGTATACGCCAAACCCTTGTGATATTAGCATTTCTGCACCGTACATGCTAGTCAATAGTCATCTGTTTGTAAAAAGTTATGTCACGTAGACTAATCTTCTTAATTCAACTAACCTACAACCCAGAGAAATCGATATTGTTTCTAAGAATTCTACGCAAACTTGTTCTTTGCTATTGATTCAACATTTTACAGACAGACAACATTTGTTCAGCGTCTTACTCTAAGCCTTTCCAAGTGTAACTTTTATTTGTTAAGCGAATTAATACCCGAATTGGTAAATGCTACGACTAACTACTAAATACATAGTTATTTCAGTGAGCTAAAAACTACCTTCCGACTGAACTCACAATATGAGTAAACAATAGCCTGTAAGCTTACAATGGAATAGTAACCTGTAGAAAGCTTACATTGCTGCAACCGCACACAGACTGCAAGTACGTACTCTGCGAATTACCAGTAGAAACACAACAAAAATGGGTTGGCAGTAACAACAACATGTCTAAATTGTTGCTCCACCTTTAAAAAATAAAGCGATAGCGCAAAATCTATCAGAAATACAATTTACTTGTTTAGCCTGTTAATTTTGTGACTACACACCATTGACATAATCTTCCGCTTATCAAAACTGTATTACAAGTTTTGCTGATTTAAACCAATTAAGTTATGTAAACCCTTATGAAAAAAAGCTTCAGAAAAGGCCAATGCAGAGTACAAATGTAGTATTTGTGCATATTTAGCAACATATGCGAGTCAACTCAAGATTCATATGAGAGTGCACACAAAAGAAAAACCCTTCATGTGTAGTATCTGCAGCAAAGTGTTTGTAGCTAAGTGCAAATTAAACCGTCATATTAGGTCAGTATATGAGAAACAAAGACCTTTCGATTGTAAAAACTGTGAGAAGAAATTTGGATCAAAGACAGAGCTGAAAACTCACACAAGAGTACATACAGGAGAAAAACCATTCCAGTGTTCAATTTGTGACAAGCGCTTTTCGCGGAATGAGGATCTTACTAACCACATAAGAAGTCATACTGGTGAAATGCCTTACAGCTGTCAGATTTGTAACCAGAAATTTTCCCACTTCGCAAGTTTATTGGGTCACCGGAAACGTTGCCATGGTAAGAATTTCCAATCCTTAATTCCCAAAAAATCTTTCAAGACCGTATTACATTTTTGTTTACTTTTTAACGTTCTACAGGAGAACGGGTAAAACCTTTTGGTTGTGTCTTCTGTTATTCCCGATTCCACAGCTTGACGCAACTACAATGTCACGTTTTTGTTCATACAAAAGAAAAACCTTTTTGCTGCCTCTTGTGCGACCAAAGCCTTGCTAGGCAGGGTTGTCTAAATCGTCACCTTAATCAAACGCACTCTAATGATCGACATCACAAATGTACTTTTTGTGAAAAGGCCTTCAAAACTCGAGATTACCAGCCATTACATCTGCAAAGGCATTTGGGTGAAAAATCGCACAAGTGTTCTACCTGCAATGAGAGATTTTTTTAGCACAGTTGAGCTAAACATGCATGTCAAGAAGCATACGGGTATTGCAAGTACAGGCGTACGGATTTTCAAGGGTAATATTTGCGAATAAATACTGGCAAGTAAACATGCGGCGCTTGCACAAAGTTTAGAACTTGCAAATTTGTATCTCATATAAATTTTTATTGTGTGTTGTAGGTCATTTTACTGATATGTAAAATTGTTAAATAATGTTTGGTACTATGAGCAGCCTATTTGGGATTTGCTGCAAGTTATTTACAAGACTGCATATATGCATATGCAAATCTGTTGAACTTTACCTATAATGTTATCAGTATCATGATACAAAAATATTATTTACTTTTGCCCATTTTTTACCAATTTAAAACTGGCAGTTTTCTTAAAAACTTTTAGTTTAATAAAATTGTCTCTTACTTTACAAATTAACAATATTTTTACCAATTTAGTATAATAGGACAACCTAAATTTGATGCATCCTTTAAAATTTGCAGTTTGTCATACCGAAAAGAAATGATTAACAAAGTATATGTTTTTGAGTAATGACAACATACAATTTTCATATCTTTGTGCATTTTAGCATTCCACAAAATTGCATTTTGTATAGTTATAATAGCTAATTTATTAAGAAGTAGCTAATCTTTATAGCATTTTAATTCTAAATACTCATTTAATCAGTTAGAGTGTTAGCCTGTCATGCTGTAGCATTTTACTTACTAAAACATGTTGGAATTTTTTTTTTATACAAAATCATGATCATCATCATCAGTTTGCCATAGGTTTTATCTCAACCAGCATGAATGTCTTAAAACCGTTTTATAAATTAAGTTTTATACAATTAAATTGTCGAACGCTTGTACCACAAAGCATATTTTTAGTGATGGATTAAAAATTGCCACCATTAAAGAAAAATGCATAACCACAAGAAACTTTTATTACATGCTTACTAGTATCAATATTGGCAAAGTTTCCTACACAAATATTTGAACCTTGAGGAAGTTGAGGAAAAGCAATAAGCAAGTAGGTATTTTGTTGTGGTTAACAGTACCTAAGTGAGAAAAGTCCCGGCCCGGGCAAAATTTGGATATCATGGAGAAAATGGAAATAATCATTCAATGATTATCATTGCGAATACACGAACACATGTTTTACATTTTATTGCACAACGACTCAGGTATTGACAGACTGCTTTCTTAACTAGATCTCTAGTCTATAGTAAGTAATGTATGTTGAAAATTGCAGAGAAATGTAAGAAATAGTAATGTTTTTTTGAAACGAAGAATAAAGGAGTTTTTTAAAAAGAGGAAAATTTAATGGTTTTGGGTATTTTGAAATTTCATACGCATTTTATGATAATTTTGTTTTCAGGACTTCAAGAAATATTTTCTTGTGTTTTTGGAAGTTTGTTCGGTGTTTTGACGTATTTTTTCGAAATTTTAAGATTTTTGATGATGAAGCATACAAGCTTTGTAAATGTTATGCATTTATATTTTACCTTGCAATTTTGCTGAACGACCAGAAGGATAACAAAATGGAATATGTTAGGTATGTTTTTCCCATTGCTGACACTTGCTAAACTGTCTTGAATTTTGAATGTGTTCGAGTTTATTAAGTTGTGGGTCATAATATGTTTATAAGGCTTAAAAACAATATAGGTATAATAGATTAGCATAAAATTCAAATCAATTTCAATGGTTTTAGATGTTTTAGGCAAGTAAAGCAATTGATTACTTTTTCGCAGTTTATCAGAAAATGCTAAAAATGGTCTTACAGTTTACTATCTGCTATTGTGAAACGGTATTTGTAGATAGTATATATAGGTACGTGTATTATAGGTTTATTTGAGGCAAGTATGCTATCATGATAAACATTGATATTACGGTATTAGAAATATCGAAAATAATAGAAATTTTAAGTCTACTTAGCAGTCTTTGTCTTTCGGTGAATTGCATTGGATGCGACCATATCATGTTGTATTATAAAACATTAGTGTGAACTCAAGCTTGATGTACCTTTTTAAATTCACCTTGGACATTGTTCAAAGAAGGCGTAAACCATTTATAAGTTTGTCCATTTGTCTGTCTACTCTAACATATTGTAACTTCTTAACATTTTGAAAGAGTCAACCGTGCGTTGTGAGTTTTGTTTTGTAAGCTTGAAACCTTTCTCCATTATCCCATCCATCCATCAAGCGATAATCCATTGAACTCACCGACAAGAGTGTTTATTGTTTTATGACCAAATTAAATAGTGTATTTTAAATTTAGGATGATTTTGACAAGATGTTGGTTTGTCGAGTTATGTGATAATACACGCACATAAAAAGGCAAATTTAATACTAGCATTACGGGCGGCACTCAATTCTTATTAAACGAAAGCAAAGCCTTGAAAGTATCCCTGGTCAAATGATATTAAAATTTATTGTACTCAACATTCTTGTTCCGGAGAATTTGGATTCGAAATGGACAGGAAATGGAATTCCTGAATTTTATTATAATTTTTCCATTTCTTTGTTAACTGAACGTTTTCAAACTTGTAAATTCGTTGTTTCTTTGTTCACGTTCAGTATTTCTCATTTATTGTAAAGATGATCATTATCAAAGTTCAATATTGTGAACTTTGGAGTTTGTAATGGCTACTTCCGGTAAAAAGGTCAGGTTCGCTCCAACGTAAAGTTGGACTTTGATAAACGTTCACATTTTCCTTTGTATTTCTTTGTGCGGAAAATGATAGCTTTTCTTGTGAAACCGGAAATGGTTCGTTTATCGCTTCATGAAAAGTTCATCATGAAACGTTTTCTTTGTTACTTGCCATTTTGTAACTTTCTGAATTCGAACCCGGAGTAGCCAAGTTTCAGTATAAAAAGGGAATGAAAATTGTCAATAGTCAACAAGTCCTCTTGAGGCATCACACCCAGAAAGTTTACTGTGGTTGAGCCAAGAAAGAGAAGAAAGTCGGTCTTCGGACTAAGAGACACTTAACAAAGCTATCGTTACTTGTCTATTTCGGGAAATAATAAAGTTGAAGTTCCTTTATTAATTTTGGAATCGTTTGCTATTTATTTTCCATCCTCTGGAATAGTGTACCCAGCATTTAATTGCATTTGGGGTTCCAGAATTGTCTCACATCTTGTGAGTGGTCCTTCGGAAGCTATTTTTTACCATCTTATGTTCCAAGTTTGGGGACATAATTTGGTCCTTCGAACCGGATAACCCAGAGCTATGGAGTACGGTCAAGGTCACGAAGGAGCCCACGGAAGTGGGGAACAAGTCCCGCGTCGAAGCAGACGTCCAAATCTCGGGCAACCGCCAGATTTGTATGGAAATTGGGCCGCCGAGGAAGAGCTGCCATCCTTTCTCACCAGCACCCACAGAACGACCACTGGGGGGGCCATGCAGAGAACAACACTTGTCACGCCACGAAAGGTTGAAAGGACACCGGAAGTGGAGGATGACGCCCGTTCAAAAGTCTCTGCTGCCAGCTCCAAGTCAAGGGTGGAGTTGGATGAAGAATTTGCTACTCTAGAGCGATCCATACGTCAAAAATTGGATCGTCTCTCAGAGTTAAGGGCAGAAATGTCAAGGGCAGCCCAGCAGAACGAGGCCAAGATGGACGATCTGGAGAGATACGCGGACTTTGATGACGAGGACGATGAAGAGGAGGAAGGGGAGGAACAGGATGCCCAACCAAGGGTGAAGCCATTTTCCACGGGTGAATTGAGTGCTATCGCGCCGGTCTCAATTCATTTCATGCCCACGCCTCTATCATCAAGGGTTCCAATTTGGAAAGAAAAGGAGGAAGTTCCAGCGGCCCATCAATCAGCGCTCCCATCCAAGCCTTCCACGGGATGGGAGGTCAGAGACGAATCGAGAAGGCACAAGACTGGGCCGCCGACGGGACGACCAGCTGCAGGTAGCAGCACCTACTACGATTGGGAGGAACCCGCGCATTATGGGTTTCCTCCACGAGCTCCTCTATCCAAGCCTTCGACGGGATGGAGGGACAGAGACGACAGAAGAAGGAAAACGGAGGATCCAGATGGGGATCAAGGAGCTGCCGGTAGCAGCAACAAGCACAAAGGTTCCGCCTTCCATGGGCATCCTCCACCAGCACCGAGCCCACCGCCACCTCCAGTGACACGGCAATCATTGCCTCAAGGTCAACAACAAGATGGTGGATTAGCCGACGCCCTGGCTAACGCACTGATCACAGCCCTCAAGTCACAAAATGTCACTACCGAAAAGTTTGTGGCTTGTCAAGGGGAAGGAAGCAAGTTACCAACCTTCTCCGGGAATCCGCTTGACTGGCCTATTTTTGCTCACCAGTACAGGCAGTCCACCAGTGATTGCGGATTCACGAGGGCCCAGAATATGGCAAGGCTCGAGAAGGCGCTTAAAGGAGAAGCCAGAAGACACGTTCGAGCTCTCATGATCATCCCAGACAACGCGGACATGGTCATGGAGAGACTGGAGCAACGATATGGCAGGGCTGAATACGTTGTCCAGGCCTTGATAGAGACGGCCAAGAAGACACCGACTCCGAAGGCAGACAAACTTTCCAGCATAATGGACTTTGCTGGAGCAATCAGCAACCTGGTGACCACCGTGGAGACGCTACAAGTTCCAGCCCACCTGGGAAATCCTCAGCTCATGCAAGAGCTGGTGGACAAGTTGCCGGACAACCTGAAGTTGCAGTGCGGGATGCATACACTAATGCATAAGCGTGTCAACTTGCTGGATTTGGCTAACTGGGTGGACAAGGTTGCGGAAGCTGCCAGCAAGGTTACTATTCCCAAGCTAAAATTACGGGATACTAAAGATGAGCAAGTCAACGCCGCTGCCACTGAAGAGCCCAAATCCAAAGTCAGCTGTCCGGTCTGTAAGCTGGAGGGTCATACAGTTTACAACTGCGAAGATTTTAAGAAGAAGAGGCTGCAGCAACGGTGGGAAATCGTGAGAGCCAACAATCTTTGCTTTCGGTGTTTGAGGAGCGGGCACAGTCTAAAAGCCTGCAAGTCAAAATGGAACTGCCGTGCAGAAGGATGTTCAAGAAGCCATCACACACTTCTGCATGGAGTTCCCCTCCCCAAGAAAGAAAAAGACGCCAAGCAGTCTGACAAGTTGAGTGAGCTAAATACCAATGTCAACTTGGTCAAAGGGCCTGGTGCACTACTGAAAATAGTTGCTGTTATCTTGAGGGGACCGGGAGGATCAGTGATAGTAAACGCACTGATAGATGGAGGGTCTACCGTGACTCTCATTTGTACTCACCTGGCAAAGAAACTGGGCCTGAGTGGACCAAATGACCCGATCCGAATTAAGTGGACAAATGAGCACAAGCAGTCGGATTCGGGTTCCAGGAAGGTTGACGTATGGATTAGTCCGGTGGAGGAAACCGTGGAGTTCAAACTGAAGAACGTCCGAACTATCAGCAGTTTGAAGCTCACACCACAACGGACTGACCTAGAAGACATCTGTAAGCAGTGGCCGCATTTACAGGATGTCAAAATGAAGTACCTTCCTGGGGAGAGACCGCTTATCCTAATTGGCCAGCCACACACCTACCTAACGGTGGCCAGAGAAGTCAGGGAAAGCGGGATGGAAGACCTATGATGTCAAGGTGCATGCTGGGATGGGCGATTCACGGACCGACGGATAGAACTGGAGGGGATGAGTCCATGCACTCATGTGTCCACGAAACGGACGAAGACATCATCCATGATTTGGTCAAGGAATCCTTTGCGCTGGATTCCCTAGGAGTTCCACCAGTGATGAGCGCCCGTTCGCGAGATGACATTGCTGCCGAAAACAAAATGGAGCATGTCACTCGGCGTGTTGGGGATCGCTGGGAGACGGGACTACTTTGGAAAAAGGAGCCCATCTGTTTGCCGCCAAGCTATGATGTTGCCCTAAGTCGTCTCCGTGGGATAGAGAAGAAACTCTGGAAGGATGAGGTTCTCCGTGGACAATACGGAGTTAGGCTGCAGGAATACCTGGACAAGGGCTACGCTCATAAGCTAACCGAGGAAGAGCTAGCTACGCCGTCAGAACGGGAATGGTTCCTGCCGCATTTTCCCACAACTCATCCCAACAAGCCCGGGAAGATCCGTATCGTGTTTGATGCCTCCAGCAAAGCAAACGGAGTGAGCCTCAACGACTTTTTGCTAACAGGGCCGGACCTGTTGAACTCACTCCCTGGCATCCTCCTCAAGTTTCGTCAGAGGAGAATTGCGTATTCTGGTGACATTGCCGAGATGTTCCACCGGGTACGGATCCGGCCAAAGGATTGTCCAGCGCAGCGTTTCCTATGGAAGGAAAATCTGGAAAACCACAAACCTTCGGTCTTTCAGCTCGACGTTATGATGTTTGGGTCAGTGTGCTCCCCGTACTGCGCCCAACACGTCAAAAACAGAAACGCTGCCGAGTTCCAGGAGGAATATCCAGCCGCCGCCGCAGCCATAGTACACAAGCACTACATGGACGATTACCTGGATTCAGTAGACCAGGAGGATGAAGCGATCAAGTTGGCGCTGGAAGTAAAGGAAGTCCACCAGAAGGGCGGATTTTCCATTGGCAAATGGATATCCAACTCCTCAAAATTCCTGGAAGCTCTGGGTGCTAGCGCTGGACAAAAGACGAAGGACTTGGCCCAATGGTCAGAGATAAAGACTGAAAGGGCTTTGGGGCTCCATTGGATCCCGGGACAAGACTGTTTTACTTTCCGGGTGAATTTGGACCGAGCTGGAAAGGGAGTAGCTACTGGAGAAGAGATACCTAACAAGAGAGCAGTATTGAGGCTCATCATGCTAGTGTGGGACCCCCTTGGATTCCTGGGACACTTCATGGTGAAGGGTAGGATTCTTCTCCAGGACTTATGGAAGCATCGGATAAGCTGGGATGACGAGATCCCCACCACGACTTTTGAAAAATGGAAGGCTTGGGTGCGGGATCTCCCTAAGCTTGCGGAACTGAGGATACCGAGATGCTACTTCTGGATTGCCAGCAGGAACGAGAACAACCAAGTTCACATTTTTTGTGATTCGAGTGAGAAAGCTGGGTGCTGCATTGCCTATTTACAAATCCAGGATCCTGGAGGAAACGTACAGGTCTCTTTTATCATGTCAAAGATAAAAGTAGCACCTCTCAAACCGGTCAGCATTCCCAGACTGGAACTGATTGCAGCACTTATGGCATCTCGGCTAGGCAAGTTTGTCCGTGAGCAGCTGGACATTCCCGTGCATGACGTTGTCTTCTGGACAGATTCCATGACGGTTCTGAAGTGGATCCGGTCGGAGGCAAGAAGATTTCAAGTTTTTGTTGCTGCTAGAGTTGGAGAAATCCACGAGAACTCCAACGTTCACCAGTGGCGATGGGTGCCCACAAAAGAAAATCCAGCTGACGACGGGACCCGTGAGGGAAAGACTGACCTGACAAGTAGCAGCCGCTGGTGGAATGGACCGGCATTCATCAAGCTACTTCCAGATGAATGGCCGGAAGAACCTGTATTCGTAGCTGAACCGGAAGTTATTGAACTGGAGCTAAGGAAGGAGTTCGTAGGTGTCGCAGAGGACATTCCAGGTTTGTCATTGCCTGATGTCACTCGCTTTTCCAGCTACATTCGCTTGGTACGCACTACTGCCTATGTGCTCAAGCTTGTCGAATGGATGCTTGCCAAGAAGGGACCTGTCTCGAAAGTACTCGCGCTCCAACAAGCTGAAAGGATGCTGATTAGGAGGAGTCAATGGGAGGCATACCCTCAAGAAATGGCAATACTCACGGAGGAAAAGGAGCTTCCAAAGTCCAGCTCACTCTATACACTTTCACCGGTTTTGGATCAAAATGGAGTGCTGCGGATGAAGAGCAGATTGGCCACCGCAGCTGACATGGGGATGAGGATGCCGATGATCCTGCACCCAAAGGAGGAACTGACAAAATTGCTGATCCAGCACTACCACAGACTGTGTCTTCATCAAGGGGAAGACATGACGAGAAACGAAATCCGCCAGAGGTACTGGATTCCTCACTTACGCAGTGCTGTGCGAAAAGTAATTAGAGAGTGCACACTGTGTAAGTTGAGGAAGGCGAAAGCGAGACCACCCATGATGGGAGCTATCCCGGATTTCCGGATACAGCCACAGCCAAGACCATTCACCGTTACTGGAATGGACTACTTTGGCCCACTGGAGGTGACCGTCGGAAGGCACCACGAAAAACGCTATGGCGTTTTATTTACCTGCCTGTCCACACGAGCTCTGCATCTGGAGATTGCACAGAATTTGACCACGGATAGCTGCATCATGGCTCTCCGAGGTTCATCGCACGGAGAGATCATCCCTGGGAGATCCACAGCGACAATGGGACGAACCTGCGTGGGGCGGACAAGGAGCTCAAGGAAGCTTTGAAGGAATTGGATCAGGCGAAACTGACAGACGAGCTGTCTGTTAAGGCGATTGACTGGCATTTTATCCCGCCCTCCTCGGCGCATATGGGGGGAAGCTGGAAAAGATTGGTCCGGAGTGTTAAGTTCGCATTGGCAGCCATCTTAAAGGCAAGGGCACCTAAGGAGGGGGACCTACAAACGGCCAGTGGTCAAGCTGGGGAAACTGGACATAAGGACGGCCGAGGAGACAAAGTAGGATTTACTTTGTAAATCGGGGGGAAGAATGTTCCGGAGAATTTGGATTCGAAATGGACAGGAAATGGAATTCCTGAATTTTATTATAATTTTTCCATTTCTTTGTTAACTGAACGTTTTCAAACTTGTAAATTCGTTGTTTCTTTGTTCACGTTCAGTATTTCTCATTTATTGTAAAGATGATCATTATCAAAGTTCAATATTGTGAACTTTGGAGTTTGTAATGGCTACTTCCGGTAAAAAGGTCAGGTTCGCTCCAACGTAAAGTTGGACTTTGATAAACGTTCACATTTTCCTTTGTATTTCTTTGTGCGGAAAATGATAGCTTTTCTTGTGAAACCGGAAATGGTTCGTTTATCGCTTCATGAAAAGTTCATCATGAAACGTTTTCTTTGTTACTTGCCATTTTGTAACTTTCTGAATTCGAACCCGGAGTAGCCAAGTTTCAGTATAAAAAGGGAATGAAAATTGTCAATAGTCAACAAGTCCTCTTGAGGCATCACACCCAGAAAGTTTACTGTGGTTGAGCCAAGAAAGAGAAGAAAGTCGGTCTTCGGACTAAGAGACACTTAACAAAGCTATCGTTACTTGTCTATTTCGGGAAATAATAAAGTTGAAGTTCCTTTATTAATTTTGGAATCGTTTGCTATTTATTTTCCATCCTCTGGAATAGTGTACCCAGCATTTAATTGCATTTGGGGTTCCAGAATTGTCTCACATCTTGTGAGTGGTCCTTCGGAAGCTATTTTTTACCATCTTATGTTCCAAGTTTGGGGACAATTCTAATTACATAAACCCTGCCGTTTTCTTAACAAACTGAATTATAACTTTCAGGGGTTTTCAACAGTTTTATTTCTAAAGTCTGCTAAATATTTTAACGCCACAGTATCAAAGTCGATATCCTCCAATTTAATAATACAATTAAATCTATTTAAAAACGCACTTCATTCGATAGTGCTTTCCTTAGTATAAATGATAATCTTCTCTGGGGGATCAATAGTACTAGCAGGATGTAAGAACCGGCCAAATCTTGTATACAAAAGCTAATCTTAACTTAATATCTAAAATAAAGTGGTTGCTTATATCTTTAATTGTAAGAAAGTCGCCATTTTTCTGTTCTTAGCGGTGCTATGTATAGAATTGTATTGGTCGCGTGTTTGAAGTAAACTTTAAAATAAAATCTGTTTCTTTTGTAATTACAGAGTTAAAAAGTATTTCAAATAAACTGAAGGTAGGATAATGTAAATTACGTAGATGAGCCAATTCGACTACCGGTCTTTTACCCACTGACTGACTCACAAAAACGATTTTTGAAAAGTGGAAATGGAAAAGCAAGTGAAAATGACCAACAATTTTGAGTGCTCAGCGAAGCAACCATCTGATACTCTGATTCAAGTAAAGAATGGTAATGTCTACTGTGCTGTAGAATACATATATACAATAATATGCTGTACAAATGACGTTGCTCTCACTCAAAAATATTTTATATTACATGTTTTGGTTTCTGTTTTTTATTGATACAGTGACATGTCAAGCAAATCCCGGCCCCTTCCGCACACCACTAGGTCCCGGCGCGGGAAGAGTCTTCCCTCTATGACTCTCCTCACTTAGGCTCCGTTGTTTTTATCCAAATTTCTTCTTACAGTGTTCACAATTGAAATGTCGCTGGTTCTCATGAACTATGCAATTATGATGTTCTAGATGTTCTTTTCTTGAAAACAGCTTGCTGCAAACTTTGCACTTGTAAGGTTTCTCTTTCGTATGCACTCTTATATGATACTGTAAATTGCCGAATATTTCAACTCACACGTTAATAACACGAATATGAACAGTTTTAAACGCTGTTCCAAAAGCTCTATAATTTGTGTGCATAGAAGCAACGCAATCTCCAAAAATATCTTTTTGATATTCCAAACACTTCCACTTCCAAAAATATATAATACCCGGAAAATATTAGAAGTAAGGTTGGTATAAAAGTTGTGTACACGACTCATGTGTCTTTTAAGATTGTTTTTTCGTGTGAATTCTACTTAACAAATAGTACACTTAAAAACATCTGCAGTATGTTTCTGTATATGCCAATGGAGCTCCTGTTTAGTGAAAAAGTTCTCATTACAAGTAGAACATTTGTAGGGCTTTTCAACCAAATGCATTAGGAGATGTACGCTTAAGTTCGATGTGGTTTTGAATATCCTACTACACAAATCGCATCGGAAGTTTTACTCTTCGGTATGCATTTGCTTGCTGAGTTGTTAAAGCACTCTTCAAGAAAAAAAATTATCGCACAAAAGACAGCCAAAAGGTTTTTTCTTTTGTGTGAACAATTGCGGTTGGATGTAAAATTTTTTTTTACAGTTTTCATATTTGAAAGGACGTTGGTTCTCATGAACTGTGCTGTTGTGACGTTCTAGATTTGCTTTTAATGAAAACCGCTGGCTACAAATTTTGCACTTGTGAGGGTTTTTTTCGTATGCACTTTCATATGACGCTGTAAATTACTCAGGAACTGTGCTTTATATTCACAAACACTACACTTGTTTTCTACATTTGGCATTTTTGAAGTTTCGGGCATGTTGCTTGTTTGTATGTAAGAACAAGAAAACAACAAACAGTCAATTTACTACTTAACCAAGCAAACCAAATATTTATAATTCTGAAAAGCTCTTACACTTTTTCTTCAAGTTTGGCACAATAATGGAAAACGTCTTACGTATTGTGAATTACCTTATAAGACGCCTTCCTGATCCAACACAACAGAGTGTAGTTTAAGTGCGCACGGAATGGCAAGTGGGTGGTTCGTCAGTAAAGAAGTGCATTGAAACACCAGAAGCACAAAATGTACAGAGAGGTATCATGAGTAGCAACTGTTCATATTTTAGGCGGGCTAAAGGTTTTGTCCCCAATGATGAATGCTTATATCTTATGGCATCATTTATTTATTTATTCAGAAAAAAAAGAACCATATCTTACACAAATCAATCACACGTTAATTGAAATGAAAATGATACAGTAGAAGAAAGACAGAACAGACAAAAGACTATAATTTACAAAAAGGGAGAGGGCCACGCTATTTAAAACGCAGTAGGAATTAAAAGAAAAAAAATGATACGGAGAGTTTGATGTTGGCTTAACCAACAAAACACAATAATGTGGAATATTAACATAGAAAAAATAATTGCGATAAAATTACGTACATTCTCTTAATAGTTTAACCATTGACGGTATTGCAGATTTACGATAACGTTCATATTTACTACTCACTAATCTAAAGTTGAATTTATTTCTGTTATATCTGTTATTGTAGTTTGGTTTACGTATTATCTGGTACTTGGTTAACCAATACTGGAATCGCTTACTTTTAAGAGTTTTTATTCCAAAGTTTACTAAGAGCTTTCTCCAACGATCTTGTAACCCTACAAGATTCATAAACTTACACGTATCTACGTAGTTACTACTACATACATATTTTCCAGTAATTATACCAAATGCCCTCTTCTCAACGCTAACAAGTTTATTTATTTGAGATTGAGTTAGGTAGTTACACCACAATACACAACAGTACTCAAGAATACTTCTAATATGCAAAATATATAACTGAGTTAATCGAGTTTTTTGAGACCATGGCATTTGAGCTTTCATAAACTGACAAGTTTTTTACATGCTTTACCGTAAATATGGATTATATGGTCATTCCAATCACACTTGCTATTTATCATAATACCTAGGAGTTTACTACCATTTACTACAGGTAATACCGTTTGTCGATTCTTAACTCAAATTTACTAAAATATTTTCCTTTGGACTTGTCAATGACAATCACATTGCTTTTTTTAGGATTCAGTACCATATTATTTTCTAACAGGACGTTATTAATATCGTTTACTCTATCTTGCATCTGAGAGTTTTTGTCATACTGAACACATTCAGCTATACACATATCATCGACGTACGCATTCATAATATTATTTTCAATAGCATATTTTTCATGAAATTTAGCCAACACATCGTTCACAAATACAATGAACAGGAGAACAGCTATTTTTGTGCCCTGGGGGTGCCGTTACTTAAAGAAGCATGACAACATATTCTTATACTTGGTACATTGTAGTCTATCGTACCGTATTGAGAGTGGTTAAGTTTCGAAATTACTTGCTCATAAATCCTTTCAAACATAAAATCTTCTAGGATTTTACCATAAATATTCGTTTGGTTATAGTCCGTTAGTTCGATCGAGTATCGACTGATACATTATTTTTGTCTTTTGGTACTGGGGTTACAAATCCCTTTTTCCATTCTAAAGGCAAATCGTGTATCCATGTATGTACAAATAATTGTTTTAAGTAGTAACATGTACAAATTAAAATCCAAAAAATGCATACGAAAATTAGTTTGAAGCTTGCACACACCATTAACTGTTTACAATCCATGATTAGTACATAAGGAAAATTATAGTATATGAACAATTTATGATCCTTCCACAGTATTACAAAAATCCATATAAAATCTATTAACCATTCTAACAGCTACACGCAGCAAAAAACTTCTAAAACAATGCAAGTTTTAGAATTTATAAATACTTGGGCAACATAGCGTGCTGTACAGCTGAATATAACATTCACAAATATTTAACTTGCTTATGAAAACTGACCGCTATAAAACTAACTTTATAAAAAGCTTTTACATCTATGCTTCACCTTTCATTCTATGAAAATTATTAAACCTTTTTGTTGCCACACAGCAATTAGTATGCGTGCTGCCCGTGGACGCTTACCAGCAGTTAGATTTTAGTAAATCTTCGTACTGGAGGCATCACCGCGTTGTAAAATAGGCAATGATACTTGTTAACTGTAGCAACGGAAACTTGTGAATAAGCTAATTTTACTGCGTCAAAATCCATGGGAATGCCAAATAGATTGATGCATACTCATGAAAGTAGAGGCTCTGCATTGTTTAAAAACTTATAAAGTTATTGCATTCTCAGAAAATGCGTGTAAATGTGAAATTTAATCCAAACGAACACTTTAAAAACGAACACTACAACAAAAATAAAATTCTGGAGCAACCACTTAATACAACGCATATTTAACATAAACATAAAAGATTTGTATTTTGATACGCAAAGTTTTTAAACCTTTAAAGCTATTGGAACGGAAACAATTCGCGCAACATCACATTTTCGTTCTGTGTTACATACCATAGGTCATTCTGACACGAAATCTTTACATTTTATGCTTCAAGTTATCTTTGAGTCTCAGTGTTCTTTGTTTTGGTCTTTAACTCCTCTTCCGCAAATGATACACATAAAACCTTCTCATTTATGTTTCCTGCGATGCTTGCTTAATTCTGAGGAATAATTAAAACTCACATTATTTGGGAACATTACAAACAAGTGGCGCATCCACTAACACAGACGGGATTTTCAAGCTCAAATACTTGTTATTTCTGCTAAGTTGTTGTTTGAGGCTTCCCAGCCACAAGGTTAACGCATTGACTTTTTGCATCGGAGGTCACGAGTTCAAATTCATGCATATTCTGTTAGTTTTTGGTAATTTTTTCCCTTACAGACAAGTGGGTGTGCAAGATATGGAGTCCATATTAAGGACACTACGTGTATTTTAATCCATCAATTATAATTTTGCACAAATAGACAAAGGAAATATATGGGTTCTTCTTGCGCTTGATCTATCCATTGCTTTCGATGTAATCAATTGGAAATTTTTAATCGAAAAACATGAAATTTTTTAAATATAAGCATGCCTTTCTGCATGTGATTTTAGCTAAGTAGAAAATTTAACCGTGTGTAATCAAAAATGAAATTAGCTAGATATTGCCATAATGCATTGTTAATTTTCCAGTCTTGTGCAATGCTTCACCAGCTTTAAAAATAGGAACTTATTGTCAAGCTTAAGTTTGGTTTGTATTCTTTTTACAGTAAATAATTGATTCTGTGCATATTATTATGACACAATGGATACAGACATTTTTACAAATACGTATACATACTAAGCAACATTTATGTTAATGGTTCTTCATGATGGGAAAACAAAACAGTGGCTACAATTGGTACAGCTTAAAAGTAATTTCCACACAGTTAGCAGAACGTGGCATTGGCTTTTACATTGTATCGAAGGACGAGATGAATGATTAAATTTAGTTTATAAAACTAAGTTCATTCAATCAATATCGTTTTTCTAGTTTCACTCAAATTCTACTGTTAGAAATACACCTTACTGATTTACTAAAGTACTCCTCCTACCAACATATTTTAAATAAAAAACAGAACAAATTTTAACTTTAATCATAAATCTAGACACGAGCTGCGGTAACATTGATTTTAGCTGAAAATACGAAATTTCTACCACTATATTACACCCGGCGCTGCTGTATATATGGCAACGAAAAGAATTATGTGCTAAGATGTGTATGGAAATTTTTTTGATGTAAAACATTTCAATTAAAAAGCATGTCATTTGACTACATTTACCTTACACTGATAAAAATATCAAACAATAGCAAAAACAGCAAAATTTATTTGATACGGAAACTTAAAAGTAGCAAGTACAAATTTTTAAGAACAATACTGAATTACGAAGCAGGTTACGCGGTATTGTATTATGCTTCTGCAATTTGATGTGCAGAAATGCAAAAACCTTAAACTTTTATATTTTGTGAAATCGTTTCATGTGTCATGTAACTGTCACGTGTAAGACTTCCTTTGCGTGTCATTTTTCTTCCGCAAATATTGCACTTGAAAAGTTTTCCTTCATGCTTCTGTGCATGCTTTTTCAGGTTGCTTGTCTTGACAAAGCTCTCATTGCAGTTAGAACACTTTGCACAGTTGCAAGATTTTTCACCCAAATGCCTTTGCAAGTGTAATCGCAGAGAAGCTGCTGTTTTAAACGCATTTCCTCGCAAACTACAATTGTGATGTTGGTCGTTGGAGTGCTTATAATTTGTGACTTTTTAAAGCACCCATTACAGCAAAGCTTTCGTTGCAAAAAAGACAGCAAGAGGGTTTTTCTTTTGTGTGAACAAAAATATGAAGTTGTAGGCTAGATAAATTCGGAAATCTGGAATCATAGAAAGCACAACCGAAGGATTTTGCTCGTTCCTCTGTACAACGTTAAAAATAAATTTCATTGAAAGAAACGTATTACATTCCTTAGAAATATGTTTAAAGTATAAAACTTGCAAACTCTTACCATGAAAACGTTTTCGGTGCGTCAAAAGATTTGATGATTGAGAAAACTTCTGATAACAAATGGAACAACCGTAAGGTTTCTCGCCAGTATGACTTCTCATGTGTGAAGTAAGATTACATTTGTGCGAAAAGCGCTCGTCACAAATTGAACATTGGTAAGGTTTTTCCCCTGTATGGAATCTTGTGTGACGTCTAAGTCTTCTTTTGACCCAAATTTTTTCCCACAGTGCTCACAATTGAAAAGTCGCTGTTTCTGATGAACTGTGCTAAAGTGGCATTTTAGATTAGTTTTGTTTGAGAACAGTTTGCTACAGATGGCACACTTGTAGGGGTTTTGTTTTGTGTGCACTGTTAGTTGCCACAGGAGTTTACTCAAGCATGGTGCTTTATATTCACAACTACTACATTTGTGCTCTGTGTTGGCCATGTTTGAGCTGTCCTTCGTTCGAGTTAGTAGTTATTTGATGATTCAGTTCTTAACATTTTGAAAACTGCCTTGCACACTGACCACTTATTATTATTAGTAAGAAACCTTAGAAACTGCGAATTAACATCTGGATAAAACTTAACTATTGTATTATAATAACTATAATAACTTTTATAAGTATAAAATCAATATTTACATATTTTAACAAAGGTAATACATCTCTGATAGGCTTTAAAAAGAACAAAATTCTAGTTGCCGATGCATTTGATTGCACGCTTATAATAAAAATCTACTCTTATGAGTACGTTTCTCATGTTTTGTTAAAGCACTTTTAGAGGGAAACGCCGTGTCGCAAATCCGGCAATTGTATGGTCTTTCCTCTGTGTGCACTCTTAAATGAGTTTCTAATTCGTACATATCTTTAAAGGGTTTATCACACATTATACACATTTTGAATGAGCTACCACGCCAAACATCATGCATAGTTGTGTTATGTCTTTGAAACGCCACACGATTTCGAAAACATGCAGAGCAATGGGGACATTCGATCCTAACAGCCGTATGCGATCTCTTGTGCCGACGCATATGAGATTGCGTGCTGAACGTTTTTGCACAGTTAGTACACTTAAAATTCTTTTCTTTTAAGTGAATTGCTCTTCTGTGGTTCAGTAAATCAGAAGATCGGAAGAATTCTTCTTTACAAATCGCACAAAATTCTGGTTTCTCGTGAATATGTCCCATTATGTGCATTCGTATTTTATCTTTTTTGTACAAAGAGTATTCACAGAACACACAGAGAATAATGTTGGAAGTGCTGTGCTCCTTTTTATGGCTGTTACATGTTTTCTTCGATATGAAGCACTTGTCACACAAGGAGCATTTGTATGGTTTTTCGCCTGTGTGAACTCGTAGATGGTCCTCGAGGGATCTCAGTTCTTTCAGAACTTTATTACACAGTTTACATTTGTACTCGACTGCTCTATGATGCTTTAATGCATGGGCGTTTCTGTTTTTCAAAGTGTGAAATGTCCTTGCACAGAAAGTGCAATAAAATTTTCGAAATTTTTTACCGGTTTCCATAGTAGCTTTCTAAATAGAAAATCTGTCTCACAAATTTAAAAGTTCAAATTCTAAAACCGTTTTTTCGTGGCTCACAAATTTGCTAAACTCAGAGAAAAATCTAATAACTAACTTGTATTTGATTTGATTTGCTTCTGCAATATGTGTATAAAAAACCGAATGAGAGGTTTGCTGTGTTTTCTCAACAAAAACCAAATGCCAACTGCTTTTACGTCGGTTAAAATACTAAAGAAAATATCGACTTGAAAAATGTAATTTTACAAAAGGCAATGCCTAGTGTGTAATAATAGAACAACACGGCTGAAAAACAAGTTTGCACAGTGTGGTACTGTGAGCCTAAAAGAAGCAGATTTTTGGTTTAAACTGAACCGAATACCAAAGCTATTGCACTGCATATACTTGGACGTACATCTAGGATTTGCCTGCTGTATAGAGGATTATAACATACCTTTTTCTAAAAATACTGAATGCAGAGTAATCTTATTTAAAAGGGAAAAAATCACTCATACCTTGTTCATATCCTCGCCCACTTTTATCTGCATATATCCAGATTCTTAGCTGAGAACAATGAAGTTCTTGGAAAAAGGAACGATTTCAATTCGTTTTATTTTTTCTGAGAACTCTGTTGTTCTCAGCCTAGAATCTGGATGTATACAGATAAAAGTGGGTGAGGATATGAACAAGGTATGAGTCACTTTTTTCTTTTTGAATCACAGTCCTACAACACTATTGATCTAATATTCGATTGAATATTATTTGCTGCTGATACATGCATTTCGGTGATTGTTACCTTCAAAACCTACACTATGAAAAACGAAAACATTTACAAGTTCCACCACAGGAACCAAATTATATGAACTGTTATATCTACAAACGTTTTTCTATGCAATTTTCTGGAACAAGAATAAATAAAATGTTGAACCCATACTTCATGTTTTTGCCCGATACTTATTATGTTTCATTAGTACAGTATCTTGTTAAAATAAGGAAAAAATATTTATAAATTTAAAAACATTTTTGTGTACACGGCATCAAAATACATACAATAGGACAAAGTTACAATATAAACGTGACGTGATAATTTTGAGCCCTAATAATAAAGTTTTACGTCGGAAGTCATCGTACCTAATTTAAACATATTGTGTTCCTTCTTCCAGAATTAAACCTCGAACAGTTTCAAAGTTGGAAACAAATTAGTAGCATTTGCTGAAGGTTTTACACATTTCATTCTTTTGAACGATCTGCAGCATTGCCAAATTTGGAAGCATTTTGCACAAGCCAATAAAACTTGAATTGCTTTTGTTGTAAATGCAATTTCTCAACAGTGCGGTTATGCAGTTCTCTGGGACAAACAGTTTTTTATCATGTTTGTTTACGTCTTGATTCTTATAAATAACTAAATTCTTGAGTTGTGGTAGTAGTCTTAAAAATTCGTAGCATATGTTTTTTTCAGCATACAGAGCTAAAAACTGTATGCTTAAAACTGGATTAAGTTTTATCAAAGGCAATGTTCTAATTGCTTTTTCGTTAAAGTTCAGTATCTCTAATTTGGCAATATTAGAATCTTTTATGTTTTGAAGAAGGTGGGATACACACAAAGGCTGTCTACGAGACGGTATGAATCTGAATACTCTCAGCTGTAAATCGCTTAAACTTTCCAGCAACTCTGGCAGTTTTCTTTTGTTGAATGACACTGAACCATCTACAAACAGCTCAGTAAGGTGTGGCATATGGATTGCGTAATTAGGTTTCCAATATCTCAAAGGAATTCCAAGGCTTTTAATTGTGTTGTGTCTGCAAAATCTCTTTATAAAATGTAACATTTCTTTGGCGGCCACATCAGTTCCTTCAATAATGTTTAAGCTTCGTAAACAAGTCAGTTTTGAGCACCATTTATAATTTCTGATTAGTGTATTTATGTCGCAAAACGGGATAAACGTTTCATCCACATGAAAATTAACTCCAATTGAACGTGCGTTTGTCACAAAATCCAAACATTGGAATATTTTCTTAACAGTTGCGTAAGCGCTCTCAATCTGTTGAGGGAAAAACCAACCAAAGTCAACATTTAGTTCGTGTACATGTGTACCATGAGACTTCAAAAGATTCCAAGCACAATTCAAAAACTCTTCTGCGTTTGTTTGGGCAGCAAGTTTTTCGTCGTCCGTTTCATCATCCGGCTCATTTCGTAAAAGATTTAATGAATATAAACTTAGAGTATTGTCACTGATTGCAAAAGTTTCATTGTGAAATCTCACTATATCTTTTGGTTCTCGGAGTAAAACACATGGAGCGTCAATAATCATTGTAGTAAATCCATCACTGTTAACACGGAAATATTGCACGCGTTGCCGTATTTCACTCAAGCTCCGTGGGCGTAAAACCATTTGAGATATTAGACAACTGTTCACGGCTTTATACCAATCTTTGGAAACAAGGCGGCATGGTAAAATTGCTCTACCAGAATTTGAAAACATTGGAAGCAATTTCGGAAAAACCTGTTGAATGGTTATGGAATATATATAATTTTATAATGCAACCATTAATTAATGATGTGTAAAGTGTAAGCACATATACGTTGCTTTAATTTATGGCTTTCTTAATAAAATTACCGCACCATGTCTGCAAGCAACAACGTTTTCTTTGAATGAAAAGAATTACCAAGAACCTCGTTAGATAGTAGCACATTGTAAATGCTCTCATTGTCCTTTATAAGTTCAAATATTGTTTCCCAAATCTAAAACAAAATTCATTTTTAAGTTATATTTCAGCTTCTGTGTAGCCAACTCAAAAAGCTTCAGTCTAAAATGGACTCTAAGTTTTGATGTTTACAAAAACTTACCTCTTCGGGAAAAATTTCAAACGGATGTTTTAGTTGACGTGCTGGTTTGTGGGACTGTGTTTTCTTATTAGATTTAAATTTTTTGCGCGACATTGTGAAATTTAAAGTAATTTACAATAACCAAATTTTAGAAACACAAGTTCACTGTACGGAGGCAATAAATATTTTACGAAATGACATAAACAAATTTGTAACACAATGGTATAACCGGTTTACTAGCTAAATATAAATAGTTATAAGCACCAAAATGTGTATCCTTAAAATAACAGTACACAGATATTATCTTAAGTCAAGTGACGGCCTAATTTACTGAACACTTTAACACGAACTGAACTATATTTTCAATTCTTAACAGTTAACATTGAAAGCTTTATGGAATATCTTCCCTGAACTAAAGCTTTTTGCAGGTGTTTCAGGGAAAATGAACCAGCCTACTTAATACAATCAGCGCATTAACACGTTAAATGCAAAAACAATAATGTAAGCTGCTTTAGTAACGTACCACTAGACGTAGCTAACACTTTGAAGAGTATGCCGGTTATGCACACAAGGGCCTCTTGTAGCAGTACTAACAGCAGGGTAAGTACATGTTTGCCACCTTATTTTAAGCTACGTTTCTTTATATTACCAATTCCAGCATTTTAGGTACTTTTTATGAAGAAGGTTCTTACTGCATATCCAAAAAAGCTGAACTTCTAAGTAATATGCATAATGGGAGTAGTTCCTAGAAATCTATTATGTATAGTTTTTAAGACTCACTCACTCACGTTAGGTCTACAGAATATTTTTTAAGTGCACATACTGAAATGAATTATTGTGCAGTGAACAAAGAGCACTGCTTTACAGATTGACCACCTAGGAATTAGTATTATGAAAATAAACTAAAATTAGCTAAAAAAAACTACAGGTTTTAATGAAACGGTTTGTCCTTAAATGAAAATATTACTTTATCCCTGGAAAATCATTTTGGGATAAATGAATATTCGTTTTTTTTCGGGGTTGGATAAAACCACAAAAAATAAGGCTTAAAATGCAGATGTTTAGGGACGAGAAATTACCGGACATGACTTTAGCAAACTCTGGAAAGTGGAGTCGGGAATTGTTGAACTTGATAGCAACTGAAGTTCTTGGAGATGAGGAAGCACCTCAAGCTGGAATGAATTGGCTAAATTTTATATGTTTTGCAAACTCAGCGTCGTTGTATGTGGCAAATGAGAGACACATATTCCAATTTGATTATATAAGAACCTTGTGTTATTTTCCAAAACGTTTTGAAGTCCCTTCAATAAGGGACTACGATCCGTTAAATAAGGGATTACAAAGTCCCTTAAATAAGGGATTACGATCCGTTAAATAAGGGATGACTCCCAACTGACTTTTGGACCAAACTTGTTAAATTTTATGCGCTATAGCTTGACAATAAAACTGAGGAGCTTTTTTACAACGCCTATGCCCTAGAGTTCAAAAAAGTCCAAAGTTGAGCATAAGTGTGGAATATGTAAATTTAAAGCACGATTTTGGAGCAAACTCCAGCGTCATATGAGAGTCCATACAAAGGAAACACCTTACAAATGTAGTATCTGCAACAAACAGTTTTCAGAGTAATCTAATCTAAGATATCATATTACCAGAGTTCATGAGAGACTTAGACCTTTCTATTGTAAACACTGTGGGAAGAAATTTGGATCAAAGAAAAAGTTACAAATTTACACAAGAGTGCATACAGGAGAAAAACCATACCAATGCTCGATTTGTTACAAGTGCTTTTCGACAAAATGTGTGTTAGCTAGACGCTTGAGAAGTCATACTGGCGAAAAACCTTACAGCTGTCAGCTTTGTGATCAGAAATTTTTCCATTCATTAGGCCTATTGAAATATCGAATATGTTTGCTTGGTAAGAATTTACAATCGGTAATTCTCAAAGAAATTTTCAAATAAAGTTGTGCATTTCTTGATAAACTATGATATTATTGCTGTACAGAGAAACTGGGAGGAATCTATCAGTTGTGTTTTCTGTTGTTCCCGATGTCAAAATTTGTCCATGCTACAACGACACAATTTTGTTCACACAAAAGAAAAATCGTTTTTCTGTGTCTCTTGCGAAGAAAGTTTTGCCGCTAATTGTGGTTTTCAACGCCACATCAATAATCTGCACTCTGACGACCGACACCACAAATGTGGTCTGTGTAAAAAGGCATTCAAAACAGGACAGTGTCTACAAGAACATCTCCAAAGGCATTTGAATGAAAAACCTCACAAATGTTTTGCTTGCAATGAGAGCTTTTTTCGGAGATATGAGCTGAGTGTGCATACACAGAAGCATGGAGGAATATTTCAGAAGTGTAGTATTTGCGGGAGAAAAATGGCACACAAAGAAAATCTCAAAGCACACATAAAGAAACAACACAATATGTAAATATCCAGCATTGTGCATATCAAATTGTTGACAAAAATTGCTGTATATATTATATTTTATAATTTGTTTATTTTAAAGTTTCCGATTTGTTGTAAGTTATTGATATGTTTTAGCAGTTTCTACCATTAACAAATGTAACTGTTATCAAATGCCATTGCAACCATGTCTGCTTGAGTTGTTTCACATTTTTATTTTTTGATATTTGCTGCTTAGAATCACAGTATTAGCGTAACATGTTATTAGATGCTGTGTTGCATGCAAAGAATAATTTGGGTTTATTTGTTTTATGCTAAAAACTTTTGTGTTTTATTGAAAAGTATTTTACATATAAAATGTTTTGTTCAGAAAGCGAAAAAATCGAGCTGCTATTATTTGTACTGGTTACCGTAACGTTGTTATTGTTACTGATAATATTAACGCATACATGCCTGATTTCCAAATTCAGTTATTGACGTACAGTTAATCATGGTAATCTACGCCATCTACAAGTAACAGGAACAGCACTCTCAACTTGATGAACCTGTGTCCGGTGAATCTAGAATAGTTTCGAAAAGCCTATAACTTTCTGTATGGATTGGAATCATGTCGTTTATAAGACAGCTTCTGCTCTCTTGAGTTGCTTTTGGAGCATTGACGTCTGACATAGTTGTCCTTAAGAATCAATCCTCTAAATTCTTCAATAAACACAAAATGCAAAGTACCTTGATCACGTTATCAATAGTCTGTCCGTGACTCCAAACAAAAACACCAAATATTCTCGTGACTTCAGGATTAACTTTTTTGAAACTACTGGAATCTGAAAAAGTTTGAAATAATATTGAAAAAGTAAACGTCAATTAAATTTTTATCTTAAAAACTGATTCAAATTAGTCCCCTTTTGCGTTGATGTTTTGTAAAAGCCAATGGTTTATTTGCATTCTGGGATACAGCTTTTTGTAAACGGTATTGTAAGAAATGCCCGTTGATGTATTTTTTGAGTGAACAAAGGAGTGTGGCTGAGAGCACCATGTGGTGCCAAGATGCAAAAGTC